>VYZM01020056.1:138402-175363 GCA_013398915.1 Dromas ardeola
TTTTCTTTTTTTTTTTTTTTTTTTGTTTGTTTTCAGCTTGGCAACTTGAAGGCTAATGCCTTGAACTGACTTCGAATCAGATCCTCAAAAATCAACTAAATGAGAATGAAACCCAAGTAATTTATTTTATATTGCCGTTTGTGTTGCCTCTCTTTTGCAGTGGCAGAAATCCCAGCACAGGACAGCACTAGACACTGCTCAAAGCAAAAACTTGCAGATACTGGGAACACTTAGAGGTTTAGTTGCCTCTCCTGGGGATCACTGTAAGAGTTGGCATTTCATCCAAGCTAGTAATTCAGGATCCCCTTAGTCCACAGTGAAGACAGTCATTTCTGGGGGTGACTCAGTCCACTCTAACGTAGGAGCTCAAGAAGGAACGAGGGTCTTTAGTGGTCTGTTTCTCCATGGTCTTTGGAAGACTGCACACTGGAGGACATAATTTGCTACCTCAGGCAAAGCCCATGGCTGTTGTGAGTGGTGTCCCTTGAAATGCCAAATGAAAATTAAGGTTGTAACACCTGCCATCTGTATTTTCAAGACATCTTTGGCAGGCAGGACTCAAAAGTCTGTGCTTCAAACAGCATATCAGGTCAAGATGAACAAAGCTGTGAAAGAATTCATCTGCTTCAAACGGAGGCAAACATATATTTTCTAATTTTGAAAAGAGATGATAAAAATAATTAAAAAAATAATGCCATTAAAAAGAAGGGGAGAGGATGTCCTTTTAGCAGCTCTGATGCCAGTACTCTCACCATGAATTATTTTCATTCTCCTTTCAAGATCAGGGAGGTAAATGACCTGCCACTGCAAAGTCTAGAACGCTATCTTTCTTTTTTAAGCTTCTTGACCCATGAAGTCAATAAAAGACGTCTCAGAGGAATTCTTTCAGCAGAAGTTTCTAATACAATTGTGATACAATTGAATGAACGACTCAGGAGAAATGAACTTTCCAAATACTCACAAAATCCCAGACGGACTTTCCACATGAGGCCAAACCCCTGCTATTTCATTTTTGTTTTACACAGCAATGGCTCCACTACTACCTGGCACGAAAATAATCTGAATTAAATTGAAGCCTGTGCCTCTCAGAGCTAAAACCCACAAATGTTTGTTTGTTAGTCTTTATCAGCTGATTTTTATGAAACATAGCATTTCAAATTGTTCTTGGGGTCAGAGTTAAAGGAAGAGAGGATAGATATTTTTAAAATTTTAGTTCGAAAGTAAGAAAGAACTGAGGGATCTCGAACTTTCCAACATGAACGATGATCAGTGGCTTGGGCACCTGTGTCAAACTCTTACCAAAATTGTTGTGTATTTTCTCAGCTCTGTTACACCGTGCCTCTTGATTCAAACTATTTGATTACTCAGGTAATATCTGTATCAATAAAACTCCAGTTTCTATTTGGAAAATATATATAATAAGGAGGACTGCTGATACTTGTTTGAAAAATAATCGTGTCTCAGAAGTAGTGTTTTTCAACAAAATAATTCAAACTAATTTTCAGGCAGCATGCATTTGGGTACTTTTGCTGACTTTATTTAACCTACACTGGATTGTATTATTTAAAGATCTAGCCAATTACATCATGAATGACAAAAATAAAGAAAAAAAAATTGGTCTTATTTGCATATCTCAATTAAAGTAATTACAGTTGTAAAACATATAATCAGACTAGTGGGCCTCAATGTGAATGTGAAACCACTGAAGAAAAGGAATCTTCATTAGCTTTTCAAACTTCCAAATTTAATAAAGCCAATGTCACTATGACAGCCACAAATGCAGCACTTACCCTGTAGTTTTAAAACACAGCTGCGAAGAACTGGCTAAGTCATTGGTTACAAATAATCTTTTGTTGTATAAATATCATAGGTATTATCATGAATGTATAGCTGAGTATGTGTAGAATCATAGAATCATCATAGGGTTGGAAGGGACCTCTGGAGATCATCTAGTCCAACCCCCCTGCCAGAGCAGGGTCACCCAGAGCAGGTTGCACAGGAACGCGTCCAGGCGGGTTTGGAATGTCTCCAGAGACGGAGACTCCACCACCTCTCTGGGCAGCCTGTTCCAGTGCTCTGCCACCCTCAAAGTAAAGAAGTTCCTTCTCATGTTTAGGTGGAACTTCCTGTGCTCAAGTTTGTGCCCGTTACCTCTTGTCCTGTCACTGGGCACCACTGAAAAGAGCCTGGCCCCATCCTCCTGACACCCACCCTTTAAGTATTTATAAGCATTAATAAGGTCACCCCTCAGCCGCCTCTTTTCCAGACTAAATAGACCCAATTCCCTCAGCCTTTCTTCAGTAAGAAGTGTAATCCAAAATTAATCAGAACACATATGTACATTTCGTATCATACACATAACAGAAATCACCACAAAATCCTTTAATTAGTTTGGTTAGATAACAAAACTTTTCTTTCTCCAAATTAAGAATTGTTATAGAGATGTAACACCTGGTTCAGTCTTACATGGATATATTCAGTACCTCAGTAAATAGGACCCTGTATACCTGTTCAGTGAAGTTCATGTAAGAATCTTAAATCCAGCCCACTCTAAGGAAGGCTTCTATTAAAGAGCCTTTCAGCTATGATGCTGCATGATATTTAAGCCTGAGTTTACTAGTTAAAGTGCTTATAATTAATCAAAGCCTTATGTGCAATAGAAAGAAAAAAAAAAAAAAACAACAAAAAAAGACATTAAATGGATTTTGCTTTTTTTCCCAGCCACCTTGAAAACCAAATCAAATACAAAAGAACATGAACCGCTGTATTTCACTGTCAGATATTTCTTTATTATGAGTTTATAAAGACACAAGTAGGAACTGCAGAAAAAAAATCATATAAAAGCATAGCATTCAATTTAGAATATATCCAAAATTGTCAAACATTAATGTCTGTTGCAAAATCAGTATAAAATCACTTTTTTTTTTCAGTAACCTTCTCAGAAATGTTAACAAAACGAGATTCAGTTCCCATCTCTCTGAATTCACTGGGAAGACTCCATTTACAAGAGCAGAAGGCTGCACGCAGGCGAGCTAATGTGGGCCACCTTGCATTCCCTCACATGCTCCTAACAGGATAAAGGCAAGCATCCTAGAGTAGAGCTTACAGCCTGAGGTGGGCCCTCAGGCAGCACCTGGAGTGGAAACTGAGGCTCTGCACGATGCTGTGCTGCTGCCACAGAATGGGAGGTAAGATTTGTAAGAACCCTTAGGCTTCCTCCTACCATAGCATCTTAAAATCATGTCTGTAAAGAGACAAGTTTCTTCATTGTGGGTAGAATCCTTTTCTGGTCAAAGTCCTTCAGAAGTTCCCTGTCCACAAGCATGATCTGACCTTCAGACGTTGCCATGTCACACAACCCACGGGACAGGGTAATTTCTGAATGCACGGCGACCGCATCCATGTCAAGTCTCATACTTTGTCCTCTTTTCATTATGGAAAATCTAAACCAGTTGAGGTTGATCACCTTCCACCGCCCTCTTCCAAATTCTTTTGTGTGTCTAGAAAAGGTAGACTAACTCTTCCACAGTTTCAAGGCAGTAAGAGAGCAGCTGTTTGCCACTTCATTAAAATCCAGGGAAAATTTCTTTAAACCCTAGAATTTCACTGAAGTGAATGCAGAATCAGGATGAGAACAATCATGAGCTGCAATAGCAATTTTGATCTAAGCCACATACAAATATTCTAACCTTTAAGTTCTGGCCGCAATTTTAAAACGTCAAGAGGTACGTCAAGAGGTACGTCAAGTCCTTAATGCCCGATTCTACATATTTAATTGTCACAGCCCAAATATCCAAGAGAGTTATATTAATTCCAGCTGGACCCCAAATTAAGATCTGTTGAAAAATCATGATAGATCTTCCTCTTAAACTAGGGATTAGCACTTGGTTCGTCTACTTTTTAACTATATACTTATTGATTTTCTCGAACACCTACTGCACTGTTCGTTTTAATTTCAAAGCAGTCAAGCGCAAGAGATCCCTGCGAGATTATCGTGTCACGTCACTGATCTGCACTAGCAGAAGACTCGATTTGCTCAGTAATAAGTAACTTAGGTCAAAGGCCACGACTGAGAAAAGACAAAGGGTATCGTTTACACCCGTGTCAATCAGAAACAGCTCTACTGAAATCAATTGAGTTATATTTATGTCAAATTGGTGTGAAAGAGAATTCTGTGTTTGCAGAATTTGGATTACGTGGCAGTCAGGAATTCACCTTTATTAGTCCGTAGCAGGAAGCATTACAGACTGCCAAGTTAAAATACTACATCTGCTACATCAGCTTTTTAACCAAAATGGGCTTCACTCTCCTCCTGGTGAATCAAATTCACGTCCCTGTTTCAGCTCACTGGCTTCCATTGCTTTACCTAATCTGCTTCACTGTGTGAATTCATACGTTCTGTGATTCTGCATTAGAGAATTCATCTGAGGCAAGAGAATAGTAATTTGTGTCCTACTTTTTAATGAAAAAAACAAACACACAAAACCTCACCTCTTCCAACTATCTACAACTATTAACAAACTTTTGGATATGCAAGATTTTGTATTTCCTGACTTTTGATGTTCAGAGAATCATGGAATTGGCCAGGCAAGAATCTGTACTGGTTTCATCTGGAAGAGACAGTAGCTCGCGTGGTGCTATGTTTTGGATTTGTGACCAAAACAGTGTTGATAATACACTGATGTTTTAGCTATTGCTGAGCAGTGCTTACACAGCATCAAGAACTTTTCTGCTCCTCACACCACCCCACCAGACAGTAGGCTGGGGGGGCCCAAGAAGGGGGGACACAGCTGGGACTGCTGACCCCACTGACCAAAGGGATATTCCATACCATATGATGTCACGCTCAGCAATAAAAGCTGGGGGAAGGAGGAGGAAGTGGGGGAAAACATTTGGAGTGATGGCATTTGTCTTCCCAAGTAACCGTTACACATGATGGAGCCCTGCTTTCCTAGAAATGGCCAAACACCTGCCTGCTGATGGGAAGTACTGGAAGAATTCTTTATTTTGCTTTGCTTGCATGCATAGCACTTGCTTTACCCACTAAACTGCCTTATCTCAACCCACATGTTTTCTCACTTTTACCCTTCCAATTCTCTTCCCCACCCCACTGAGGGAGGAACAGGACCAGGACCAGGACCAGGACCAGGGAGGTGATCCTTCCCCTCTACTCAGCACTGGTAAGACAGATCTGGAGTGCTGGTAGCAGGTCTGGGCTCCCTGGTACAAGAAAGTCATGGACTTACTGGAGAATGTCCAGCAAAGGGCCACGAAGACGATTGTTCTGTTGTAACAAGCAGATTGCTCTTTTATATTTCTCATTGTTCTTTTAAGCCCTGTTCTGCAAACATGGAAGCTGCCACTATGGACACTTGCCTACAATCAAATGGGTTGCAGAGAAACTTAAACATGAACACAAAGCCCTGTACAGCCCAAACCAGATGTGGGATAAAAAAAGATGCAGTATTTCCCAAACATTTGCATCCACCTACTGACACTATTTTTTTGTAGGAATATATTAATTCCATTAAACTTCTCGAGAAGCAAATAGGGAGAGGGAAGAGGTATCATTTGATATGAAGAATTTATGCCCTACTTTGTTTAATTCAGAGTAAATGTAAGAACACAAGACATCTTATATGCTACTTTCATCATATTTCCCATTTAAATTTAGCTGAAATACAACACAGAAAGTAGCACAGAAGACTTTTTGTTGCTCTGTAACAAATTTTAGTAGACATGGAAAACATGAGATAATTTATCTGAGTGATGTGGTCTGTCACATACCAGTAAATATAATCTCAGCAACTATCCTTTGTGACAGCAACTTAGTAGCAGCAGAAATGTGGTCATTATGAAGCTTATGTATTTACCATACTACAAACATGTATCCTTACCTAATGATGAACCAAAATAACGAGAACCACTGACAAAATGGAGATCAACAACTTTGACCATTAGTCTATAGAGCTCTTCTTCAGAGCGAAATTCATTTGCACTTAAGATTAAATGAATCATCCCCTGGTGACCTTATTGATTATAAATGCAACCTGAGATGGCCACCATAGCCTAGAATGACTAATGCGAAGATATAAAAGTCATAGTCACTGTCAAAAGTCACTCCGTAAAGCCGTATCAACCACTTCCCCTGGTCAAGATGACAGACAAGTGCCAAGAATCATCAGAAAACCCCAGGAATTGTTTAAGTGACGTGAGGTTAGATTGTTGTGGCATACAAATGAAATATTTTAAATGCTTTAAAAATAAACTATAAACTGGATGCATAAAGGTGAGCCCACTATATCTCAGATCCAAAACTTTACATGAGATACTTCTCAATCTGTTTACGTTGTCCCTAAATACAGACAGCCCCAATGCTTACTGTACCAAACTTTTTATTATTTCAAACAAACTTCTGTACAAAAACATCGTAGCAGGCAAAGAAATTCAGTGACTTCGGCACACAGCACATGACAACTCACAGAATGCTTTAAGGTTTACATTTTTATTATACAAGTGACAAATAGCTTTCCTCCGGGCTATTTAAAGATAAGACTTCATTGTTTGACAAATAATCGCAGGTAAGCATGTATTAACTTCAGTTACCAAAGCTCAACAGAGTGACGTGTCATCCACCTAGATCTACCTAACTGGAAGTGAACATGAACAAGGCAGGATTTCCCCTAATACACATTTGTAAATGTCCCCCCATTAGAAATGGAGTTTGTAAACAGTGGATTTACTACTGTGAAAAAGCAGTGTGATCGCTGCTTCTAGAAAAAGAAAAAAAAAAACCTAGCGTGATTTCTAATTGTGTTCCTGACAACAACATAGCGATCTGCGGCTGCAACTGCCGCTGTGTGACACGAACGCTGGAGCTGCGGTGCTGCCCGCTATCACCACACGTGTAACGCTGGCGCCTGTAGGTTCTGACCAGGCTTGAGAAACCTCATAGTGGCGGTTCTGCTCAGAAATAAACTCTTTAGGCAATTCTTACTCCAAAGAACTTACGATATTAATACCGTTTAAGGACTGAGTTCGACGACTGAATTTGTCACAGCGCAGCTGCGTTTCAGCAGACCAAATGCATCTTTGAAGTCTTAAGGTAATGTTTTTAGAAGTGATATGCATGAAAATTCCAGTGAGAGCACACAAACCCTGATTTACGTACACAGGAATAAGCAAATACAAATCTGAATCTGTGCACAAGCACTGGCGTTTTCACACATACATGCAAGCAAAGTACACAAAATCGAACACATTTTCAGAACGTGACCTCTGCAAGAATATGTACAGCAACTGCAGACCACCCAGAAGACACACTTAACAGAGCATGAGCTTTGCTGCTTTTGGCAAAGTATTTCTATTCTGTTTACTGGAAAAATTACTAGAAAGTAAGAACAAACAACTCAGTAATGAACTCAACTCCTTGAAGCATCAATCACATCTCAAAACCCAACGAAGAGCAGTCAGCTGATAGATATTTCTGTGTTGACTCTGATTCATCTAATGCATAATACGATCAAGGAACTTGATGAAGTACCTATCAACAGCTCAGCTCTTAAAACTTACTTATATCATGCCTAGTCTGATGAGGCCAATTTGACACTAGGGAAGTTTGCTGCTACAGAAGAGTGTTCTGTTTTATACTGGTTTATATCAGCAAAAAAATTACTTACCAGGTAGAGCTGTCTGAGAGATAATGTTCATCATGGTATATTTACACTGACAAACCCTTTCTAGTTAAGTCAAGGCATTAGCATTTCCCCCTTCTTTTCTAAATCTAATAAAATTATACAGAATTTTCAAAATCTAGCAATGGTCTTAAAACATATTTTATGTTTATTTATATTGAATCTGAAAAAGGATATTAGTTTCCTCAGTGGTTGAAAGGTACAGTTTATACTTAATAAACGAGGTAAAATGACCTCTTTGCAATACATTTTTGGACGTCAGCCAGCATATAATACTTAAAATTAGGTGGATCTCCACTTATTACAGGAAAGACATTGCATTTTATGAGAGCGATGAACATTCAGGTATTCTCCTATTTATTTAGGATTAGGAGATCCTAAAACTAACTAAAAAACTGTGCACATGTTCTTAAAACATATCCAATTTATTATATTAACTTTCTCCTTTTTTAAAGTTCCTTTTCTGGGTCATCTTTTGACATTTCAGTTTATTTGATTTCCATTTTGTCTTCACTACTACTTACTTCTCTGATAGAGAAGGTGTTTAAGAATTAAAATGCACAGATAAACTGTCGTAGCTGAAGTATCTAAGTAAAAAAGTATTTTAAAAGTCAAAAGATAAAGGCTAGCATAAAAACTCAGGCTGCACTATATAAAGTCAGTCAGGTTATGAACAGATTCGTATATTTTAGCAATGTGAAGAAAATGGTTATGTAAATACACACAAGTATTAACATCAAACTGTATTAAATTATGTAAACATACACATCTTCTGTGATCAATACAAACATCTACTTGTCTCAGGATACTACTGCAGCATAGCTCGAATTTGTTTTGAAGTAGATTCATCATTCAGGTGTTTTGTAGTGAACCTAGAAATTGCAAGTTAAAACAGTATTTTATAAAAAGGAATAAGGATTAGAAAAAATTGAAAACTTCAGTGCCTGTTTTTGAAATTGTGATTTCAAAATTACACAAAGGAGGCTCCTTCAATTACACAAAGGAGGAGCTTAAATGTTCCTCTAGTCACTGCAATTTAACGGCTCATAGCCTGGTGCTCTTTATCTTCTGAATACCTCTTGCAATAAATTATTCCCTGTTAATAGGTGGAGAATGGTGGCTAAATCCTGGCTAAATACTGTTTGCCATCAGTCTATGACACTGTCATAATTTTGGGTGAAATTAGCTCTTTTTTCCCAGGTAAAAGCCTCAAAAGAAGTAAAAAAACATGGAAAGACATAAAAATAGGGGAAATACTAAAAGCACTTAGGAATCTAGACTGAATTTTGGCATAATCTATAAGTCTAATTTTAAGCAGCTTTCTTAGATGTCCTGTACATTTACATCTTACAACGTGGCATCACACAAAAGACATGCTCAGCATGGTTATGGCTGCAGTTCTGACACTATCCAAGCATTCAGCAGCTAGAGAATTCAATACACCTCTGAAAATCTTGGTACTGAGACTCCTTTCTCAGCTTCAGAGAAGTGTCAGACTGTTCTGTCTTGCTTCCCAAGACAGCACCTTAAACACTTAGCTACAGGATTGCAATTTAGGTTGCTGTTTTCTTGAAGTTGCATCATTTAGCAAAATTTAAAAAAAAAAACAACAAAGTGTTATAAAACAGCAGGGGAAGACAGAAAGGAAGTACCAAGACTCTGAGAAACAGAAATTCTACTTTTCGCTTCTAAAATGTTCTAGTTGATGGGGTATTTTATATAACAAATCACAGCTTAGATATATTGTTTATCTTTGATGTATTGTTTACCCTCTAGATGGCTAAAATTTAGTCAATAAAACAAACCTGAAGTATGTCTGAAGAAGGACATTATGACTTCCAATATTAATAGTCATTGTTTATGAAAGTGAAATGGAACTGAAAGAAATGAGTATCACTTAAGAAAACCCCAGGTGATGAATGCAAACCTGAACGGACAATTTTCTTAATAAATCAAGCTTCTAAGGTGAAACATCTTAAATTGAGAGAAAAAAAGGAGGAATTTGTTAAGGCTGAATGAAACAATTATTCCACACATACCTGAGGGCATTCAGAAGTCCTTCCACAGTGTCAGGTGGTTGTTCCTTTAAAACTTTTATGCATCCCTTCATCTGGGAACAGAAGCATGCCACTATTGAACAATAATATATGAATTGCACTAGCTGAAAACAAGGAAAAATTTCACCAAAGGCAGGCAGGGTTTTTTTCCTACTGAGTATTAATGCTGCTTGATGTGACACAATAAAAAAAGCATTGTAACATTAAAAATTATCTTAAGTTAAAAACCTAACTTTTGAGAAAACAACATCTACTTTAATAAGCATTTGTAGATAGTAAATTAGATATCAAGTGTATATATTTTAACTTGCACATGATTTCTCCAATTGCGACTTAAATACCACGAACAGCTGATACAAGCTAAAAAAAGATTCTGGAAGAGAGTTCCAGGTCATTGCTGTTAGCAACTATCAGAAGAGATGTTTCAACTTCGACATTTATTTTTATGCTTACGCACAAGGAAGTAATTTTCAGTATTCAGTTTTTAGTTGTAAACCTAACTGGTGATAACTTATGGTTAGTTTCATAACTACTGGTTACAAACTTAATCTGAGATAAGACGTCCATGATGATTTTAAACACGATACTGAATGAGTGGAGACTGTAAAAAACACGCTGAAATTCTGTCCAAATCTCAAAAGAGGAAATGAAGTAGAGAAAGTAAAGGTAGGACTCATTTGACCTCCTATATAGATTCCGTATCTAGTCAACAGAGAGAAATACAACATTCTCTAACCTATTCAGAATATACTTTCAGACGTAGTGAATCATGCTCCAGAAGTACCTACTTCTTCCAATTGCTATGAAGACATCTAACAGCTATCCAGAAATTAGTCTCGGTGAATTCCACTTTATTTAAAATAACAGATAAAGAAATGGCAGAGTCAAGATTTGAACCTTCTCAAGTCACATTACAGTGCTAAATCTACATGTCAGTATTTTCTTCGTAGATAAGGAGCAACTCTGCCTTATTATGAAAGTGGATGATTAAACACTTAACTGAAGTCAGGGTCCATGTATTTGCTATTAAAAATTATTTGGAAAATGTGACACCCTCCTGCGCAATGACCAGCCTAACAATCACTGATCCCTGCTCAGATGGCTCACTGCTACCTGGAAGACAAAACTAGCTATGCAAATTGTTGATCAGATGAAATTCTCAGGGCAGCAGCACATATTTTTAAGTGACGCAGTTACTTCTCCTGAACTAGAGAAACTCAAGACTATATTTACATCACTCAGTACGGGTTCACATGCCTCATCAGATCAAACTCACAGGAGATAAAAATTCAAACCCTTCTTTTTTTGTTAGAATCAGAATCCCCAAAACAGTCGAAGAAAAGAAGCTGTTAGGATGTCTAAGCTAGGAGACTACAATTAACAGCTTGAAATAAAGTCTCCAGTCTTGAAAGAGCTAAGGAAAGGGTAATCTTTTCCACTGTCCCTGAAATTCTTTTAAAATGGCTCCCAAGAAGTGACTAGCTTGGAGAAAATAGTTGCTTTTCACGGTAAAACAAACTCATCATCTGAAATACTATAAGGGTTTTTTATTAGAGAAGAATCACTAAACTAATTAAGCAAATTAAAATTTGGGACCACGTACTTATTTTTAAAAACTGAGTCATACATCTCCTGTCTCCCATTTACATCCAGCTAACTATCCTGTAAGAATACAGGGCTTTACGATAAATGTGTGAAACAAAGTACAAGCACTGTAGAGTTGGTCCTATAAAAATTTTACTTGTGTAGTCTCTGTAGGCAAGAGAGTGAATTAGAATTCAGGAAGTCTGCATTCAATTCCCAGGCTCTATCTGCTGCGTGACCTTGAGCAAATCAATTCACCTCTTTGTGCCCTATCTTTCCCTCTGTAAAACAGAGCCAAAGAGGAGCCGTGGTAAAATACTGATATCTGCAGATGAAAAACGCTAACGAAGACTTAGTGTCACTGAGCACAATAATATATATATTATTTTTTCTCTTTTGAAGTAGGTTCTCTTGTAAAGGGACTTAGCTTCTTTTTTCCATGACTTACAGTTTATTTCTGCTGAAAGACATGATGCATGTGATTTAGGTTTGTAAAACCATGTAGCCCAAATACTTTTTCTGTTTGCAACATCTCAGGTGTAAAAATAATGTTGATTTCCCTGTGACTGCTGATGCCAAAGTTAAAACTGAAGGCTCATTATCAACATTACAACAGTAACATTTCAGTTCTGCTACTTTAGATCTCTGACAAAGCAGAGACAATGTGGAATATCTGCTTATTTACAACAGAACTACTACCAAAGATGAGCATTTCAGCATAAATAAATTACATGATTAATAAAAAATTATGACCACAGAACTTATTCGAGGGTAAGTGTAATACAAAATTATTTTGGTGTAACCATAAAGTTGGCAGGAAAGCACAGCTAACAAAGACAAATAAGTATCTGTGTCTGGGAGAAAATACAAAGAAAAAAAGACTGATCCTTATTTTGATTTCAAACAAGCTGATCTATTAAAGTACGCAGGTGAAGATAATTTCTAAATTTTGCCATTCAAAAGTAATTAAAGTAATTTATACAAAGTCATAAGCTTGGGCTGGAAAAACATCTGCAGACTAGTATTCTCAAACCTACAGATCGTTAAAGAAAAGTCACTCTTACATCAATCTTTGATGTCTTTGAGAAAGCTCCCACAGGATGAACGTGATCGTACAGAATAATAACTCCCACCATTACTCGCATGCAGAACATAAGGGTCTCTTCACTGGTGAATCGACTCCTGTACTCTCTGGAAAACAGAACAAAAGAAACAAACAGTCTTGACTTTTTACTGGACAATTTTGCAAGCTAGACTGTGAACGCATGAAATCTAAACATTGTATTTTAAGGTTGAAGATGAATCTTAGTATGATTTTAAAGATCTTTGAATTGTGTAAGTCTTTGTTAATTTAGCAGGAAGGTTAGAAAGCAAACAGATATGTAAACCCCTTCTAACACCCCTTCACAGTTCAGATCCTCACTTCAGCAAAATGTCTAAGATGATGGCTTCACAGAAGACTTCCATAGTTCATGAAATATGATGGAGATTGATCGTCCTTCTGTTAAATATTAGAAACTGGAACCTCAGAATATTGGGACCTCAAAGGAAAGCTACTCTTTTTTGCTTAAATTCCTACTTTGAAACAGTTAACATTTGGGTGGGAACTAATTTCAGCAGCTAGTAAATCCAGGGCTTCACCCAGGTGGGTCACAGTCATTGCTCTGTGAGTCATCTCCCTCTCTCTCCCCCCCCACCTCCGGCTAATTCCCTAGGCAACTTCAACAACCAGGTTCACTAACCATCTAAAATGTGGAGGCCCACTAGCGAGGACTGGACTGAACATATTCCAAGGAGTTTTTCTTTGACTTTGCAATTGCAAAATAAGAATATGGATGGCACAGTTAAGACAGTCCCTATCAGCTCTAATCCCTGAAAATGAAAAATGAACTACAGTAGAGAAATCCTGAAAAACAGAAATTACCACAATTTTTCTAACTAATATTATTTTGAGCAGATAATACATAGATTTGTCTACTGTCATTCACTGGTTTGATATAAAACTTGATTTCTTTCACATAAACATATCATTAAAAATACTAAAATCTATACTATACTACCTCTCAGTTTACAGTAACTTCAACTTTTATTCTTCTGTTTAAATAACACATCATAACATGAACAGACTTAAAGGCTACAGACATTTTGATGTGAAAATGCTTGATTATCCCACACTTAGAACTACGTATCAGATAATTTTCTGGTAGATGACTCACAACTTCCCGTTTCTCTACTTTTGCCAAAAAATGAGCTGACACATAAGGCTAGTTTTCAATGACTACTTCTAAGATGTCCCTGGATTGTAAGATGAGTTCCACCACCTACATACACTTCTCCAGAATTTTCATAAACAAACACAATAACCCCAGGAATTTACCCTTTCCATAGCACCATAAGCAAACAATTCAAAGACAGGAAGACTACCTTGGCTCTATCTTGTATGTGTTTTCCACTCGAAGTGACATCTGACCTAAAAAATACTTGACTAAATGCATAGCTAAATAGTAACCCCACTGGCTATAGCTCTGCCAGCAGCTATGAAAACAACTGTACAGTTTTCATACAGCTGAAGTTTCTCACATCCAGAGTGAGACGGCTGCATCCAAAAAGGTCAACTCAAAGGATCCTCCAAATAGTATCTTTTGTGAAAATGCTACTTGGAAAAGCCAAAATCTTGCCCCTTAGTGTGCTAATAACAGCAGCATGGGCAACCAAGAGACCTATGTTGGCCTATGTAGTTGGCCTATGGTCCCGATTAGACAAGACACAGCCACTGAAGCCTATGAGTGCATAACATTACACTTGTATTTTAACCGTTTGCGGAAATACAGGCTGACCTTGTAAGCTCTCCCTGACAAAACCCAATGCTGATTCATGAAGACTGTCATAAGGTGGTTAAAACAGGAGGCAAGGCTTTCTAATACCAGGTCATGCTTCGTATACAAATGCAATAACAACTTCAGGCAAACATACAGGAGTTCGTTTGGAAAAAAAACGTGTTTATCCCAGGTGGTTACTTAAAATACAATACAAATTCTATCATGCAAGAAAAACAAGATTTAAGGTAAAACTTACGGTGTTTCCAACATGACTTTACATACGCTAGCCATAGTACTTAGACAGTCCGTTGTATTTTCAATTGGTAACGTTTTGTTCTAGAAGGGTTAAAAACAGACAACGTTCAGTAAACCACCCTGTGAAATTAAAATCAAGAATGTCTGTGTTAGACATTTTCTCCCCCAATACCTACTTCTGACACAAAATGCGTAGTTGCATTACTGAGTGTTTTCAGCATTGGTGTGGCTTCTGCATAAAACAGGGACATCCTATTGGCCATTTCATTGTTTACTTCATTCTCAATGTCTAGCTGATGAAAACATGAGAAATAATAGTCAATAAAACTCTTTAAAATGTTGCCAGCAGCAAGATAAAGATACAGTACATGCTTGCGTCAGCAAGCAGATTGTTGCACAAATAGTTCCACTCTGATCACTTCATCCGGACTGCTGATTAACTCTTGGTGTGAAGGAGTGAACATGACAGCGAGCGAATCAAAAGAAAAAAACATTACCACTAATGGCATAAATGCATAGTAATAAATACCTCCATGTGAACAGCAGATCAGATTTTATTTACTTACGTGCATGTTGTTTATTCTGTTGCGACTTATTGTCCGCCTATAGTAACTGAAGTCATTCTGAATTGCTGGGTTTCTCATCTGAGAGGAAGACAAATAGGAAAGAATCACTTTCGGTTCAAAATACATGGAAAAAATTCAGGAGGTATGAAAAGATTTTATTAACCTTAAGTTCATCAAAACGAAGAGTAAAATGTAAGATTTCTGCAAACTCTTTCGCTAGAGCCTGTTCCCGTTCCAGGTGCTGCGTTGGAGTATAAGGTGGGCACGTCAAGGACTCCAATAAGCTTTGCAGGGCCTTCTCTGAATAAAAATCAGAAGCACAAATTCTATTCAGTCCACACTATGACAAAGCTTCAAGTAAGTATCTAAATATACTTTGCTTGAAGGGAAGAAACCCTCTGAACATGCAGAGCCTTAATAGAAATGCTTTTTCATACTATTCTAAGGTGAGAAACATTAGTCAGAGAGACCTGCCTCTTCGGGCTCTCTGCCATTTTCTCTCCATTTTGTATCGCTGGCCTCTTTTCCCTCTATATCACCCTTTATCCGGATTCCCTACAGAAAATTCTAGAGAAAGCATTTTCCTTGCATTCAGATATTCAGCTCCTTCTCTTTCATCTTTCCCAATTAGCCATCAGCTCAGTACAGAAATTATTCTGGCATCACTGTTACTAAAAGGGCACTCTTAGGCACTGATAGCAATGTAATTCAGCTCCTGCGGCTATAATTACTAACATACCAAGAGAAAGACTCAGTAAGCAGGATGGTGTAGAAGAATTCCCTTGCACTGGGAGCTCTCCCACTTTATCCATAATTTTTTGCACACTGGTTCTCTTCTGGAGTCCTAATGCAAGGAATAATTAAATACTTTTGAGGGTTTGTAGGGATGACAAATCCCATGTAAAACATGCCCAACTTCGGATTTTCACCCTGTGAGAGAGTTTATTGACATCCTTCTCCCTCTGCTACCCCTGCTTTTAAAAAGTCTCAAAATATTATTGGTTTACATTCCTTTTAAAACTCGGAAGGATCCAAATTACAAAAAAATAAATTGCATTAGTACCATATGGAGCAGCGCAATGCAGAAGAGTGGCAGGCTCCAGAGAAAAACTTCATACAATCTTTGCTTGTACTCTATTTAGATAATGCAGATTTATTTTAAGTGATAAACTAACAAACTATGATAAATTTGAAATTCAATTAAGATTAAAAATAGGCCTTGATAAATGTAACTACAGTCAAATGTCTGTTGATATCAAACAGAAAGAATAACCACTGTTTAAAAGTCTGTGGAAAAAGAAACTTCCTATTTCTTTATATAAAAAGTAGCCTGGTAAGTAGACAGACTAAAACAGGGCTCACCTAATCTGAGTGAAAACTCATAAAAGCGCTTCAGCCTTACAACCAGAGGACATACTGAATTCCATGCTTTTTCTTGCAACTGGATATCATTGGGGTTTTGTATTGCCTGAAATGAAAATATTACTGTAAAGAACTGTGATCCAAGAATAACAAGCAAAAGATGGTTCGGAAGTTTTCTAGTTCGCCATTTTAGAAAGTTAGTATTGTAGAACATAGAACAATTACGAGAAATTGCATTGTGCAGGAATAGGAAATTACTGAGTCCAAAAAATACCAATTTTTCCCACCTTCCCTTTCCCCTTGTAACATAGTTATTTAAAATTATTCATTCAAATGCACCGCTGACATACAGGAATATGTTTTAACAAATTATTTGGGGGAAAAAGTATGTCGGAAACACCAAGGAAGACCTTTTATATGATTACAGGTTACAGAAATAGCCTTTTTTTGAGATTCCAATGCTTTTGAAATTTTCAGCATATCCAGGTTCTTAAGTAATCAACCGCTCACAGTAACACTAACTGCAAAGCTGTTGGAGGGAAAGATTTGGTCAGTTGAGCCAAATTCTACATTACAATTCAGAACTGTACTTCAGGACCAATTTCACAGAGTAAGATGCCTGCAAAGTTGATGTAAGGTTATAATTTACTTTGTTTCATTATTTCACTTACACAGAAGAACAACTATTTCCAACCTTTTTAATAGTGCATTTCTAACATCTGAGTATTATTTCTTCCATATTCTCAACTTTGACTTCTACCATAAGATATATGAAATGAGGCGTATGAAATGCTGTTTCTCAAAGTGAAAAATAATTACTAATAGTAAACTTAAAAGAAGTTCCAACAGCCACCATTTAACAATTTGACATTAGGGCTTTACATTCAACATTACACCTAAGCTGTAACAGATTTTCTAAATACAATTTTAATGAAGATTTTCATAGCGTTTCGTAGAATGTGCTTGGATACAGAACAGAAGCAAGGAACACATTGAGTTTTGCTTGATTCTGCTTCCAAAAAACTGTCATTAACTTTAACAAACATACATCTCTAATTTCTTGTCCAGCTCCTTTGTAAGCCTGAAGGTCTGCAAGCATACTCTCCGAGTCCTGTAAAACTGCACTGATCTGATTCCATACCTCCCTTTCTCCATCTGTGGGCTGCGCATCTAAGAAACAGAAAAGCAAAATGCACAAAGTCAAAAGGTAGCTGCAGTACAAATGGCAAGATTACTCAGTTCTACTTAACACATTATATATATATTATATATTGACTATGTGTAACTCCATTCTGATGCGTTTTTTTTTTTTAAATACAGAATTATACTACACTGCCATTCTGCTAACATCCAAGTTTTTGCTTTCTATGGCAAGGAAGGAAAAGCAGTACAGTTTTTGTACGCTCTGGCTCATAGTATCTCTTCTGAAAACACAGGACTTTAAAGTGAAGCAGTATCATAAAGCAACGTCATTAGAAAATAGGATAATGCATCAGTCTTTTAGTAAAAATGTCCCCCTCTTTCATGAGCTCCACAGCTCGATTACAAAGAATTGTTCACTTTTCTTGCAGCTTGGGGATAAAATCAGGCCTCTCAGTGGATGGAGCAGTGGGATATTACGCCGCTTTGACTTTCCTCCAGGCTTCCCTAACCAGGGTAATTTATTTCTCCTTTTGTAAAGCACAGATACAGTACTGTTAAAAATAAACATTTTTCTTATGTATGTCAGAGATCATTCCTGCTACTAAAATAAATCCAGCTCTGTCAATGATCAGTTTTCAGGATGGGAGTGAACTTTCCTGTTCAGAGAACTGACATTTGGAAGTAGATCAATTTTCCCATTCAAATCCCATCCGATAGGATTTGCACAGCAGTGTGGCACCAGGGAGTGATGTTATCCCTAGAATATCAACACGTTAGACAAGGTAGAGATCTTCTCCCTTCTTTTGCTTTAAGACATAAAGACAACTGGCACTGACTAAAGACTAGATGACCTATATATAGAATTGTAGTCAGTATTTGTAGAAGCAATCACATTTGTTCTGGTTTTGGCTGGAGCAGAGTTAATTTTCTTCATAGTAGCTGGTATGGGGCTATGTTTTGGATTTGTTCTGGAAACAGTGTTGATAATACAGGAATGTTTTAGCTATTGCCGAGCAGTGTTTACACAGTGACAAGGTCTTTTCTGCTCCTCACACCACCCCACCAGCGAGTGGGCTGGGGGTGCAGGGGGAGTTGGGAGGGGACACAGCTGGGACAGCTGACCCCAGTGACCAAAGGGATATCCCATACCATACAATGTCATGCTCAGCATTAAAGCTGGGGGAAGAAGGAAGAAGGGGGCACATTTGGAGTGATGGCATTTGTCTTCCTAAGTAACAGTTATGTATGATGGAGCCCTGCTTTCCTGGAGATGGCTGAACACCTGCCTGCCGATGGGGAGCAGTGAATTAATTCCTTATTTTGCTTTGCTTGCATGCGCGGCTTTTGTTCCACCTATTAAACTGCCTTTACCTCAACCCATGAGTTTTCTCACTTTTACCTTTCCAATTCTCTCCACCATCCCGCTGTGGGGGGAGTGAGTGAGCGGCTGCATGGTGCTTAGTTGCCAGCTGAGGTTGAACCACAACACATTGTCTCAGCAGATTTCTAGAGACACTTCCCCTCCCCCCCCACTTAAACTTGTATTAGCTTGTAAAGATAGAATTTTAATATTTTTGGAAGAAAAAAAATATCTGAAGGTGAATCTTAGGACTTAAGGACTACCTGTTTTCATTAAAGGCAATGAGATACCTCCAGTTCAAAACCCACCGATTAGGAAGAGCTACTGTATACATCTCTACATTAATAGACAAGAAATACTAAAAAACCCCTTTTCTATTTAGTCTTCTCACTCTTTTTAAGAAATGAGACACAGTTTTCCACCCATACATCAGTACAGGATTCATTTACACACCCCACATTAGAAACAAATAAACCAGTTTAACTTGGAGAGTATGGAAAGAACAGGCATCCTCAAAGCTTCTCCATGACGTTTCACGTTAGGATCATTTGCTTAAATGTGTCACCTATGGACTTGCACCAATCAGACACGAATGGCTGAGACTTATGTGTCCACAGCTCTGAGGTAACAAATACTTAAAATGTTTTCTATATTCACAAGTCACCATGAGTCCCATGAGACTGGGCACAGTAGACAATACTGATTTGATGTTCCTTTTATTCTGGAAGTTTTCCCTAATCTTGTTTTAAAAGACGGAATGAGTAAAAGTCAAAATAAGCTGTGCTTACTCAGCTGGGTTTTATTATCCAAAATACTTCACGTAAATAAAAAATTGCACCATCCTCCAAAAAGCGAAGGGAAGTAGCACCAAAGGGAAAAACTACCCCAAACAGGAAAACCCCAGCTGGGACATGGCTGTTGAAATGAACTGTTAGTCCCATTAAGTTTACAGTGTCACTGACTTGTTCTTTCCCCAAGCTGCAAGAAATCTCAGGTACACACCGGAACAGGTCTGTCACCTTGTGAGAAAGAGGGGAACAAAACAGTAAATGCTTCTGAGTTTAATGAAGAAACTGGTAATCTTGCTAAACACTTACATACCGTAAAACAACAGAATAAGAAGGTAGGAGTCACCTATAAATCAGTATCTGTATTTTCATAGCTAAATAAAAGTTAATTAAAATAACATTTTCAGTGAATATTAAGGCACAAAAGAGAATAAGTAATTTATTAGTACAGTTCATGAGTGTAAAATGTGCATGTTCAGGTCACCTGAAGCATGAGTTGGTTAACAAGGCAGTTCTATGTTCGTTTTTACAATTTATTTGCTTTAAAAAACATCAGCTCCTGATAGAAATGTAAACACTGTAGACTGCTCAGCACTTTGGGACTTAAAAATGACCGTTACTAACACCCTTTATTGTTGGTCTTTCTCAAATTTTCCCAATTCATCTTGTGGAAGTTGGGGGAAGGTTGAATGTTTGAAACCAACTGAGCTTTCTGTAGTATCCCAGCACGTGGGGAAGTAGGAGTAGGAAGAAGGTAGGTGGGTGGAAGATGGAAAGAAAGGGAAGGGAGAGGAAAAGGGCTGCAAAGGCCACAGAGCAACAGGCTTAGCTCGCGTTTGCAGAAGCGGTTCATATTTATGCTGAAAGTGTTTAGCTTAAAAATAAAGGTAGGGAGGATGACTCAGGCTTTTTTTTAAAAAAAACATGCATCTTACTTATGAAATATACGTTACGCGAACAGATGTTCTGATAAAACCATGGCCATGTTTCAAAAGGGATTTTAAATGAAGAGCTTGCCAAAAATGGTCAGCTAAAAAACATGTAATCAATCACTTTGAAAAAGATTTCATCTTACTGTCAACAACAGCAGCAGCAGCAACAACGACAATTAAAAGGAATATAGACTTCTTCGTGACAGATTTTGGCTTCTTAAATTGGTTTTCTATCCAACAATACCACAGCTTGTTTCTCTGTTCTGAGTAAAAAAATGCCATTCCTGAATCACAGTGTGGAATCACTGCTTGGCAGCGCTCACCTCTCACCCCCGTATCGCCAGAGAATCAGCATGCGCTTAAGTAATTTGAGCCCATTTATAAATAAAACCGTAGCCACCGACTAATCCACATTGAATGCAAGCCCTCTGAATAATAAGTTACCATGATCACCGGACTTACTGCATTTCAAGTCTGAGTTTTTACAGTACCCACACCTTCAGAGTACATTGTCTTTAATAAGACAAAACAGGAAACCCTTTCACCTTCCTTTGCCCAAGTGTTTCTAATATGAACCTTAAACCTGACAACTAAATGAATCCTCTATTACATGAATTCAAGAGTCAAAACAGGCCTGACTCTCCCATATATGGATTCTACCATCAAATTGTCATTTAGAAAGCAAAAATTTTAGCTCTGGAGAGAAATGCAATTCTATTGGCTCCACAAGAAATATCCAGGATACAATAATTCATCCATTCCACAAACAAATGCTCTCTTTCAATGGTCTATTCCATGTTTTGGATAGAGCTTCAGATTTCATTAAAAAAAAAAGGGGGGGAAAGCTGGACCAACTACAATACATTTGTGGATGCATTAAGTATTTCAGATGCGTGGTGGGGTGGGAGGGTAGAATCATCTTTTTTTTTTTCTCCTTAGAAAAATACCTGTCGTTTGTCTCACAAAAACCCTAACAGCATAATGTATCTACCTTATTCTTCACCAAGTGAGTGTTAGAAAAAGCACAGAAACTGCTATGTAGGTAAGACATGAGTACCCACAGGACAAGATTAAATATAAAAAGAATGGAAATGAAGCCTTGACAATACAAAATCAAGTATAACAATATCTCAATAATTAATTTTAATGAAGAGATACCAGACCAGGCAGTACCAGGCAGACCAAAAGCACAGAACTTTATTCCACCCTCAGTCAAACAGGTTGCAGGTTGACAGGATGCCCACTGAAGCTGGCAGTGGTTGTATTTCCATGAATGTGGAGTCTTATTTGTAAAAAACATTATAGCCACCCGGCCTTGACAGCCCTGAAAAAGAATAGCGAGTAAAACAAGAAGTCTTACAAGCACTGCTTTCAGCTTTTCTTGCCCTGTGCCACTGCTGAACATGGACAATAATTCCACCAGCCACTGACGGCAAGTTAGAGACCAGTATAGATATTTTACTGTATCGTGCTAAAGTCCTATTTCAGTTTTCTCATCATGACAATGATTTTTCTCATTCCAATCTGGAACAAAATTAGATGAAAAGCTAGTTTATGTCCTTAGAAAAGACAAAAGGCATTACAACTGCAGTGAATAATACATTTCAGAGGGCGTCAGAACCTGCTACACTCCATATATTAAAAAGAACAGTATTAGGTAGAAGCCGCACCCTGCCCAGCCTACACTGGGTTTTTGAATTTCACCCTTTCTAAACTAGCTGGAACAAAGTGAAGCTCCCTAAACTGTTAACAGTTGCTACGGGCACGGTGCTGTGCCAGGGATTATCAGCTCCATTACGGGCACGGAGTGGACAGACTTTCTCCGACTGAGCCGTAGCTTCTCGCTTAGGGCACTGTCTGCAGCGCGGGAGACAAGAGTTTATTCTCCCACAGGCTGGATACAGGCTGTATCTCCAGCCTTGCTGCCTTTGGAGCAAGGGTATTAATTAATATCCTATTACAGAAAAAGTGGGAAGTTGCTCTGCTGCTAGACATGTTCTAATAATAGACACTTTTAATCATACATGAACGATGATAACTGAAAATTCCGTTAATCTTTCTGGAGATGGGGGGAGGACATCCTAGAAAATAAGTGTCCTTGATTCATGGGGGAGGGGTAGGATTAAATTAGGATCAGGTAATGATGCCACCCAGCTAACATTTAATAAAAAGGGGGGCACCTGCTCAGGTTAAGGTTAGAGAGTTTGGTCTTATAAGAAGTATCTGTATCTGAGGAGAGGATGGGACCTCCTGATAACCTTTAGTCTTTTAGGTTCAAACCAAACTATTGTTACCTCAACCATCAAATTATTTCCAAGAATTCATGTGGGACTATTTGTTTACTTTGCCTGAAAAAGGCCCTCTATGGGCAGCAGTAATTTGAAAATAGATTTTCTGCAAAAAAAGAACACTTGTACGCTGCTATGGAAAGAGCCTCAAATACCCAGAATTCATTTACCTGCGACTAATTTAAACAAGGTCAATATCTAAAGAACAAAACAGTTCCTGAGCTGAGAAAATCCGTTTCAAGAGAATTTGCTCTGTGGGCTTGGGAAATCCTGAAATCCACAGACTCTCAAGACCGGCCAGGCACTCGCTCTTCCTAACATCATTTTTGAGTAAAGAGCTAAGAAGGAATTAAGGCAAAGTAAGTGGTATATAATCAAATCCAGTATGTAGCAGTTTGAGTAAGAATAACCACACCAAGATACAAGTGTAAAACAGCTATACGGTTCCCTTTCTAGGAATGAAGAGATTCTTTTTCTTTATGTAAAGCTTTCAGTCAACCTTAAAAAAGAGTAATTTGGCTGAATGCATGTAAGTTTGCATTTCACCTCAAAGAAAAAAAGGCTTTTTTTCACCTGCATAGGAGAACACTATTCTCCATAGCACTTGCTGAAGGTACCACAGTTCCCATTTCTCCCTATTTGTTTTCAAGGCTGGACTGAATGGATCTTCAAATTGCTTCTCTTTGTACAGATGCAGAGTAACTCCAAAATGATTACCGGAGAGCAGACAGAACTGCTTTTGCTATACAACATTAACTGAAATTAATGCTGGATTCAAGGTTTTCCAAGTATGACCATGGAGTTATGAAACCAGTTTTGAATCAAGAATAATGCCAGTAAAAAGGTGTCATAAGAATTGCAACTGATGATATAGACAGCTGCAGAAAAGGGTGGGGGGAAAGAGATGATTTTAAACTTTTTTTCTTTCCCAGCCTAAAATTTTCTGGGGAAAAAATTAAAATAGTTATTTACAGAAAAAAATGGAAGGTGGAATTTTGAAAAATACTTTTTTTTTTTCCTGTTTCTTTCATGAATCTTTCCAATTTTCAAATACAGCACAAGGCAGCATTTGAATTAGGTGAGAAAACATTATTTTTTTAAGTGTTTCTGGTTTTATCTCTCCATTTTTCAAGACCTCAAGTATTGCATAGAAGAGATGTACTGGAGGGACTAAGGCTAATTACAAAAAGAACAAGTTGGTAAAAAACACGTAGGAGAAAAGTGAGAATGCAACTGATAAAAAGCAACTTAAAAATTAAATATATTTTAAAATAAACAAAAAATAATGGCATTTTTCAAAAGATGCAATACAAAATGTCCTCCTCAAAATTTTCATCAAAACATAGAATTCTGCCTTGGAGAACAATAATTCACAAGAAAATAAATTAATTCCTGCTGCACAGAACAACTCAACCTTATAACACAGTGCCTATAAGATATGCATTAATTAAGGATACTAAAGGGAAAAAATAAAATAAAAATCTACTACGCTGACCTTACTGTGTAGCTTCAAGACTGACCTAAGATATGTAAACCTGTACAACTGCTTGCCATCCTCTCCTGCATTTCTGTTCCCATTCACGTGCCACTGCTGGGGCTCTTCCAACCACGGCATCATCCACATCACCCTGATCTAAGTGGAAGAGTATTTAGTAGGTGGGGGGGAGAGAGATAAAGTGGTAGTTTGGTGGGGTTTTTTTTTGAACAGCTAGTTCTTAGCAAGTTCGTTTTCCCACATAGCTATCTGTACTGGGTTTGCTTGTTCCAAGGTTTTGGTAGCTGGGGGGGATTACAGGAGTGTTTTCTGTAAGAAGCTGCCAGAAGCTTCCCCCATGACCGATAGAGCCAATGCCAGCCGGCTCCAAGATGGACCCACCGCTGGCCGAGGCTGAGCCCATCAGCGGCAGTGGTGGCCCCTCTGGGATAACATAGTTAAGAAGGGGAAAAATAACCCTGCAGAACAGCAGCTGGGAGAGAGGAGTGAGAATATGTGAGAGCAACGACTCTGCAGACACCAAGGTCAGTGAAGAAGGAGTGGGAGGAGGTGCTCCAGGCGCCGGAGCAGAGATTCTCCTGCAGCCCACAGTGAAGACCATGGTGAGGCAGGCTGTCCCCCTGCAGCCCATGGAGCTTAATGCTGGAGCAGATTTCCACCTGCAGCCCATGGAGGACCCCACCCCAGAACAGGGGGATGCCCGAAAGACGCTGTGACTCTGTGGGAATCCCACGCTGGAGCAGGGTCCTGGCAGGACCTGTGGACCCATGGAGATAGGAGCCCACGCTGGAGCAGGTTTGCTGGCAGGACTTGTGACCCCACGGGGGAGTCACGCTGGAGCAGTCTGTTCCTGAAGGACGGCACCCCATAGAAAGGACCCACAATGGAGCAGTTCATGAAGAACCACAGCCCGTAGGAAGGACCCATGTTGGAGAAGTTGGTGGAGGACTGTCTGCCACGGAAGTGACCCCAGGCTGGAGCAGGGGAAGAGTGTGAGGAGTCCTCCCCCTGGGGAGGAAGGAGCGGCAGAGACAATGTGTGATGAACTGAACACAACCCCTATTTCCCATCCCCCTGCGCCGCTCAGGGGAAGGAGGGCGAAATCGGGAGTGAAGCTGAGCCCGGGAAGAAGGGAGGGGTGGGGGGAAAGTGCTGTAAGATTTGTTCCGATTTCTCATTACCCTACTCTGATTTGATTGGTAATAAAATAAACTCACTTTCCCTAAGTCGTCTGTTTTGCCCATGACAGTAACTGCTGAATGATCTCTCTCTGCCCTTTATCTCGACCCATGAGCCTTTCATTATATCTTCTCTCCCCTGCCCTGCTGAGGAGGGGAGCGATGGAGCGGACTGGAGGGCACCTGGCGTCCAACCATGGTCAACCCACCACTGTATCATTCGCAATGGGTGCAACCATGTGTTCGTACACTGCAATTCTAGCATAAGGCTATGAGACTATACCGCAAAGCATAACCCATGGGATGACCCCTTTGGAGCAGCACAGATCAAATCGACTGTCAAATGAATTTAACACCTTAATGTCCTTTTCCCACTTTCTTTGTATAAACAATTGTATTACTTTTGACCAACATCAGCCCATAAAGCCTCTGATTTTTGAGGCATGGAGACAGATTGCATCAGTTCTACTCTTGCATAGGAGAAAAAGGCTGTTTCTGGTTTTTTAAGCAGTATTTGTGTGGCACATTGTACACACAGCAGGAAGAAGTATGTCACACACCTTTCAGGTAGAAGACATACAAGATGAAAAGCAGCAAAAAGAAATACCAGGGCAGGAATATCCAAAAAATCTGTAAACATTTCAGAAATAGTGCTGACAGATTTACTTTGGGATTTTGGCTTTCGGCTAATGAAAAGTGCACAAAAACCTAGAAAGCAATATCCTGATGCAAACAATGAAATACAGTAAACGCATCAACTCAGCATACCCCTCATCCTCTGAATGGCCAACTGTAGTGGCCATTCATGCATGAACTCAAACTTAAAACTGAGCCCACAGAATGTCTCAAATACAGCGAGCACACAAGCAGGCTCTTACTTATGTCCGCTAGCTAACAGTGTCCTTTTACACCATACAATGGCTAATTAAAGGAGACCAAAGCATTCAATTACAGGCATCTTCAGTCACATCCCTTTAACACAATACAGATTTTGTGCCAGAAAAACCTCCAGGACTTAATTTCACAAGTAAAACATTTTAACCTGTCGCTCAGGAGTGTCAAACTCGCTGAAATTTGGAGATGATAGTTTTGTGCCGCTCTAGGTGGATGTGCCTGACTAGTGTGTGCCCGTGCTTGCACTAACCACCGGTCACCTCCCGCGGGAGAGGGAGCTTCACCCCAGTCACTTCTTGACAATGCACTTTTGGGAAAAAAAACAAAACAAAACAACAAACAAAACACAACCTTCGCTGCCAAGGCTTAAATAAAACAGGTATTTTCCCCTCTTACCAACCTCTCCACTCCACCAAGGCTTCCCACTGCCAGACCACCTGTTTCTGACAAGCCTGGGTCAGGAGAACTGTCTTACCATCCAGGACATGATGGGGCTGATCAAACCTGGGAGCTCAGAGCAGCTGAGAACCTTCACAATAGCTTGGCAAAGCCACAGAGCGCTACCGAAGCGCTCGAAAGGTTGACAGAAATAAAAATTATGTGGTGGTTTGGATAAAAGTTTGACACCCCGGGTTTACAATGAAATTCTCAAATGATATAGACAGAAGAGAAAAACAGATATGCTGCTCGCAGCACCTTCTCCCGAACCCAAACTAACCAATTAGCTTTTTTCATAATTTAAAAGTGTTTCTTCATGAGGTAAGTAAGATCTAGATAAGAAGATTGAGATATGTGCAAAGTTACAGCAATACGCTCTAGCTCTCATCCAAGAAAGCATGTTTGAACACTTTCATGAGATTTAAGTATGTGTTTAAATGACTTTTTGAACCAGTGCTTCAGAGTGCGTACACACATAGTGTCTCATATCATGCCAGTAACTTTTTTTCCGGAAAATAATTCAGGAGTTAATGATTCAAGAGAACTATTTCAAGGTGATAAAATGTGTGTCTAATCATCTGAAATTCTCTCTTAAACCATGGTTCAAAACAAAGTTATTTTAAAAGCACTGGCTTCTCTCAAAACTTTTTGTTATTTACTTATTATTTTTTAGAATAAAGGTGTTAAGAGACAAAACACCACACACTGTTAGCATTTTAAATAAAAAGCATTTCACGTAAGTAGTGGAGTAAGATTAAACCCATATTTAAGGATCTGATGACCAGTTTTCAAGACAATGTCTATAAGTACATGCAGGGAAACTGTAACCACCAAAAGTGAAATAGCTTTGACTCAGATATAGATGTGACAAGGAAATTAGAATGCGAAACACTGTTTTGCAAACTGATAACCATGCAATTAAGAGAGATGCAATCAAGCATATACACTTTGACCACTTCATTATTTTTTAGAAACTATAATAATCCCAGTTAAATCATCACTGAACCAGGCAAAAATAGTGCCACCTCCACTGCTTATCTTTTTTCAGCTTTTTATTTGTATTTCCAATATATATTTCCATTCAAGGAAGCAACACAGACGGGGTTTTTTTAACCCTGACTTGTTAAAGAAAGCTGAGGTCGAGTTCATCCATATGTAAATTTAACAATGGCTCATAAACGTTTTGAAACTAATTCAAGGTAAGGTTTGACTTCTGTATCTATCATTCTGCCCCCTTCTCTGCTCAGAATGAATTTAAATAATTTTGTATGGTTTTATAAATATCAAAAAAGCAATATTCAACTGAAGTGTAATTTGATTTGTTTGCAAATCCCTTTTGAATTGCTTTATGATGCATAAGCGCATGCAATTTATTAGGAAATAATAAGCAAAGAAGGCAAGCCAGGCAAGAAGCTTTGCTCACTTTCAAAGTCAAGGAAAAAATTTGGCCCCTGATCAAGCTCTGTGCAAGTGAGAACTTTTAAAAGATTTCCCATTTGGTTCCTGAAAAATAGAAAAGGAAGAGAAAAGGAGTCCTGAGTGAACAAATGATTTTAGAGACAAGGACTTGGACAGATTGGTTGTGCTGGAAAATACACGCTGCAAGCAATCAGATTTTCAGTTTTTCCTCAGTTCGCTGTTAATACAGGAAAAAGATTCTCTCATTGTCTTGTAATTGTTTGAACTTACTTTCAAAATCCAGGAAAAAATGTGGATAGTTTTCAATTTCCCTGGTAAGGACCTTAAGAAGATTACCCATCCCAGCAAACCTAGTAAATGCAACAAAATCGTAAACAGTTATATACGTAAACTTAGAATACTACAACTAAGGGCTTGACACAGTCTGCATCAAATATTAAACTTTATGGCAAGTTCTGGACCATGAGAAACATTTTGGTGGTTAATTCTGTGATATTTATGCATGGGGACAGAGAGAGTAAGACCTTGGATGAATACAGAAATAATTCTATTCAGCAAATTGGAAATTAAACATCAGTATGATATCACAAAGTACAGACAGATATTTATGTGTTACTTCACAAGAGAAACAAACTCAGAACAATATCTGTATTTGTAAATCCTCTGTTTTGCTGGACTCAAGATTACCGAATACCATTCCAGTGTAAAAAAAGAGGTCTTAATCCTTGACTTGGATTCTTTAGCATAAATCCATCTTATTTCACGAAAATAACTAAATTTTAGGGAAAAAAAAAAATCTAATTGTTTCTAATCAGTAAAGTTTTATAAGATATTACTATAAAAATCTATCAGAAAGAAAAGCTAAAAACCTTGCTCCTTTTAATTTTTAAAAATATATGTATGCATTTTTGGAAATAGGAAAAAGGAACAGAAAAAAGAAAAAAAAAAAAGAAGAGGGATGAACTCTATCTTTTTATCTGTTATTCCTAGATTTTATCATCTTGGAAATCTTTGCATTTCAAGTCATGGAAAACGCCCAAAAGTAAAAGTGACCAATGCTCAAAAAAGCAAGTCTCTATGGAAGGCAAAAAGGAAGGAGATTTGAATATTTTTTTTTTTTTTTTAATCCATACAGTCCTTAGGAAGATACATTATTCTAAAACTATGTAGAAGTATAGCTTTCTTGGGCAAACTTAAACTTTTTCTCAGAAGACAGAAAAATTAAACCATGAAAAGCACATATAAGAGGTCTGTCTGGAGGGATGTAGAAAAATGTAATTTTAGATTTAAAACTCAGATTGAAAACTGATTTTTGCCTCGAAGATAAGTATTCTCAGTACTCTAAACCTTGGGGGGCTCTGGGGGCTCACATCTGATGCTCATCTATTTTTCAGTTTAACTCTTTTTCCACTTAAGAAAACAGACCACAAAAAAATTATTCTAAGCATGTACATGGCTGATACTCCTTATGAGGAGACAAAGGTTTTTTCAAATTTTCCCCCAAGCACTGCAGAAGAAAAAGTATCACCAACCCTAATTTCTATATGCATATAAGGGATATACTTTATAGCAGGAAAACCTAGGAAAGTAATGTAAGGATTGAAGATTTCAAAGCAAGCATAGTGATTCCATAAAATGATAGAAATTTAATCAATAATCCACTGAGAGCATGCAGCTTCATGTAAACCAGGTTTTTGTTAAACAAATGGTTTTGTTTCGCATTAAATACTTCTTCAAAATTTTCTCTCCAGAACAAATCCAGTGAGCAGACTGTCAAGCCCTTTACAATTAGCAACATCTTGCATATACAACGTTGAAACATGAAGAAACATTCTCCATTATTCATACAGTTACATACATTTATATGCAGGAAAAAAAAAAAAAATACAATTTTACTTTCAGAACAAGATCTGCACTGTATGAACCGAGTCTGACTTTCTGATTAGCCTACAAAGGGGAAAAACATGCAAAGAAAGCTAAATAAATTTTATACACCATTAAAACTTGTATCTTCAATAATTTTAACATTTTCATCACACTGGTATAATACACTTTATCAGCATTGTGCAAGAGGAACAAGATAATGTGCATACACTTATTTTCCTTTTCATAACCTTGAAAGAAACAATGTCTATTATTATGAAATACTATCGCAACCTAAATTACTGACTCAGTTTGGATTCTTCGCTTTCAACTCATTTTAAGCTGTATCTTACCTCATTGCCTTCGATCTTCAGAGAGTATCCAAGCATTTCTTCTACTGCCAAAGTCAGCACTGCAGCCCCAGACCGGTTTGGTCGACAGCATCCTTCCAACAGCGAGAAAGCTGTTCCCTTTGCCAAAAACCCGAGGATACGCGCCCGCATCTGCATCAAGTAGCTTGAGGTCATGTGCCCAGGCTCTGGTTTCTGAGCCTTCTTACAGAAGTACAGCACATGACGGCTCTAGAGATTTCTGAGTATTTCCCTGAACTTTTACTATATTTCTTAGCTTTTTTATTTTTCCATTTTACCCCCCCCCCCCTTCAATCCCTGTGTAGAAACCGATTCAGATATTTATGTCACAAGTATGAAACAAGAACCCTGCCACAAACTTTATACCCATTCTCACAGTATTTCAGCCTTTATTTTTCCAGCAATCTCGAAAGCACTGGTTTGACACCATCTATTCCCAATGTACATCAAACCAAAAAATAGCGATATGCAACGTCAACATCTGGAAGATATGGTTCAGGCAGCTGCTAAACACACTTTACGATTTGAAATAATTTCTTTACTGTTTCCTAAAAACCAAAACTAAAAGCAAGATCTATTCCAAGAAACATTCACTTTAAACTATAACTCATCATTTAACACTAAGTTTTTAACTCCACATTAAAAGGCCAACCTCCACCTTAAAGGAAGCGTTAATAAACATAATTCCTTGCCCCAGACTGAATTATTTTATTCTGTAGAGTTTGCTGCTTCCCAGCACTTGGATCTTCCAAACCGTCTTTCCCTGAAAACTCTAATAAAGTATTCCAAACCTCAGGAACCACCAGTCACTTCCAGGATAATTTTTAATGAGATTTCAAACTAACTAATGATATAAATTCTGAGTGGGTCAGCATACTTACTGTGGTTGCAACACAAATGCACATAAACAGCTGATGCACAGAAGCAAATCAGAAAGGTTTAACTTTAGAGCATAAAATTCCATTTCATTAAACTGGAAAGCATTTTATTTTACTTACTGCTAAATCAGTTTAAATGTTGAAGTGAGACTCAGTGCATATATAAAAATATTGCTGTTGCAGCACTCCTAAATGATAGCAGCTTCTCTTAAGGGATCTCCAAATCCCTGAAAATTCCAACTTTTAACAGTATGCTTTAAAAATGATGACATGTTGACATGACAATGATGTTTGCATTTTCACGTTTTCTACTGTTTTCCAAACCATCAAAGCTTATTACATAAGCATATAGAAAATACTTTCTAGGCTACTGTTAACAGTTTAAAGCTCATTACTCAATTTTTCATGCTCAACATTTAATTAGTGGCACACAGACATAAATAAACCGTAAAAACAGTAACAAACAAGAAGGTACGTCTAGCATTTTGTGGTTTATATACCATTACCCAGTAGCACATTTACAAATGTTGAGCCTTGAAAAAAACAACACAGGCTGGTTTTCTAACACACCACTTTGTTCCTAAAATTTAATTAATTTAGTTTTGACATTCTAGAAGTATTATCTACGATGAGAAAATAAATTCCTTCTCCCCCACTAAAGCAATCAGTTTATTTTTTAATTGGGAGAAATAAAATACTACCTACCCAAAAGAAATGAAAATGAAACCCTTCAAATCTCCCGTGGATTTTATATACATATACTGAAAATATACTGAAATATATATTTATTATATACTAAAATCCAATACTGAAATTTTAGTAAATGCTCACAAACTGGGTATTATCAACTAAATACTGCATGTCCAAAGCTAAGTATCTTGTTATTTAGCTCTTCTTTAAAATCTTTGTTTACACACTGTTTTAAGCAATTACATAAATACGAAGTGTGGAGTTTTGTACTATAGTTTTACCTATAGTACTATATAAATTGCTAGGGAAGTACTAATTTATTTGTCCTTCCTTTACAGGACTAATTTAATCAGTACCAACTCAAAACCATCATCATCACTGTAGCTACACTGAAAAGTTTAACACACAGACACGGCATTCGAACCTCGTGCCAGCGAAAAAGGAGACATTCACCAGCTCAACCCTTTGCTGCTCATCGGTGCTCCTTTGCCAGATAGTATTTCCTAAACCTGGCCGCTTACATAAACATAGTTTAAATGGCTTTTGTCAAAATGAGCTGGATTAGCAAATAACTACTGCTTAAACTCATTTAGATCATCCTAAAGAAAGGACTCTTTATGAGGGAGTGGAGCGATAGGATGAGGAGTTAACAGTTTTAAACTGAAAGAGGGGAGATTTAGATTAGATATTAGGAAGAAATTCTTTACTGTGAGGGCGGTGAGACACTGGAACAAGTTGCCCAGGGAAGCTGTGGATGCCCCATCCCTGGAAGTGTTCAAGGCCAGGCTGGATGGGGCTTTGAGCAGCCTGGTCTGGTGGGAGGTGTCCCTGCCCATGGCAGGAACAAGATGATCTTTAAGGTCCCTTCCAACCCAAACCATTCCATGATTCTATGATCATAATGAAGTTGGGCTGGGAGTGTTCCCATGTGCAGATCCATTAGGACTTTCAGGAGAAACAGAGACTCCCAAATTCAGGAGTGATGATGAATGACGAGGAACGGTAACTTCTAATGGCACATCTACACAGGTGGAGAAAGGCATCCAGTCTGCAGTCTGAGGGAACTGTACTGTACTAAGCACATTAGCAACATTAAAGCAGTAGAACTGACCTTACTGCATAAATTATTAACTGTGGTTTCAAAAAACCACCAGCATCTGAACCCAAGATGAACTTTCAGATCAAAAGCACGATTCCAAGTTCTTGTGATATTCACCTATAAAGTTTGCTGAAGAGCTTGTAAGGAAATAGCAGGAGTGCAAGACTCAGAAAACAGTTTTATTTTATTAAGAAATAAAATAAAAATGAACAAAGAATAAAAAATGTGGAAGTTTCTTGACAATGATAATCTACTTTGTTTTCTGAAGGAAGCCCTGTATCACCCACTCCTTTTGTTTGGGAGAGGAAGAAAAATATAAAACACCATCTTTAATTGCATTTGCCCACTCTATTACTGAAGTTTTTGCCTTTTTTTTTTTTTCTATGCAATAAACATTAAAACCCCCCAATCTCTTAAATTATTTGTGTAAGACTAGCTCCAAGAAAACTGGAATGCTGCAGTGCTTGGAGTCATCCACAGAGTGAAGGTACAGGCAGAGACTGTTTTCACAGGTGTTCCCCACGCACACATCCCCTGCTTACCCTTCTCACCATCAGCACGGGGATCGAGTTGTGCAAGGGTCAGGCAATAGAATGGACACTACCCTAGGTAAGAAACCGGAACACTGTTGCTGTGAAAAGTGTAGTGCTGGAGTCAGGAACAGTCAAGCATTTTGATTCCTGTTCACAGCAATGCTGTCACTGGAGTTAGGGGTGGGGTTATGTAGACCCCACAACAGGAACAGCAGCTCTGTCATTCTGCCCAGATGTCTGTCTAAACTGTTCTTAAAGCTCTTCAAAAAGGCCTTTAAACTCAATAATGATAGTTCATGTTTTATTATGCCTGACCAATCACACTGCCCTTCTCTGCAATCTCTCCAAGGGGTCCAAATTCCAATGGGTCACTCAGCTCTAGGTACAGTGTTCCAAATGCACCTGAGTATGGTGCCAAATATAATGAAGGAATTGTGTCTTGCAGAAAACGGTCCTTTACACGTCCCTCAAATATTACTTGCATAGTCTTATTTTACCAATTGCTTTCCTTTATGTGTTTTGGCAATTCATTAGTCTTCTATACAGTACCTTATATGTATCTTCATCAAACTCCACAGTAGGGGTGGTTTTGCTTTTTTTTAATCATCTCTCCAATTTTCTTATAGTTAAGAATATTTTCATGGATATGGTAGAATCATTATCTTCAGTTGTTTTACTGGTAAATCTTTAAGTTTTATAAACTGTAGTTGTATTGATGAAGAGAAACGTAACAACTGATGTTTAATAGTCTCAGTTTTGCAAATAGGTTTGAAAAGTGGTATTACTCCTCTGTGGACTCTATTTTAGAAATAAGCATAAGACTGTAGCATTATATTAAGAAAAAAAACCAGTAACAATAGTCATTTATTTGTGTCTGAGATGCTAATTGCAAAAAAAACATCAAAGATATTTCACAGTGAAGTACCCACAGTATTCTCTACAAGGCATGGGTAAGACAAAAGCATACCCAAGTTCTTTTCAGAGGGCAAGCTATATTCATTTTCCAGAAAAAAAAAAAAAAAAATTATCCCCAATGTTGGCCTCTAAATACTGCATTTATAAAATTTTCGTAACGTAAGTAATATACTCGCAGAACAAGATGCACCAAGAAGCGACCTACACACATAAGTGATGAAAAACCAGTGCCACACATTCCTTATGCAGGTGAGGTATAAACAGACTAAAACACTCCAATAAAACTCAAACACAAAAAACAGATGTAAAGAAGTGAAAAGTGGAGTAAGAGAAGAAAGTTGCTTAAGGTGAAAGTAACCCAGGATAAAAGAATCCTTTCTGCTTTGAACAACTATTTTACTACAATTCCTAGATAAGCAACGCTTCAAGCCAAGTGCTTTTGCTGTTAACTGATATGCAGATTGCAGGACACAATTAAAATCTACAAAAAAGGTGAGGCAAGTCAAAGAGAGTTAATAAATGGTTTGTAATGACAAATACATTTTTCACTAATTATAAAACATTAAAAGAGCTGGCCAACAATATTAGTACCCGTAGCCCCAAGGATTAAAGATCTTGGCTCATGGTTTCCCTAAGATCAAAAGGTGGGGGGAAAAAAAAAAAAAAAGATTACCTCAGATGAACTTATAACTTATCCAAGGGGGAGATTTTTCTACATGCCAACCCTCACACCTGAACATACTTTGAACAGAACTCCTATCTATTTTCAAAGTGCATAATGTCAGAAGAACCATCATGAAAGGATGAAAACCACGCAATCAAAATATCTGATTCATAGGTCATAATAAACAAACAAAAAAAAAAAACAAACCCCAACAAAAAATGTAGAATGGAAGTAAATTAAGTAATTAGAATAAAATTACATTTGAAATTAAGAAAACACTGTTGCACTTTGATCCTTCCACCTGCGTAGAGTAACTACAGTAACCCAGTTTGCATAGGCCAGATGCTTACACACAAAACAGGGACACAATTTCCCTGCACACAATAAATGGAGCCTCCATCAGTTGATCCTGTTTGGTAAGCAAAGCAGGATGCTGATGTTTACCGAACTGATAGATGGGAGAGAGATATCTTTAACATAAGCAGAACAGGTTTGGCTAGTTTAAGTGTTCCTTCCTTAAAACAAAACCACTTCATCTTTTTCCAGGTGTAGCTTGACTTAGTTCTTCCGAACTGTTGTAAGAGAAGTGCAGCCACATCGTCGTCTTCTGCTTAAAATTTCCTCGTACTTGCCTTCTCTCACCCAAAATCATAGGGAAAAAGGAAATAAACCATCCTAGAATATACTCAGTTTTGGAAATCTAAGGACCTGGAAATTTGAAAAGATATCTAGTTTCAACATTTGCAAATATAATGAGTGAAAAACCTGTTCTAGATCACGTATATATTATTTTACACAGAATCAGAAACAGGACTCTCAGGTGAAAAATCAGGAACAGAAAAAAATGTTGCTGGTCCTTTCTGCGTGTTAATGACTGCCAATTATTCAGCCTTCTGACTCCACAGAGTATTCTGTACTATGCCCACAAAAAATCCAATGCAAGTGTCCGAAAAAACAAGATGAAAACCATCATATTCCAGTTCTTCGTGCAACTCCGGTAAAGACTTTCCTCAGAGTGATTTTATTTGTGCCAGCTGATAATGGGAATGTCTTTGCATGTTAATTTTGTTCTTTATCTATTTTGTTTTTCAGACATAAGTGCCAAAACAGTACATCTAATCTCAGTCAAGCCAGACATAAATCCTACAGTGACTGGATTTCTTACTGCATATTTGCTAGTGATCTGCTCAATATATCAGTATGTAGGACATAATGCATTTTGCCAGCTAAATTTGTATTTCTGCTTTGGAGGGTAATAATATATAAGACACAGATCTGAAGCAATCTTTACATGTATTCTTTTCCAGAAAAGGGGAGAGAAGTCAAACAAAATCTTAAAATACTAAGCAGACAATTAATTCTGATCAAAGAAACGTATAGACATTTTTGGAATTAAGATAGCTGTGGCTGACTATATGTATCAATAGCTCAAGATTTGAGGAATTAAAGATGAAATGTGGATCTTTGTAGGGATTAGTTGCTATTAGTTTAAAATACTTCCACTTGTGTAATAGTGGTCTTATTTCATATCTCATTGCACAAAATAAGAAAATTTGCTGACCAATTTGCATTACAAAGCAGTTGATGGGAATAGCAAGAGTTACACCAGGAAAAAAGAAGTTATTCAAAAAACCACTGTAAACAAACTGTGGGATATTACTTTTTTTTTTTTTTTT
>VYZM01020057.1:3824-70798 GCA_013398915.1 Dromas ardeola
GACGACAACCTGGCCCAAACTGAACTTTTAACCACACAATTTTAAATTTAGGCAAAGTAAGTTCGTTCTTTGTGAAGGCACGTAAAAGCACAGAAGCAGTTTTGAGGATGCAAAATTTAGGTGCAAGTAGTTTAACCGTGGCATCTTATTTCATTTAAAAAAACGAAACCATAAAATTTCCAGAACATAAACACGGTAAAATAAAACCACAGATGCCAATCAATATTTTTGATAATTTCTCTACTCCATGCAGCTTTATTTTACACTGACATACTCTGACTCCTTATTACTTAATAAAAGGTATTAGTTTTAATTATTAATTCTTCTGCAGAGGTAAACATAAACATGAGAACAGACTAATAAGCAATACAGGCACTTGAGTATTTAGATGCTAAGGTTAATTACACTCACTGACAGCTAATATGAAAATATGTTTTTAAAATTAGTATTAATAAAATTATTTTGATATATTAATAAACCGGTTGCAATACCTTTGGTATATGCCGCATAGAAGCATTTCCATAGACACATCAGTCTAGCACATTGAAGGTAACGGGCTTCTTAATTTTTGTAGATCAGTGTTAACCACTGGTGGTGGAGCAGACCATACCTGCACCTGCTCTGCATGGGTTAGCTCTTCTCAGCACCTTGTCAAAGCACACCCTTAGGCCACGTCAGGCACAGAACAAAACACAGCTATCTATGCCCCCTGTGTAAACTACAGCACACTTATTCGAAGTGTAATAACATAAAATGAAATCAGAAGAAAAGGATCAGGAGAGAGTTATTCAAAAGCAGGAGATGTTTTAGAGCTGCAAGGGGGAAGGCTGTCATTGCTCTTGCCTGTAGTCTCTCCCCCCCAGCCACGTCCTAGCCCTGTAGTTACTATTCAAGGTATGAATACTTCATATCCACATTCACAGCTCACCCAGGTGAGATGTGCCCCCCTTCCGCAGGTCAGAAGTGTGGGCTTCATGTACCAACCCAAAATACCTGAAGATGCAACAGGATCAAGGAGGCCATACCCATCTGAAAGTCAAATGCTCTAGCCAAGACTTGCCTTGTTACCAAAAGCTCTGACCTGAATCGCTGCTTCCAGTCCTTTTCATTTAGGGTCTGAAGGGAGGACGGGATTAGTCCCTGACAGCCCTTGCAGCCCTCTGTCCATCAGGATCTGCTCCACAGGCATCAAAAATGTTTTGGAGACTCCATCAACTAGCAAAAGGGATCCTTGTCCCTCCGACTTGCTCTGCTGGCTGTGCAGAGGTCAGCCAGTGTTCAGGCAACTGTCCCAAATGCACCCGAGCCCCTTGTTAGGGGCAGGCCCTCTGTAAACTTCAATCAGGACTTGCCTTTACCCCACCAGATGCCAGGCAGAGGCCATAACTGGGAAATAAAGAGGGAGCTGGGTCTTACGGATACACTGAAGAGACACTGCATTACAGTCGGTGATCCTCTCGCTAAGTGGGCAACGTGGATATCATAATCGTTTGGTTATATTTATTTCCTTTGGGAGGCGTTCGTTTAGTCAAAGTTATATAGGTTTTAAATGCGTGTGCTCAATGAGAAAGAAGGGTGTTGTACCACACTGCCAAAATGCAATTCCCTTTCTCTAATCTATTTGGAAAATATTTAACTTCATTTCAACATGCAATTAGATTAGGTTCTTATTGGACTATTAAAATCTTCAGAATAATCATCCATCTAAAAGCTATTCCACAGCTTGAATTACTGGTATTTTCTATTTTTATATAATGTATTTGGTAAGAACCCAAATAGCTTTTAATTTTTTTATGTAGCTGCCAAATCATAATACAGTAGGTCAGAGAATGCCTGAAGCAAAATATAATCCATGATATATAGGCTTTTTTTTTTTTTACTTTTCTCTTGCAGGAGTGGGTAATGGATGGGCACAAGCAGTTTCACGTGCTGTTCTGCATCACAGGATTTAGTCAGAATTAGCTCACTGAAATAATTAGTTTTTTCCATATTCCTATTGATTAATGAAGGAAGGAAAGGTGAAGTATCTAAACTAGACAAGACAAAAGAAGGAAGGTCTTCTGTACCTTCTTGTAGGGGAAAAATTTTTCTATTTTCTAAACACTGTTTAAAATATATTTTAGTATTACTAGAGACTCTAGTACTAGAGAGCTGCATCAGCATATGAATTTATGGATACATGCACTCAATGTTATTTCTCTTCAAAATGTATTAGGTGGCATTAGCAATAACCGATAACTCAAACAATGCCCATGTGTGTAATCCAAGGAGGAGACAGGAGGGTGCAAATATATGTTTTTGCATTGCTGGCTTGTAGAAGTCATCACGCAGCAACCCAACTCCTCTCGCGTACTTAAAAATTGTTTTCAGCTCTGCATTCTTTTCCTCCAGGCATTGTCTGAGTCATTTCAAAGAATGTTGCTTCTTACTGCTCTGCTCTTCATTCAGCAAAATTTAGGAAAATAAATCCACATGGCACCCAGTGACCACCTTAGCATAAAGATCATCCTCTGCCCAGTAAAATGAGACAGAGTTCAAACTCCACAGTTTCAAACGTGGGAACGCATATGAAAAAGGACATGAACTGAGAAAAATCAGAAGGTAATTCTATATTTGCTGGAATTCATCATTCCTTTTGTAAGGAACAGGCAATTCTACTCGAATGTTTGGGATAGAAAAGTCTGAGCTTCCCAAATTTTATAGTACGCAGCAAACACCTCTTACACGTCTCCCATTCCCAATTGATATGGCATTCATTTTCAAAATGATAAATATACTTATCAAAATAAAGGAAGACCTTGTAGGAGTCAGAGAAGGTTCAAAGAGAGTCGCTACTGCAGACTTCACTGTTAATTTTACCTGGGAGGCACTTAGCTACAATGCCAGTTAGATAACAAGCAGAAGTGAAAACAAATTGATTCCCTGTGTACTCTGGCTGTACAGTGCGACCAATCCTCTGAACCTTTTGAGATGTACAGCAAAACCTGAAGATCATAAACCACAAGAACTGCAAAAGCTAGTGTTACATGTAAGATTTTTACCAAATGAACAACTAATTATTATGTCATTTTACTATATGCTTATAAGAAGACGATAATGTCAAATAAATGCCAAAGAAAAGCGCTCAAACTACTGTGCCACTTCAGCATAAGATGCAAAATAAAACCAGTACACGCAACCAAGATGGACTACACTGTTCCAGATTATTCACCTATGAATTTGGAGGTTTGAAATCATTAACCTCAAACTGAGATTAATCACAGGATTTTTCTTTGTGAATACTGAAAACAGCCATGTACATCTGAAGCTGAAGTACTGAACATAGGTTCATAGAAATAACACAATCCATTTTATGTTATGCAAGTAAAATCACCATACACCAATAGACTGTGCACTACCAACAACTTAACGTAGCAGAAGACCACATATTAAATTTCTTGCCAAAGCCAAGGGGATTTAGGCTCCTTAGTGACTTAGACATTTATAACACTTACTGAGTCTTATTTATGACTTACATCATTATTAACAGAGCTGATTAATTTTTTAAAGGTATGTAATTCATCTGCAAAGTGACAATAGGATGGTTAAATTGAAGAGGAAAAGCAGAAAACCGACACACCCTTCAGTAGCATTTCTACCTGAAAAAATTAAGCTTAAAATCAAATCACTTCTTTTCTTTCCTCAATCCAGATGTCATCAAGCATATCACTCCTTGCAGCTTCCTTGCAATTTGTTTTATCAACCATTGCTATGTGTGAACTAATAGTTTATTCAACAGCATTAAACAGACAATTGTTTAGATAATAAATTTTGGTTTGGTACTAGAGAATATAAGAGAATGTTTTAATTTTCATTTACATCTGAAATATGAGCAACTAAAAAAAAATCTCAGCTTTTTAGAAAGGGCTTCTACAAAAGCAGATTGATTTTCAAACTTGACAGTGCTCTCCTTCAGCTTACTACACTAGCAAGCACAGCAATTAAAAAGCAACCATCCCAAATCAGAACACTGTTATATGACAATTTTTAGCTTTGCAAAATAAGGTGATTCATACAGAAATTACAACAAAAATACAGAAATCACCACTGAGATAGATATTAGCTGTCAGTCTTCTTGGCCATAGGAGCAGAGTGATCAAGAACATTAGGAACGTGCCACCTGAGCTGCCTTGTCAGCATTAGAAATTCTCTCATTAGGCACACAGCTCAAAAAATAAACAGAGACAATTTAAAACACCATGTTTTGCAGCTGTTTTGGACTTCAGTCATCATGCATCAATAATACATCTAAACACATACACATATAACTTCCAGTTAACTTTCAGGTCAGACCTGAGTCTATTTTAGGAATATCAATCCTACATTTGAAAGAATAATTATGATTCATGCAGATACACCCAAGATATAAACACGTCCCAGACATGCACAGCCTTGGTTTCATGATGCAAGGATGCGTGGTACAGCAAATCCACCTGAGACCTGTCTATATACATATTTCATATTTCCCTTCAGCATTCTAGAAACAAAGACCAAGAGAAAGAAAACCTTCCCAAACTCGCCGAGTTAATTATGGAGATAGTGCAGCTGGATGGTGCATATGCATCGCACCTTCCAGTCCAGGTGCATAAACTGCACGTGCGCAGCTCATGCAATGTCTCCACCATAATCCTGCACATTAGGCTTCTTGCTACATCCCTCATACGCTCCGTTAGCCCCTACAGTAACTCCATACCTGTGGCAATAACCACATAAATGGTAGCAGCGTATGATTTTGCAACCAACTGCACTATTACTAGTGCTAACTAGTTCAGCGGTATTTGAAAAGATGCGACTACAGTTTAGGCGTACCCTAAAAGGAGTATTTCAGATATTATTCGCTCCTCAGCTACTAAATATAGCTTCAGAAAATTCCAAGCAATACAACTGCCTAGCTAATAAAAACTGGATTATTACTGATGGGATTTAACACAAAATTTGCATAAACACTAATGAAAGCTACAGCAGTAAACAGGCTCCATGCATAGTGATGAGATTAAACAAGAAATCTGAAAAACTGATTGGAAGTTCTGCCGTTTGTTTAATCTTTTAAAGAAATAGTAAAGAATATATTTTTATTGCTTTCAGATTGTACTGGCATACACCCAATCATTTCATGTGCACAAAGGCAGCTTTTTGTGAAGATATGAGCAGGAGTTGGAAAGAAAAATAAGCAAGGCACTAAAAATTTGATTACAAGCATGCGAGCACACACACAGAGAGCGCTCTGCGAAGACAGATCCGAAACATGAAAGAGGACAAAAAGACGGCAATATATTTACTTTCAGACTATCTCCTTAGTCTCTCAAAGATAAAGTATATAAAAACACCGCTGTTGATCATCACTCAATGGAACCAAAATGCTCTCTGCAGCAGACGGTGAGACTAAGCAGCAGCACAGCAAAAAGCAGTCAAGCTTGGAATTACATGTGTTTTCATCAGGTTCCCTGAATCCAGGCAGTACTTATCAAATAGGCCACTCTTTCAGGACTTTAGGCCCTTATCTAATCTATGCAGACCGAAGAGAAGAGGTGAGCTGAGAATACACAGGCAACACTTGCAGCTTTTCAAACTACTTGTGCTAAAAGTATCCATGTCTCCAAGAAAAAAGTGACTGTAAACTTCTCAAATTATAGCTCAGTTGTAAAAATAGTGAGCGGCTTTATTTCAGCCTAAGTGATAAGAGTGACTAGAGAGCCACGTGCAAAATCTAGTTCCCTACGGCCAAAAATACACTCTTATAGGGGATGCATATTGATACTGACAGAGTAACCATCCTTCTGTACATATTTTTAAAGCGTTTTAAAAGATCCAGAGTGAAGAAGCTCTTTTTCCAGTCATCTGTGAAATTTGGGATGATGACAACACACAAAACCCCCCCATCAAGCGGTCCATGAAAGCATTCAGCTGAATGAAGACTGGTTTCCTACAGCTTTTTGCATCACACTTGAACCAAATCGTCTCCAGATCCCCTGCGTCTCTGAGACGTCACAGAATCAAACAAGTGCTGGCTGGGATGAACTTCTGTCCAATCTGCTGCCCAAGTGGGAACTACTGCAAACAGCAGATCAAGTCAGCCATGGCTCTGTCCAAATGAGTCTCCAAATCCGCCGAGGACGGAGACTGAACCACTTCTGTGGGCAACCTCTTCCAGTGTTGCTCTCCTCCTGCAGATAAAAGTTCCTCCTTACTGTTCAATCCCAAGTTACAAGGCGTGCCATTACGTCCTTTTTTTTTTTTTTGCTATCTGCCACCACTGAGAGATCAGCTTTAACATCTTTGGAAATGCCCTTCAAGACGTTTTAGGCTGCTACTGGACTGCTCTTCAGATTCCTCTTTTCCAGATTTACGCCAGCCCAACTCTGTCAACGTCTCCCTTGCAGCCACATTCCTTAAGCCCCTCACCATTTTGCTAGGACTCCTAATGGTCACTTCTCCAACTCTTCTACCTACCTCATGAAGTGGGGGGCCTCCAAAACTGAATAGAGTATTCCAGAGAGCCACACAAACACTAAGTAGAGGGGATAAAGCCTTTCCTTGAAGTGCTGCTTTTACTGTAGCCCAGTGCCTGGTTTGCCTTATTTGCAATGAGAGCACATCTATGGCTCATGCTCACTTCAACACAACACAGGGGGTTAATTCGCACCAGGTGCTGAACTTTGCATTTCTCCTAAGTCAGCTTCAAGTGGTTTCTGTTGCCCTAATCCTCTGAGTTTTTGAGCTCTCTCTGGATTGAAGCTCTACCAACCAGCATGTCAAACAACGTAATTCAGCGTATCTGCAAATTTTCACAAAGTGCATCTTGCTTCATGACTCAGGCTGTTGATGAAAACCCTAACAGTGTCAGTCTCAGTCTCACTCCCTAGAGTACTCTGCTTGTTAAGGACCGCCAACTGCATGCAAAGCATCACTCACCTTTCAGCAGCTAATTTTCAACCCATCTAAAATTCCAGTTGCCTGGCCCATACTTCTTCAGCTTCCAAATGAAACCTCTATGGGAGACAGTGGCAAAAGCCCTACTGAATTCAAGGCAACTACTGCTCTCCCTCACCCCTGTAGCAAGTCATTTCATCCAAGGCAGCAATAAGGTGAGTCAAGCACAATTTGCCCTTGCTAAATCCATGCTGACTGTTTCTGACTATCTTCTTGGCCTTCACGTGTTTTGAAATGAGAATATATTCCATGATCTTTCCAGGACATGTGAAGCTGACCGGCCTACAGTTGCCCAGATGCTCCTTCTTGCCTTCCTTAGAGACAGGTAAAATGTCAGTCTTTTTTCATTCATTGGGGACCTCCTCCAACTGCACAGTTTTTCTGCAGTGGTCTCACATCTGTCAGCTCTTTCAGGGCCCTCAGCAGCTCCCGTCCAGTCCCACTGATTTGAATATATCCAGCTTCTCCAAGTGGCCCCTAACCTGCTGCTCTCCAGTTGTTGGCTGTCCTTCTCTTTCTCAGAAAATGCTGGCATATACACAGGCACAAGAACAGGCTTTTCCCTCAGGCAAACAAAGCATTTAGTGCTTCCATTTTTCTATACCATCATATACTAGCTTGTCTCTCCTGTTCATCGATGAATTTACAGCTTTCCCAAACTTCCCTTTGCTATCAATCTACTCTGAGAATCCCTTCTTGTTACTTTAGCTAGTTTTTGCTCTAAATGGCCTTTTGTATTTTTATTGATTTCATTCCTATGTGACCAAGCTACGCTTTTGTACACCTCCTCTGTTATCTGTCCTTGGTTTTGTATGCTCCATTTTTTGCACGCTGCCTTTCTGAGTTTCAGTTCCCAAAGCAGTTCCTTGCCTAATCAAGTGGGCCTTCTTTAAAAGTCACCCAGTATTCTTGCACAATAGGATTATTATTTTTTATCTGAGCTCTCAATAAGTTTTCATTAAAACCAAGCCTTATGTGGGAGGACTGAGGAGCCTGCCACTTGGGCACCCGTCCTTCTCACCTCTGCCCCCAGAGCCCTACAGTCACCTTCAATCTGCTGAAGGCTTTTCCCGGCTGCTTCACTGGTGCCCGTCTGGATGAGCTGCCAGGGAAGCAGTCAGAAAGCCAGATAAGCCATGGCAGCTTCTCTGCAACACCATGGATCCAGGCTCCAGGCAAGCAGCAGACCTCCTCGGGTGACCGATCTGGCTGGCAAAGAAGATGCTCTGTCCCACGGAGGGCAAAGTCACAAACCACTAGCGCTTGTCATGGCATCTTCGTAGGATGGGTCTGAACTCAGTGACGTGAGGAGTCCAGCCTACAGGCCCCCCGCCAGCAGAAATCATCCACACTCCTCTGCCGATGAAGCCCAGGCAAACAGCCACAAACAGAGATGGAGCCTTCTGTGTGTGCATCTGCCAACCTCCCTCCAGTCCAACGCTTAAAAACTGGTAGGGGACACCTACCAAGGTTAATTTGACCTGATAGCTGTGAGAGAGAGAGCGAGCACCGCAAGCTGGGGCTAATCCATCCCCACGTGGGCACCGGCTGGCCGGCCACATGGCATCTGCCTGGGGCCACGGGCAAGCGCCTACTGCCCCTCCACTACTTGAGCGGGTCAGAGACGAGTGCCGGGGAAGGAGCACAGGTCCTCTTGGCTAAAGGCTGCGGTAGACTATTTTAGGACCGCTGAGATCACCACCCATCTGGCCAGCTTGAAACACGTTCGACAATGAGTTAAAATGCATGACAGGCACAGAAACAGGCAGAAAAGTTACATAAGGGTTTGTTTTTTTTCTCTCCTTTGGAAATCAGGCTAAGAAGTCACCCCCACACACGCATACGTCCTCCATATCCACAAACTAGTTTTGCCAAATCCCAGGCCAACTATTAACATGTATTTATTTCACTCATTGAACATGGATATCATCCTCATTTTCCTTCTCCATTCCTTTCTCCTCTAAACTCTGCTTGGTACTATTGAGACCATATAGTCAGACTATGCTCTTTTTGTTTCTACACAATGCAGGAAAGATACAGGATGTCTCCACAATACATTATTTTCTGTAACTTCCTTCTTCCAACATGCCGCTATAAAAAAAAAACCAACCCAAACTGAATTTGTTTTATGCCTAAACACAGAAGACGAAGCAGGTGCTAAAAATCCCCAAGCGGTCCTGATGGACAGTTTTTTCTATTACTCAGTTCCATCAAAAGATAATCTAAATGGCCCAACAGCATTAAAAAGTTATTGCAGATTTGCTAGTTGAAAATGTAGCCTTACATAATGTAGCACATTTTCCCCGCATTAGAAATATTATAAAAATTAATTTAATACTACTCAGTACCAAGCCGAAATGGTTCAATAGCCCATTATTTGGGAAATCAACATCTTCCACATTCCTCAAAGTAGATTTAATCCATGATATAACTTATAGTAAAATGAAGAAGAAAAATGAAAAATAAAAAAGCTTGAGTCAAATCTACTGATTGGCATTTTAACTGTAACATAAACCAAAACCTACTCTAACGTAGACCTTTTTGGGATTTAGGCAACTGATGTAATACAAGCAAATTATATTGATTTTTTTTCCTCTCAACAGCTATGATTTAGATAATGAAAACAACAAAGAGTATTAAGAAAAACAGAAATTAAAGCCTGTAGGTTCAAGCCAGGTTGCTCCGCGCAGTCCTTTCTATAAATAAAGTTCTAGAAACACTAATTACTTTTTCCTTCAGTACTCATTATCACATATGTCATGCTTGCTGAAGTCCTAGCTAACAACTGAAGGTTCAGGGTCATAATTTCTGACATGTCGGTCATTGCTAGCCAATGACTGAGCCTTGGTTTTAATAGATGCCACAAAGCTAACTAACTTCAATCAGGCACCCTGCAAAGTCACCACAAAAAGCCTTTGTGTTACTGAAGCCAGAAAATAACCTTCTGAGGAATGGAAGGTGATAGTACAACATTATTTAATGCACTATAGGGTGAGGGGGGGGAACATAAACCAATCTGTCACTGCCTAAGAAGCTGGACATAAAACGTGTTTTTCCTGACAAGTCTAATTGTCAAATTGCAGCTCACCATTCCATTTTGGAAGAGGCCAGATTACCTCCCCTAAGCAATGGTAACTAGCTAGATGCAAAGCGAAGCTGCAAGTCCAGTATCACTTTATCCAAAGCCATAGTAATACTTGATGTAAGCATTAAACTTAATTTTCTAGATTGCAGAAAGGCAGGCATTTAAAGAAAGGATGGGCAAATCTCTCTTTCAGGCCCACTTTCTTGGAGTGAACTTGCAAAGTGATGTTAGCTTAAATAGAAGCTACTGTAAAAATAATTAAACAAACTATTGCTGTCTTCTTTAAAAAGGGAATTGACTTCTATGGATTAACAGGCAGAAAATTGCTAAACAATCAGGCTTTATCACTAACCTTCTCCCTGTCCTCTAGAGAAGAAAGCCTTCAATTGAAACATTTTTGGCAGGTGAACCAAATTAGGCTGTATTCTTTCCAACTCTATCCTAACACAGGCTCTTCGATAAAAGATTGCATTTGCAGACCTCCCATGCAAAAAGAATATTAGATATGCTGTCTTTGCAGTTTGAAAAAAACAACAAATCAACCAGAAACCAACCTAAGCAAACTATACGACTAAACACGAGAAATGCTATCCCTTCATTCTGCAAGTACACAACCCTCTTTGGAAGTCAAGATACTCCTGACTGCTTGGTGTAAGGGGGCACCTATGGAAATATTTCTTCAAACTAAGGAATACTGCAGTGATTAGGCAGAAACTCATTCCTTCCCCATCAAGAAAAGAGTCCTCCTTTTATTTTTCTGGGAGAATTCCCATAAAGGTGTAGTTTGGAGAAAAGCGGGCAGCACTAGCCGTCTCAATGACTGCAAACCTGGGTCAGTAACATTACAACACACCAACAGAAAGTACTGCAAATCATATCCTAAAAAATCTTTGCTCTTAAAAGATGCTTTAAAGTTGCTTTAAAGTAAAGCACTACTAAACTCACACTGGCTGCCATCTAGGTATTTTAGTATCACACTAAGAACGGGTGGTCCAAATTCTTCTGCTTCTGCATCTGCCTGCATTTCAGTGTTTCACCAGTAAAGGAGATGCTATCGCAACCTGTTCTTACGGATGCTACGAGGACTCCACTTGTTGGCATTTCAGATTTCTCCATACGGGGAAGTACTTCTGCGAGTATGAAAGAATATCTAAATACTTTCCACAGAAGAGTGCTGTCTCAGTATGCATGTTGGAGATGGGCTTACAGGAAGAGCTCCCCTCCCAAAAAAAGAGGTGGAGGTAATGTATTTTAGGCATCACCACTCTAATTTCAGTAACCATTGTATTCCTTCTGTTCTTCAGAAGTTCATGGTAGAATGAATCTTATAATCTGTAATGGTAATTATGATTCTTAAAAGACTGTCTCCTTTTGTCACAAGGTCTTCAGAAGCTTTTAAGAGGAGATGTCAAGCAGGCAGGCAGACTTTTTTTGCCAGACAATAGAAATGTTACTTAAATCAATCTTGTAGGAAAAGGAAGTAACTGCCACTTTACTATGTAAATATCACCGTGTTCAAATACCATCATTCCCTGGAATAAGGATAAAGGTTTTATAGAAGAAAAGTTGAAAAAAAAATATAAAATTCTAAGGTCTGGATTTCTAAGACTTATCTATTTTTCAAAATCAATTAGATTTCCCTCCCCCCCCCACCGTTATATTTGTTTCCACTTTTGGAGATTGCTTTTATAACTTTAATTTCAATAGCATAAAAGTTCTTTTATAATTAAATCTTGTCTGCTAATAAAGATGAGAACCACAGCCTCTGGGTTTATAAATTCCTCTCTAAGTGCAACATCATGGTCACGGTGGTCTCCAAGAGTTCAAGTGTCTTTCTTTCATCAAGCTGCAAAGCTTTAGACATGAAGGAGCAAGCCTGGTGAAATCTGCCTGGCAAGCACTGGCCAGGGCTTCCAGGAAGCAGTAAGAGAAGGTGGAGACACAGACATAGCTCCTCTGAACAGCGAAAGTCTAGTAAGATACTACAGGATGAGGACATCTGGCTTTAAATAATCAAAACAGCAAGAAACAAACTGACTTTCAACAGCACTTCTGGAACCATCTTCTTTTTGCCTAGTTATAGTAGTTTAGATTTTAACATTCTTGAAATAAGGAGAATTTTGATTCCTCTGAGCTGTTTGCTAAAACACAGGCTAAATGGAACAGAAAAAAAAAATTATGCTTATCCAGATTTTTTCATTTGTTATTCCTCCCAAATTCCTTTATGCCCTTATGTAGATGTCTTCCCTTTTCCCAGACTTTTCCTCTTTAGGATTCTTCTCCTCATGCTTCGATCTGCATCAGCTTTTGGTGCCACTCCAGCCCCCAGAGCCATGACAGAAAGAGCAAACCCTGAGCTCCCTCCCTCTCTCCCTCACACGCACACACACAAATCCAGTCTTTCAAGTGGATCCTGTTGCTTGTCCCTCCCAGCTATTTTTCTCTTCTTGTGTCAGTGTTGCAGCTGTGACCCCAACCCCTACCCTGTATGCCTGGCTCACCGCAGGCAGCCAGGATGGCACAGAAAGACGCCATTCCACCAGAAGAAAGGAGCACGCAGAAAAGCTCAAAGGCTGTGTAGAGAAGGAACTAGCTCCATCTCGCACTCCTCCCCAAAAGCCTCCCACTCACACCCAAAACCCAGCGTTCTGCTGACCTGGTTCCCCATCTGAGGAGGCTTTTACAACCAAAACACAACAACACTGCCCACAAATGTGCAGAGAACAAACACCACGTGGGCCTATGCGTGTCGTCTCTTGTAAGCTCCTCCTAGGCTGATGTGAGCTATCAACCAAAAGTAACTTTGAGTCATGTTTTTTGGGTCACAGCTCAAAATGTTTGGGTGGGTTGGCACAACAGGGCGCCAGTGTACTGCTCGGAGTCCCTACAAAAACAAGGGATAGGCGTGCTCACTGCTGCTCCGTATTGCAACCCTTCTGGGGCAGAGACATCATGGAGAAGGTGGTTGTTGATTTGATGGCATGACAGGCCTGCTTTAGAGTCAGCAAAAAGTCCTTCAGATAAAAAGAAACACATTAACATTCCCAAAACAACAATACATGAACACGTGTCTCCGTGAAGAGGAAACTAATTAGTAAATTGGAACATACAGTCAAAATGTAAGCCACTGTTTTCAGTGTTTAAGAATGAGAAATATTTAGTTAGCAGCTATTCTTACAGTCTGAAGCCAAAGATTTGTTATTCTGAAATGACTTCACTGCCAGTGGTTTCCAACTAAACCGAGGCAGAACTGCAGCAGACTTCAAACTAAGTAGACCTGACTGCAGCTTCAGTGTACGTCCCCAGAAAGGTGACGCAACCTAGACTTGCACATCAACAACTCCGAGATGCTCAAAGCATGCCGCGCTGTACAAACGCAATCTCAATGCAGCGTGAGGCAAAGGTGCAAACAGAAATGTGGCTGCGGACTTAAACGTTAAGACAGACATTCATATGCAAAGATAAATTACGCCACACGATGTGTACAAAGCACATGCTCATAGAACTGAAAGATTATTAGGATTAAAATTTCATCGGATATTTGCTTTTGAACTAGATTTATGACAAGAGAGAAATGACAAAGTATGCAAATCACTTCAGCCACCTGGCAGGTAGGGAAATTTGCTGCAGGGCACAAACAAGTAATAAATAAATAAACAGAGAATATGTTGCCAGTCTCCCAGAAGAAGGGCTACAAGCAAATGGACTCTTTTCCCCCCAGCAGAGGTCACAGCAGTCAACAGGAATTATTAGCATCATTTTTGTAACGTGAGAACAAGTCAAGCTGCCAACTAATAGCTACACTGCAATAGTATTTCAAACACCAGCTTTAACAGTAGTACAGAAGAAAATTTCTTTTCAAGAAAAGGACATTGATTTCCATCAAGAAATTAAACTAGTCAATTCTTCTCTCATTACATTTTTTTCCTGTTGAACTCAGCGCAACTTGTCTCAAAAGATCTCTGGCAGCCCTGCAACCTGATGCAGGGCTTTTCTCTCTCTCTCTCTCTCTCTCTATATATATATATGTATATATATTTAACCCTGTCACCAGATAAGTCACCAGTATTACAAAATAGCTTCCTAGAAACTGTAGCCCTTTTCTTTTTTTTTCTTCTGGTCAAACGAAATTGTCTACTCATTACAAATTCATTGATAGAAACTCAGAGAAGTTAAACATAGAGTGAAGAGATGCCTGAAGGTTTAACATCCACGAATACCTTTTCCCACTGATCAAATGCCTGAGCTTATGGCTCCTGAAGACACTACTGGTTTCTACTCCCATTTCTGCCCATAGAACATTCCACAAACAAAAATAAGGAACACTTTTATTTTTGTTTGTCCATATAACAAAGGCTTAATCTGATGGATTATAGCCTTACGATAAGATTTGAATCTGATGGTAAGTGCAAAAACTGATCTTTGAAGGAAATGCCGTGCACGCAAAATGCTGATTTACCGCAAGGAGAAATCTCCATGTCTGTTTTTCTCAAATGACACCTTTATTCAAACTACAGAATCATTATGATATAGAATGGAAGCCACCTGTCCCCAGACACGTCTTACTCAAGTTGTTCGTGTGATTTTTGACTGAGAAAAAAAGCAACCAAAAAACATCCACCAGGTAAAATGGATTATAACAAACCCGTTTTCCTCCTCCTGCTTGAGGAACTATTTGCACACCTGAATATGAAGCATGTTCTAAATGTTTTCCGGCTTCAGCTACAGACCATAACTCCCAAATAAATGGGTGAGCCGAGTGGTTCCCCCCAGGTATAAAGTATTCATTTCACATCCATCAAAGTATTTAGTTGCAGCACCGATTTTTTTCAGAAGGCAAATTTAGGATACACATTTTGGGAGGAAGTGAGAAGCAACAGTATCTAGTCACTTGCATTGGCAATATTAGGTTGTAAATCTGACACTGGATGGCACGTGATGGAAGAAAAAGGACATCTGAAATGCTAAAATACAACTACTGCTATGAAGGCTGTGGAAAATTAATAGCTCCTTTGACTGGAATGATGAAGAGAATAAACTCCTCTAAGTATCTATTTTCCCCACACACACACCTTGTAGTGACAGAGATGCAACATTTTTCAATAATATCAAATTTTTGTTTTACTTCTTTTTGTTTTCTCCCTTTTTGATTTTTACAGAGACAGGACCATTTGGTCCATCAGTATATTTGGACTTGCAGCCTATAATACTTCTTTGTTCTTAGTGTTCCTCTGAGCAGCTAGTTACTGCTTTTCGGACTTTGAACTTCTGGTGAGAAAAAATAGTTTTGCAATGTTATCTAAAAGGCACACAGGTAATTATTAAATAAGCAGATTACCTGGTCTCTCCTCTTCTCACCACCGGAGGCACCACCACCACCGAACAACCACCTCAGCTGCAAAGCAACACAGCTGCTTGCATCAAAGACTATCTCCAGCTATTTTTTTGTCCAGGAGACAATTCAGTAATACATCCATCCAGGTCACACCCTGCAAATGAGTCTCACCCCTGAATGCCTCCCTCGTCAGGCCACCAGCTGGCAGAGGCTCGTGAGCAGAGTGAGAATTAAAAGGACAAGCCGGGTGTCAGAGGGAACAACTGCTTAGTGACAGCACCACCATGGCAGGACATCTCACAGACATCTTGTCTTAAATTTCAACAGCACATGGCCGTGAGCCCCAGGCACGCCGCGTGATGCAGGAAATGAAATCTCTAGTTACACTGAAAGAACAAGAGATACGGGGCTATCCACAATGTGACACTACACTTACTGTTTCCTGTTAACAGGATTTGGGATTTTATTTTTTTTTTCCCCTTTCAGTACTCACAATTTTATTAGCGCAGGAAGCACATCCCAGTGTGTGGCATCTTCCTTGTAGTCTGTTGCCCCAGCACGAACCAGGTGCCTTGTCCCTACCCACACACCTGGCTCCTCGCAGCCCTGGGGACCAGGAGGCAACACTTCTCCCCTCCCTTGCCCTCTACCTACCCTGCAAGTCTCCTCAATGGCACCACCTGCCAAATCTCTCTCAAACCACAGCAAGGGGTTGAAATTTGGCTTTTGGCACGGAGGTTCAGTGCCCAAGCAGCTGTCCTTATCTTTGGGGAAAAAGCACGTTACTGGACAGAAGCCATTTGCATCCCTGATTCTGATGGATGGACCATCGGATGGACCACACTGGCCAGGAACACAGCAGTTCCAAGAACGTGCTAGATGTTAACTGAAGACAGAACCATGCATTTCAAATAAAAATCTAACTTAAATAAAAAAATAAAAGATAAGTGTGTCAAAAAAATGTTTCACAAGATCTGAGTTATCACAAAAGAACAGATGGGCAAGATGTTATATCCTTACAAAATCCAATATGATTCTGAAGGGCTTCTTTACTATGGCTGTTTTGGAATCTCTTTGGAACTGAAAACCAAATCAATTTAGACAAAAACATTACCCAATTACACTTTCTGCCTGTGACTCCAACTGCATGGGAAATGTGAACACAGCTGAGTGTGAAATGATCCAGTCTCAGACAGAAAACTCTGGAAAATTATTTAACTGCACTGGGGGGGGGCACAAAGAGGCACTTCCTTTACTGAAGAGGCAAATAATGTTAAGTAGTCTTAAAAATTTGTGTGAAAACAGAGGGAACCAAAGTCGTTCTGTAGCCTTTATCCAGCTGAGTTAAATGTAACTCCATCCCTCACAATACAATTTCTCCTAGCAAACGTCCACCTAAACCAACCACCACTCCCCTCAGCCACGGTGCCTTTTCAGAACCCTGACATGCAGAAATGCCCTTTCTGCAATCCCACTTCCAATAGACCCCCGCACCCCCCCCTCCTTTTCCTTCCTTCTGCTCATGCTTGTTGAACAGACAAGGAATTTTAAACTCCTTAGAGCAAAGATTATTTTTTTTAAATAACCCAGGTTTTCAATGCTGTTGAACACTCACTTTCAGACACACACAGAGTATGGAGAAAGATGTTACAGAAAAGACAGCCAGTCTCAGAAGAAAGTAATACATTTTTTATTCCATTTTTTTCCCCCGCTTGATCTCATACCCGCACATCTCCACTGCGCTTTCTTCCCTCTTCTGAAATCCAAGCAAACCCAGAGAGAGCAGACGGCTGACAACACCTCTTAGAAATCCTAAGTGCTTCTTATATATTTCACTTGAACACTGCCCTCAGAGAGCCTGTGGGAGGTATTCAGAAAAGCAACCTTTGGTTTAGTGATGCTTGTCCCCTTCAGCTTGATCTATCGCTGACAAAGAGGCTCTTCCAAGGAGTGGGACGCAGCAGCTGCTATCCGGCTTGGGCAGTAAACTCCCTTCCGGGGGAGCCATTTTCTCTCCCTTGACTCCGGAATGTGCAGGGAGAACAGTCTCTGGAGGCCTTTCTGTGCATGAGCATTACTGAAGACCCTTCTTAGCTACCGCTGCAGATGACTCCTCACTCAAATTTCCAGGCACACTCTCCTACACTTCCCTACCTAAATCCATCACTTACCTCCTGCTCTCTAAATCTAGCGTGTGAACAACTGTGAGAGGCTCCCCTGAATACATTTAGTTTACCTAAATGATACTTACTCATCAGTGCCACATGCAAGTCTTCTATTATTGGATAGCTTGCTACTAACAGAAAGATAAGGAAGTTTTTCATAATGCAGTTGAGTTATAGAGGAGACAGGTAAACATAAATTAAATTATGAGAAGTTTGTGACGGAGTCTGTCAGTGAGCATCTTAAATGGAGGCTCCATGCTGAAGCTTGGCAGCTCCTGTTAGCGAGATGCCCATGTTGCAGTGTATTATAGTGTACTTTTTCCATTATGTAATGCACTTACAAGCTAGTAAGAGAAGTAGAGTATGTCAAAATCTACTATCAAAGTCTATTCTGTCTGTAAAGTCATTAGCACCTACTCCTATATTTCAGGGTTTCACAAAAGAAATCATTCCAAAAGTCAAGGATCACAGGACATGCCAGCAAGTCTCAGGTAAAAGTCCCTGGACAAACTGAATTAATTTCCATTGTATTCATACTCTGTAGGGAAATATATTTTTTCAAGCTGGATCTGAGAGACAGACCCAGAGTCATGGGTCAGTGCCAGAAAGAAGCACATTACAGGACTGTAGAGCCAAAAATAAAAGCCCTTCGGATAAGGCACAGCTAATGAATTGCTGCAAGTGATATAAACGAGAAACACCAGTCGGCCACTGATTTGCATGGCAGCACCACAAGGACTGATGGCAATAAGAACATGCAATAGTACACAGCTTCCTAAATAAAAAGCTCTGTTGGATGATGTTTTGAAGTTTCTTCATTTAGTCATATTATACATTTTTTAAAAGGCTGACAAACTCCAACTATAAACGGTCAGAACTGTATCAACCACCCTATGCTGTGACACTGCCTTTCCTGCACACCATTGAACAAAGCTCCTCTACTACCCTTCGTGTAAAGGCAAGATTTCATTGCTGAACACAGCACTCAGAGGTTACTGAAATCTGCTCTTTCAGACTATAAACAAGGAAATGAATCATTTATTTTAATCTTTCTTCTGAAATACCCTAAGAGGTCCAGAGATCCTCCTTCTCTCATCCTCCCCCGGTGACAACCTTCCCATGAGAACTCCTCTCTAGAATGAGTTATTCATCTGAGTAAAACCAGGTTAGACCATTTTTTTAGCAATAAATATCACTTTTCAACTTGTGATAGCAAGTTCTGCGCCTTTGCTTTCTGTAATACAAAGAACGATATTCACAAACCTCCAAGCAAAAAGCTTCTTCAAAAAGTCCCAACCATTCTCAAAGCGTCCGCTCTCTAAAACATAATGTCTATGCATCAGCCACACTTTCACCCAGCTTCTACGTGTTCTTTTTCCACATTTTTCAATAGCACAATATATAAAAAAAATAATGGTACCTCCAGTTTCTTCTTGCTAGAAGAGCCAACCCACACAAAAGTTGCCTTTAATTCTCCCTAAAGAGAGGAAAGACTTAAAGAACATCAATATCCAGCTTGGAATGAGTTTTTGAAAACTTTACATGGGCTAGCAAAATATACCATAAATGCCGCTGATAAACTTCAGAGTTTAAACTGGGAAGGATATAAAGGGAACTGCTGACCTTTAAGCAGCAAGGGGAATACTGCAATCTGGTTATTATTCCACTGCCAGTGTCCAGCACAATGCAGTCCCGCTCTATTCCTACTGTCCCTTTCCATCATTAAAATACAAGCAACGTAGTACTCATCAGAGGTTGAAGCTCTGGAGAAAAGAGAGCCCGAACCCGGGAAGTTGGCAAAGGAGACATTTAAACCAGTTTTGTGCAAGACCACACCTTAGCAGCCTTCATTAAACCAGCATACCACTCGATGTACTTATCTCACATAACCTAGCACATTAGCTAAAATAATACACTTTGCTCAGTAATGTCACACTGTTGAAAAGAAAACGTAAGATTAAGAGTAAATATTGCAGTTCCCTCAGATCCAGTCTTGATCTCACACCAGTTGCAGTATATGGGGCATTATGACTACCTTTAACGTCTTTTTATAGCTATATAGTTCATGGCTAGGTAAGGAGACAGATATCCCACTGCTCCCAAACAGTGGGATAACTGCTCTTATAATGCAAACTGCTCTTATAATGCAAACATTATAAGAGGTTGCAACCAATAATCAGGATTTGGATTAAACAATGTTGTGGTTTTGTTCTGTTTTAATATGTTTCTAAAAAGAACAGGCTGTGGCCACCAATGATCTTTGGCCTTACATCAGTAGCTATAGAAAAAAATTGCCAGGTTCAGGAAGCCAGGCTAATGAAAACACACATCTGGACCTGCCTTGCGAGGGAGAACTCCTTGACCCTAACCAGGACAGTCTCTACACTGCCAAGGCCCACTCAGCCAAGGGGAAAAAGCACAATATGTGACCTGATTTTGCTTTCTCTTTTTATTTGTACAGACATAACATGAGCAGACCCCAGCCTCATCGCTGAAGAGACCAGTTGCAGCTGTTAGTTAACACACTTGCCACACCAAGACATAATTTCACTTCGGCACGGAGAGGTAAGTTTAGGGTTTGCTACAGCAAATGAAGTGGGGCAGCATCTGTCAATCACGGGAGTAACGAGAGGGGTAAATGCTGGGATTTTAGTCCTCACCCAGGCTGGATGTTCACGTTTCCAGGAGGCAAGCGCACACGCCTGCAAAGGTACCAAACGCCACGCTGCCAGGCTGCCCCAAGCCACATAATGAGATCTAAACTAGTTTTAACACAGAAGCAATGAGGTTTGGGGAGGATCTTGCCATTGCTGCTAGTAATAAATAAAATAACATTCAAGTCTGCTGTGTCTTCCAGGTAGTATTTTTCCAGGCACTTACTGAAAGAAAATAATAGTACCAAGTTTAAAGAAATAAACAAATAAATAAACAAATAAATAAACAAACAAATAAAAACCACTGCATGTCGCCCTATAATTTTTCTGCAATCATAAAATTACCAGGAACAAGTCATAACTACTTACTACATTACCCTAAACCAATGCCAGCCTGGGCCCACCTTGCTCCCTGCCCCCATCTCATCCTGACCACCCAGGTGGCTGCCAGCAAGCAAGGCAAGAAAGGAAGAAAGGCAAGCATTGGAAGAAAGGTCAGAATTTAGTTTCTATATTTAAAGCAAGCATACATACACATATATATATATGCGTGTGCGTATACACATGTATGTGCGTATGATGGTCTACAGTTGATATTTTCTATTTACGTGCAAGGACTGTAGAGCCTGGGCAAGCACCAGAAATACGGTTTTTCATAGTCACTGTGCACAGACCTGTATTTTACATTAAAATGGCCAACTACAGGAAAAACACCCTAAATAATTTCTGCAACCCCAAATGGTTTACTCGGTATCACACTCTAACAAATAGCTCCTAAAACAAATCAAAAAAGATGAGGAAAGAATTACTCTGTTTTCCAGCATCTTACTTGGCTTCTGACAGAACTTCGTTCACCAAAAAAAAAATAAAAATAATAATTGTTTCTCATCTACTTCTTACAGGCAGCTCCTCTTTTGTTTGCAAGCACAAAGCATAAGAAGAGAAAACCAAAACACTTTTCTGAAAAAAAAAAAAAAAAAAAGCTCAGCAATGGAATTCAATGCTCAGATTTTAATTTCCAATTTAATTTAAGAAACTACCCATTATGGAAGAGAACTGTTCCTTCCAAACCATAGATATGCTGCTCTCATGCACCCAAATTCTTGTCACATATCCTCATGCTCTGTGCACTTGGAAAACGTAACAGGCACTTGTCCAAACTGAAACTGGTTCAGAGCTAAAAATTATTTGCCATCCCAGGCACTATGGTGCAGTCTCAGTTCTGGGTAAGTTCTAGGCTACACTATTAAAATTATTATTCAAATTAAAATGATCCTGGAAATAGCTAAGGAACTTTTTTCTTTTCCAAATTAAAATGATCCTGGAAATCGCTGTGAAACTTTTTTTCTTTTTGCCTCTCTTCTCCAATAACATTTTAGAATATTTATAATTAAATAATAATTATAACAAACAATAATAATTCCATCAAAATTTAAAATGTTTTTAAAACATTTCAAACAAGCTGACTAGTCAAACTCTTGTTCAGCTATATACATTTTCTGCAAGTTTTCCCTTTCAGATTCCATGTTTCAGTACAACATACCTAAGAACAGAACCAAAAAGTTTACAGAAAGAAGTTATAAGAAGTTATAACCACCATAAATATCACTAGAGTCCTAAGTTTCCAACCAAAAATTATGAAAAAAAAAAAAAAGTAAGGAAAAGGTGTGATCGTACCCACAGGTAAAGCTATGAATGAGCAGACTTCGCTCCCATATTTTCTCAAGCAATTTTTTCTCAAGCACAGCTGATACGGGACCCCTGAAACACTCCAGCTGCTGACAGGGGGGTTATTCTTTTCTAAAGAGGCATTCATGTGCATGGATGGACAAGAACAAGCCATGTCAGACTCTGTACACTGAAAGACAATCTAGTTAAAAGCTGGAAGCCCATTTTGGCCGTATTTCACACTACAGCCTTATTTTCACATTGCAAATAGATCCTGCCGTTTGTCAGAAGACACAGCAGCACACAGAGGAATGCTTTCTTCTTTCCCTCCCTGCCTCCCACTAAATCCTTCCCATCTTTTTCCTCATATTTCCAAATATCACTCACCATTATTAATGGCTCAGAGCTAACAAAGAGATGCCTCAGCAAATACCGCCGTTACCACCACCGGGAAAGTCCATCCTCCCTCACACTTTGCAGAGTCTATCAAAAATTCAAATTGCCATCAGCAAGTCCTTGATAAAATACAACAAAATGCAATTACACATCTTATTTTATGTCACAGGAATTGAACTTCAGCCCTACGCCGCTGATGCTGCAAAGGACCCTGCGTTCTTACAATACCAGGCAGCTGCTTTCCTGTGTCCCTCAATGAAGCCTCCAGAGGCTAATTATCTCCACTACATGTTTGTAATAGCTTTTAAAAGTCTACACAAGGCATCAGGTTCCAAGACAGAGAACTGTAACTGTCGGTGGTCATTGCCTACAACAACAGATGCCTGTTCAAGCTTAATACATCAATGCCCAACCTTTATGCTCAGTAAAATTCATGCTCCTGAAGTGGGGAGCTGGAATCCCGCTCTGCCGAGCCTGGAAACATCACCCTGCAGTGGGATAGGAAAAAAGGGCCTAGGTTGATGAATTTCCTTTTTTTTTCCCCCCAGCACTTTATCAAATAAACTCTATTCCAGTTTGCAAAATTACTGTGCTCAATCTTTATAAAGAAATGTTCTCCATTGTAGATTTGTTATGGTTCAGCACTTCGGCTCAGACCAGAAATGAAATACGAGCATGGAGATGTAAACAACTGCATTTTAGCTCTGCCAGACAGTTAGGAGGTATAGCTCATCAATATATAAAAAAACCCCAACAATTTGGCTCCAGAGATTACTTTTTTTCACGGATTAAGTATTTAAAATTTAAGAAGGCTAAAAATAATTCCCAATCCCACCAACAAGACATGTGTGTGTGCTTGTGTATATGCACATATATAAAAATATATATATTAAAAAATATACAAAAGTAATCCCTTGATACTAATTCCTTTCTGAAGCAGCTGACTTTTTTCCCCAAGAACCCTCAAGGAAACTTAGAACTTTTTTTTCCTCCATCTAAAGCGGAAATGCACCAGAAGACACAAAAAACACAATCTACGAAAAATACACCACTTTGAGTTGCAAATGCGTATTGGCTTCATCTGGTTATGCCACCAGTGTTTGGAATGGAACCTTTCTTTCGATTCATTATCTTGTTCCTTATTTTATATTTGCTATCTCTGTCATCTCTCAGCTCTAATACATTAAGAAGTCCCCCCACTCCTTTTCCTTGGATCCATTATCCTCATCATCTGCAATTTAATCTGACAAGAAGTCCTTGGAAAAGCAGAGCAGAACATAAGGGCTGGCTGTTGTTTTTACAGAAAAGACATCACCATGGCTTCAATGCATCCTCTGAAAGAGGCAATAAGCCACAATCTCACCACATATAGTGGATGCGCAGATGAAAGGAAAGCTTATGACAAGGGAAATTCAGAAATCAGCTGGACATCTATAACTTTGTATGAACTACTAATAGTTTTGCAGACTTGCTCAAATAATTGGTTTAAATACATTTTCGGCAAAAAGAAAACATCTTGAAGCTTTCAAGAATTTAACCTTGCAGAACAGTGATTTCTTTGGTATAATAGCTACCTATTTATAACAGGCATGGCTACAAGACTAAGAAAAGCCAGTTTCCACTTCATCATTTTCATATATTCCCCATTAGTGTTTTCTAGTATTCCAGAGAAGGGGGTTGCAGTCCAGAACACTGATATATGGTGCTTCACAGGGCCCAAGAGAGTATCAATAACGATATACACCCTAGCACGGTGCGACTTTAATTTGAAATAGAATTATGTTCAACATTTGTTTTCTGAGCACAGCACCCATTCAGTATTAATTTCATAGTTACCAAGACAGAGGAATAAAAAACCCCACCACTAAGTCCAGCCTATAAACTGCCACCTGTCCTATAAACTTTTTTCCCCCTTTTTTAATAATTATTAAAATAGGAGCAAAATGGCATTCATTAGAGGAAAATTTTCACCTACCACTAACGCACTATGTATCTGTGAAAAGAGACTGCACCTGGAAACAGTGTACGAAAAATCTCTGAAAAAAAAGTGAGAAGGCAGTAACTAAGACACATAAATTTGCACTCCTTAACCTCCTATTATACTTCAGAATATAGCTAATCTAGAACACATTGTACACAAGATACTTTGCAAAATCTAAAACATCCTCACCACACAACAATTTAGTGCAGAGTTTTTTGGCAAAGCCCTTTCACATGAACTAAGTGCCCCCACATATTACCTCTGGGTTGCCTATGCCTCTATGAAATTTGAAATACCAGCTCTAAATGGCACCAAGTCACTGAACTCCAATGAGATGCTCTAGTGACTACAAATAACTAGAAGTATCACAGTTCAGATCACTCTGTAGACCTCGGGGATTAAAGGAGGTGATGAGAGATAATTTTACTGAATATACACCATGGCTGGACCCTCCCTGCCCCCCCGCCTTAGTGGAAGTGCCAGCTGCTCCCCTGAACTGCACTGATGTCCCTGTTGCTAGGGACAGCCAGAAGGGGCTTCTCTGCTTCTGGCCAGCTGCCAATTGCTCAGTTTTTGAAGCAGAAGGGCCGCACACCGCTGCTGTCATAGAATCACAGAATGGTTTGGGTTGCAAGGGGAAGACCACCTAGTTCCAACCGGCAGGGACACCTCCCACTAGACCAGGCTGCTCAAAGCCCCATCCAGCCTGGTCTTGAACACTTCCAGGGATGGGGCATCCACAACTTCCCTGGGCAACCTGTTCCAGTGTCTCACCACCCTCACAGTAAAGAATTTCTTCCTAAAATCTAACCAAAATCTACCCTCTTTCAACTTAAAACTGCTACCCCTCATCTACTCCCTGATAGAGTCCCTCTCCATCTTTCCTGTAGGCCCCCTTTGGGTACCAGAAGGCCGCTATAAGGTCTCCTCCCATCCTGTGGAGCCAGAGGTTACACAGTGCTGTCGTGGGACTCATAGCTGCCAAGATCACTTGTTCACCATGGGTGAGGCAACTTGACTGTAGTATGTGCTTGAAGAAGTTTTGATATTTAATTAACAGCAAATACATTTTAAAAACATCTCTTGGAAACCTTCTTTCTAAAATGACAGGCGTGTATTAATTATTGTGCTCCTAAGATTGTATTCATTCCCATGATTGTATTATGCAAAAATGGAAATATTTTTGAAATTCATATTTACAGCAAATGCTATGGTCTCTTCTCATCATTTATCCTACAATTTTGAAGACAAAAGTCCCCTTGAATGTTAAAAAATCTTTGTGTTAGCTCACTACTTCAATAAAAACAGCACGTATATTTTATAGCTTAAAAATCACCACTTGGCTAATTTCTATATTTAAATCTTCAACCGAAAGCACAATGGTATTTATGACACCAGAGTACTTAAGTACGTCACAGGCTGCTACTATAAATCCTTTCACTTCAATGGGTCCAAATAGCAACTGTTTGAACACAGAAGAAAGTTCCTGCAGACTTTTCCTTTCAGAGGGGTCTTGCACTGTACCTCCGGCACGCCAGGCAGCTCAGCCAGGACTCCTGCAAACCTTGCCCTTGCGCAGACCTATCGCTACGTGGTCTACCAGCATTTACTCACATTTAAGGGCAGCCAACACCAAACTTATTATGCTGTCAACGATTTTCAAGCTTTTGATGCACCGTTCGAGCTACAACGCTTGGATTGTTCAAGACACTTTCCCTTTTACGTGTTTGGGATTTTTGGTTTGTTTGTTTGAAATTAAACAATTGTAGTGCCAGGGCATCAAAAATTGCAACAGAAACAAAAAACACCACTATTTTATAACACATTTCTGGGCTTGAGCAAACTCCTCTTTTCACAGGGTAGGCATTTTACTTTATAAGGCCTCACTGAAACTGAGAAATCAAACTTGTTCCAAGATACGGCACCATAAACAGCCACAAACTTTTCATGAAGTGCAGTCTCTTTTGCAACAAACATCCTTTTTTTCTTGTTCTCCTTTTCCTTTTATTAAGTATTTGATAATGGTTGTTAAAATTATTAGAAATTGATTTTCATTTAGCACTGAATATGACATCTCTTTCTGCTGCCAGCTCCTGAAGCTGTGTAACAGTTTTCTGAAGTAATTGACAACTGGAGAATCATACAGACTGCAGCCAAGGTGCTCAACAAGCATAGTAAGTTTGTTCAGATCTTCTTTAGAAACTAAAGATTTATTTCTCTACAAACAGATTTTTAGAAGTATATGCACCTACACACACAAGAAAAGCATTCATTTATTTATGACCTTTCAATTAACTTTATGCTTTCTTCTCCAAGCCCAAAGCTAATCCTTAATATGGAACTGACATTTACATTTTCTGCATCTCAAATGTTGAGTGGGGAAAAGTCTAACAAAAAAAATGACAAAAACCATGACTGCACAAGGATTTTCAAAGACCAAGAAAAATATGATGTAAGACAACCTGATCTGCAACAAGGATTTCATTGTACTGTTGCTACTTTCCACAACACCTATAGCCTTATCCCTTTGATACGCATAAAGCATGAACTTCAGTGACCTGCTTTCATTGGCAAATAACTTTTCAATTTATTTGAAACTCTATGTAAAAAAATACTGAGTTGTAATTGCCCTTTAATTTCATTCCCAGCATTTTCTAATAGCATCCTCTTCAATGAAATTTGGCCGATGTACATTGCATATACTCAACTAAATGTACAATCCAGTAGCCCAGTATGAGTCCATCAATTCAAGGACCTTGTTTCTTCTTCACAGAGTAATAGTAACACTCTAAGTCCAAATGAAATTACAATCCTAAATGGTTCTTCAGGATCTCAAAGGAAGACTCTTCACCAACCACCGAGGCTCTTGCGGTGGAGCTCTCTTCCATGCAAGCAGCTGTCCCCAGACATAGAGCTACCTTCCTTTCCCCAAAAAAACCTCTCTTCCCTTGAAGAGAGACAGTTCCCTTGACAACAGCTGGGCAAAACGGCAACTTGTGGCCACCTCCAAGCTACCTGGCCAGTCACCAGAAAGAGTCAGGGCTGAGCCCACTCTTTCTTGGAGCACGAGTACAACTTTGAGCCTTTCCTCTATGCAGCTGTAGACTTTCACAAGATCTACGAGTTTAATAAGACCTCTAGTTCCCTGCCATAAGGGTGGAAAAATGGCCAAAACCTTCCCAAATTACTCCAACTTAAACAGAAAAAGCAACTTCAAATACTACCTCAATTATTACTATTACCTCAATTTGGAATATTTTCCTTCTTAAACTAAATTGTAACTAGGAAAAAAATGAAAAAATATATGTTAAGAATATTCCGTAAATTACCATTTAATATTATTTTTCTAGCAATATCTATATTTTCCCTGAACTAGAGCTTCTGAAAACCACTATCCTCAACATCCCAGCAAGAGAGAAGATTATTTTTTTTTTTCATCTGTAAAATGAGTAAGCTACCAACTAAATTTAACATAAGAGCACTCTTTTTCTTGGAGTCTGCCTTTGTATTCAGTAAGCATCCATGAGAAGCAGACATAGTACTTGCACTTACAATGTAAGCATACAAACACCAACATAGAAACTTGCTGTGAAAGCAGACTACTATAAATGGACAATTTCATGGGCATCAGCAGCCAAGTTCCACTTTCCAAAAGATAATGAAGAACCCTTCCCAAAACAAGGTTAACTCTGATTTTCTTTCCATCTCTTCTAGTGTACCAGTTTAGGTTTTCTCAGGGACAGCTCAGCCATATCCTCTATAAATGGTTACCTCTTCTATTGCCATCCTGAAGCTATGCAGGGACAACCACACAGCCCCTTTGACATTTCTCTACCACTGAGTGAAAGGCTGCACTCACTCACAGGTGGCATGTACATTATAATATACCTGGAAATATTCTGTATGTTCTCTGAGAAAGTTGAATACTGAAAATATTGATTGAGAACCAGCTGACAGCTCTCCTAGAATGCAAATGTTTAAAGTGTTCAACAGTGAAAGATGGACATGCAGAGCTGCTGACTGACTGGTTAGTTTTTTCTTATTTCAGAATTAGAGCCCTCTGAGCTTATCAGAAGAATCAGTTAATTAATACTATTGCAGGAAAATGGTGTGTTATCACCTTCGTCTTTCTTACCGGTAGTCAGAAGAAAGGAATAACTCTAATTTACTGAAATTCAGTGTTAAGATTTAATTGTTAAATACTGTTCAAAGGTTAATTCAAATTTTAAACTCCATTCTCTATTTGGATTCTGGACAAGAAGAGAAGGCAGTTCTGCAAGCGAAAAGGAACCGTCTGCCCGTGCAAAGCTAACAACACCCATCTTAGTGAAGGAGCAGGACTTCAGTGGTGACATGACAAACAACATATCCCTCAGAAGTAAACAAAAGCATTAATCATCAGATTTCAGAAGAGCAAGAAGCTATCTCCTGGTACTGAAAGTTAATTAATATTTAATATAATACTGGGGTTCTACTCCAAGTTTTCAAAGAAGAGTACAAAATGGGTTGATTTAAAAAAAAAAAACAAAACAAAACAACAACAACAAAAAACCACAACAAAACCACAACAACAAGCAAACAAAAGCACGCATCCCCTCCAAACTTACATGAATTTAACAGCATACGATTGAACGCACTCAAAACCCATGGGATAGGAAGAGGGCTGTCCAGTCTAGGAAACCTTAGTGTCTTTCAGCCTTTCAACCAGTATTGGAAGTGGTGCAAGTCTCAACTGGCATCGCTTTTTTTCACCGCCTCAAACACTGGCACATTACAGAGCTGCCTGACATTCTCCACTGTACCAAGCAACAAACATAGTCAAATCCAGACCATCTGACAATTATGGGGGCAACAAAGCCAACCCTTGGACCGTAATAATTCGGTAGGCTTTGTGTCATGCCTTTTTCCATAGCAGCCTCTTTCACTGGAAGCTGAACATAACATCTAGGGTTTTCACAACAAGCTGCCGAAACAGAGGTAGCAGGTGAGAGTGTTCAAACAAATCTTTGTGGGACTGCATAAACTGTGTGCTGCTCACTTAACGCTGTCATGAAAACATATAGTCAAACCATGCCTTCTGGAAACCTATTTAACAGATACCTGGGAAACTCGCAGAAAGCATTTATCCAGCTCTGGTGCACATTTTACAGTCGTATGATTCCAGGCTTACTCTGATTTCCAGTGTCACTGCAGTCTGTACAGTACACACGCACAACCCAGTGCAAGGCTGTTTGTCCTGTTACAAAAAAATCCAAACCAAAACCACATTCCAGTACTGAAATGCTATATAGCTTTCATAAGTTTACTTACCAATGCATAGTTTTCTACCAGTAATGACAGCAGGACCACTTGGCTTCTGCCATACACCCAAGACCACCAATGCAATCAAATTGTCCAAGCACATAGAGAACACGTCACCGCTTACAGCAGCTCTACAGTAAATCATCCAAACGGAGCCAGTCAACCCCAAGATTAGCTGCATGTGAGTGCATGTTATTCCTACAGGAATCCCTGATTCAGAATGCCCATGGAAGAATGTCTAAGCCAGCTGAAGACAGTGCCACTCACGCAACTACTATACATGTCTGTTTTATACAGACAAATCAAAACCAGCTTTTGACACCATGTATATAGCATATATTTATACATAAAATACATACACACACTGATTTTTTAAGTAATTTACTCTTATTTTGAACATTTTCTCAGGGCGACAGCTCCCTCAAGCAAATATTGCAGATTACTTTCACTAAACAAGCAAGACTTCACATCCAGGAACACAAGGTTTCATTGCAGTTGTCTTGCAAGACATTTTATCCTATCTCTGGGAAAGACAGGGAAAAATAAAGAAAGAAATAATAAAAAAAATAAATCAGCATTAAAGCCCTGGAAAGGGTGCCTTCAAAAAGAAAGAAAATAAAAACAGAGTGCAAGCAGGCATGCACAGAAAGAGAAGCAGAAAAAAACAACACTACTTCAGGATGTTTAAGACACTGTTAAACAGATGCCCTGCCGAAATAGTGAAGGCATTTATTTCTGATATTCATCTATATACGTAGGTGGTGGTGGTCGTGTGTGTGTCTATTGCAGGGTGGGACAGTTAAGCAAATAATTTAGAACAACATAAGAATTCCTTGGTTCTTATAAATCTCTTCACTGTGAGAACAATGCAAGATTAAATCTAGCGTGCACGTATAGCCTTACTTTTTCTTTCTATAATTAACTAGTGATGCTTTTAAAATATGCCTAAGGCACTGCAAGATGATGCTGTGCTTCACCTAAAAGAGTGACTCTGACTCTCCTCCACACAGCCACTCAGCGCATTAAAGAGAAAATTAGCAAGTTTGGGTTCAGTGAGCTCTATGCTATTTTTTAAAGTGCAAACAAAATAATAGAAACAAAACATTTATAGCGAAGTCTATCTTTAATTATTTTTAATAAATGTCTGGTTAGTAAATGCTGTATCTGGTTTCTCATTTACTATAGCTCTCAGCAAAGTTAAAGCTGCAGTGCTGTCAAACAGAGAGAGAAAGGGAAAGGATTCTGAGAAGGCGCATCCTACCCTCTTTTATCTGCCAGTAAAATACAATCTAACTATCCTCAGATATAAAAACAACATACTGAGTCACTTATGAAGATCTAAACTTTATTGTAAAAACAGCCTTAGTTTAATATAATCCTGACCTGTGCTATGCAGCCATCCGAAATCTTGCCAATGATGCTTTCACCACCTTCAATACACACGGTCAGCAAATAAATATCCAATAAACAGCAGTTTAAACAGCAGACAGCTTAACCTTTCTCCTGTCTTTAAAAAATGCCAGATTGTTCAGTGTTTTCTCAAGACTCTTTTACCAACATTCAATTTGAATGAGCCGGTGCAAATGCACTGTTCATCCTCTCGTGAGAGGAGGATGCATTTATGTGAAACATGAGGAGAATGCCTAATGCTGAAAGATACTCTCTGCATCCTCAATGAGATTTTATTACAGGGCTCTCTTTCTTCTCACTGGCGTGTCTCAACATGCCTGCAACCATTCTGCTTCTTTTATGGCCAGATGCTATCTGTACACTTGTATTTACATTTGGTACTCTATGGGAACACTATATATCACACGTGCATTATAACCCAATTGGGGCCATTTAAAAATAATCAACCCTGCCACTTCAAGCACTCACATGCGATACTGAAATAAAAAAATATTCTGCTAATACTGCTTACAGCTAACTTTCTGGTTAATAACAACCAGATTTAAAAACAATTTTGGCCTCCAAAAGCATTAAGGGCTTGGATTTTCAAATGTGCCTAAAGGTAAGTCTATTTTATAAACTAGCTCTATGATCCCCAGAGGAAAACCTGGTAGTTTAATTAAAAATACAAACAAGTTTTTAATTAAAAACAGTTATGCTGTCTATTGTATCAGAGCTCCATATAGCAAAAATCTATAATTTCTGAACTTGTCAGCAAAAATTTATAGGTTAAAATCTATTTCAAAAACCCGAAAAAACAAGAAACAAAAAGCAAACCACAAAACCATAACCAGCTTCCTAGAGCCTGCAATCCTTTAAAGAACATTACTAGTGCAACTGTCATTTTTGGTTAAAGAAACTTACAAAAAGAATAGCTTTTACTGAGATCTTTGAGTATCTTGGGCTGTGACAACTAGATTTCGCCAGCTTTGATAAATAATAAAAGAGCCTGGCAAACATTCAGTTTTTCTAGTCCTCCACCTACATGGTTCTACAGTTCCTATCAATACATTATTTATATTTCAGGAGCATTCTCCACACAGTAATCGCATTGTACACCGGCAGGAAAGAAGTCTCTGTTGCAAAGATCTTCCATTCCAAGACAGAAAGGAGGAAAAATGTTATTCTTCCTAGTCATAATAAAAATGCATGTTACAAGTAATGGGACAGAGATGCTGCCATTCTAAATGAAAAAGTCTTGGAAATACTGAGTTTGAGAAAAGTGCGATCTATGGTAGTACCTTTCACTATCACTACCGTCTTTGTTAAAACCATGAAAATTCAATAAAATGAAGCCTTAAAAATATAACTCATTTTGATGGATTCTGTATCTTCCTTCCTTTTTCCATGTATTTGTTTCTCTTTACTCTTTTCACTATATACCTAATATTCCCTACTCTTAACACGGTATTTCTCATTCTGTCACTATGTCCTTACTAAAACACCATCTCTATCACCACTTACGCTGCAGGACTGAACCCAAGTTTTCTGAAGTGTATGACCATTTGGTTCAGGGGGATGGGTACACACCACACATCTCCACTGACTCTCCTGGATCGATCTCCTCGATCGCTCAGTGCCTCAGAGACGGGATTCCCCCTGACGTAACCCCACAAACCACGGCAGGAATTCCAGAAATGTCTCGCACTGCTGGAAACAAGATTTTCTTAATAGCTGCAACGCAACAGGGCATGTTGTGTTGAGGAGTTCTCATGGAAGTTGTCAGGGGCTTTATGGGATGATATGCCAAACTGACGGCATCCCCAGTGTGACAAAATTATTCTGCTTAAATTCTTGGTGATCCTTAAAGTTTATCAAGCAAGACTGTTGGTAATTTAGACAGAGTAGGAAGACACACAACCCCAACCAACTTTGGTTTTGAAAACATTCATCAGTGGAGTAAGATTCTAAAGAGAAAATATCATGGAAGTTTTTTTCAGAGTCTTTCTGTCTATCTACTGTTGTTGATGCCATTCCATTATGTACTTATCTTTTTAGTGGAGAAAAGAAGATAACATCATGTAAAGATAGCAATCCACCTTTTTTGGAAATAAAGACAAGGAACCTCATTTCTTTCTGTTTAATCTCCAATGGAATCTGCAATAAGAGCATCTCCAGACGAAACCAAAGACAAAGCAACTGTATTACAGAAAAATTGTAAATTTAAGGACATAATTTTGGAAACTTAAGCTATGACAAAGTAATGCTCTCCAGAGAATTATATTAATTATAAATCACAAACATAAATATAACATTTTCAAATTGAAAGGCAGAGTAATAAACTATGAGCTATTCTTGCATGAACCAAGATTTAATTTTTCTACCTTCTGGCTTCATCCTGAGTTTTTATGCAATACATACTCATGTTGGCAAAGGCTCACATGGTTAATTAGTTATACCTAAGGTAGTGATGTGCGTAAGTGTTTGCTGAACCAGTCCTCCAGCACTTTCATTTGGTATCTTTTTTTCCCCCATTTTATTGATTGCAGTTCACACTTCCAATGAAGAATTAAAGTATCTTCCTTACGTATAGGCAGAGCTGCTGATTCCATGTACACTGTACCTCCATACTCTTTTAAGGAAATGCCTACCTGCTGGGGAAACAGAGAATCAAGGGCTTTCTAGGTAGCAGAGCAACTTTCGGATTTTTGCTTATTCAACATTTAATCACCTACTAGTGATTTTCAGTATCAGCCAGTTTCCTGTTTGTTCCTATTCAAAACAGATTGCTGCAAGTTAATTATTGCCTCTTCAATTATGGGGGTTTTGTGGTTTTTCGATATGGAGGTTGGGTGAAAACTCAAGGCATCCATTTACCAAACACCCCCTACCCCCCAAATGAACAAGAGGAAAAAAAAAAACCACACAAAAAAACCCCACACCAATAAAACAAGAAAAACAATGAAAACAAAAAAAAAAGTCCCCAGACAATAAAAATATTCCTTTCTTCCTTATCTGAAGTAGAAGACAGATAGACTGAAGAACATACATTCCATCTGATGGAAATTAAATCACAGAATGGTTCGGGTTGGAAGGGACCTTAAAGATCATATAGTTCCAACCCCCTCTGCCATGGGCAGGGACACCTCCCACTAGACCAGGCTGCTCAAAGCCCCATCCAGCCTGGCCTTGAACACTTCCAGGGATGGGGCAGCCACAACTTCCCTGGGAAACCTGTTCCAGTGTCTCACCACCCTTACCGTAAAGGATTTCCTCCTGATACCCAATCTAAATCTACCCTCTTTCAGTTTGAGGCCGTTGCCCTGTGTCCTATCGCTCCACTCCCTGATAAAGAGACCCTCCCCATCCTTCCTGTAGGCCCTCTTTAGGTACTGGAGCCTTCTCTTCTCCAGGCTGAACAACCCCAACTCTCTCAGCCTGTCCTCACAGCAGAGGTGCTCCAACCCTTTGATCATCTTTCGTGGCCCTCCGCTGGACCCATTCCAACAGGTCCATGTCCTTCTTGTGTTGAGGACTCCAGAGCTGGACGCAGTACTCCAGGTGGGGTCTCACGAGAGCAGAGTAGAGGGGCAGAATCACCTCCCTCGACCTGCTGAAGACTACTGACTGCAGTACAACTTCATTAACATTATAGATATGAGATAAGACATGTGTAAGGAGGGAAAAATCTAAGGCTGAAAGTATGTCAACTACCTGGTAGTTCAGTATTTGATTTGTTCATTTTTATTCTGCGCTAAGAAGTCACCCTTCTTTCTAGTATGTCCCTCGCTGAATAATTCCAGGAAAAGTAACAGGAGTTTTGTATTCAGATCGAGATTTTTCTATATTGCCTACTGAGGAAACTCCTCTTTTCAACTGCTTTACTTTTAGTCATAACAACCAGAGAGATGCAATAAGGAGGCAGTATTCAGAGACCTCGAACTGGAAGCATGACCCATGTGGACAATACAGCAGTTGTTCTATTATCCCAAGTTCCGCTCACCCCACTTGAACCAACCTAGTTAAAACCTCTAAGTCAGTCCTCTTTTCTGTTATTAATTCTCAAATGGAAGTAAAACAGGGACTAAACCCCTTCAGGACTTTCAATCTCTGTCACACAGCAATGCTTGTTCTCTGAGAGGGCCCCAGCCATGGCCCAGTTTCATTCCGGGTCACATACCATCCTGTGCAGCAACAAATAAGTGAATAAGATTGCAATATCCTTTTTCTATCAACCAATGATTCCACCAAATGCAGCACCAGCTGCACGCTTGTCTGAAGAAACTCAAAAGATTATGTTGACTGCCTATAGTCACCACCCAGTTAACAACAAAACAAACTCAACTTCAAGAATATATGTACTGATGGTCCATACAAATTCTTAACAAAATATATAGGAGCAGAGGGCGGGGGAAATAACCAACTAGTTCTCATGCTTCAGAGGAATAACCCCAAACATCAATCGTACACATAGAAATTTGTTACTAGAAGATGACCAAATCAGAGTGAGTGCTCTACCAAACGTAAACAGAAAGGACTGCACAAAGACTTCTCCAAAAAGGTGATCTTGGAAAGCACTTCTTCAAAATGCAATACAAAGTATAACCTAAACTAGCAAAGAAAACTAAGCTCACCATTTTTTAAATCTATATTAATCTACATTAATTCTCATACATCTGATAGAGGTTCTCTATCTAGGGGCACGTGTCTAGTCAGGTCTGATTTACTATAGGGTGATTGTTCAAAAACACAAAGAGGAGACCAGGTGACAGCACAAACCAAAGCAAAACAGAGGCTTGCAAGGGGACATTTACAGCTGTTTGTGAGTTTAAGGACCATAAAATACAAAAAAGAACTTACTCATCAAAATCCCACTGAATTTCAACAGCACCTAGACACGTTACTCTTTGAAACACCACAGATTTTAACTTTCAAGTGCATTTTCCTAGCAATAAATAGGACTGCTCAGAAAGAAAGTTACTCTACTACTGTATACCTATCCTAATCACACACTTCTTTGGAAGCATCTCATTCCTCAAGACAATAATACATTCACTCTATTACTTCACTTTACCCAAGGTAAAGTGAAGTTGGGTGTAAGTAGTTAGTTATACATCAACTGAAAAGCAAAAGGTATGACAGACTTGTTTCCTATGTTCCTGATTCATAAAGATGCCAGCAGTAGAACTACAGTAACTCATACCAGTCAGGATTTTCCAATTCACCATGAGAATCCAGAAAAATGGCTCTTCTCGAGACCTAGTTTACATAGCAAAATGTAACCTTTCTTTATTTGTAACTCATTTTTTTCTAGTCCTAATCTTTATGGAGAAAAGCCTAACAATGTTAGGCTTTGGAGTCTGAAAAAAACAAAATAACAGGCAAAACTTCTATCAAAACAAAAGTGGTTATAAAACTTCTTGGGAAGAGCAGGGGGATGAAGCCACTCAAAAGGACTTATGCACAGAAACTTATTTAGCATCAATCTTGCATCTAATAGTAAAGGTTCAGTACCACTCTAGACTACCAGCTTACCTGTACATTAGTAGTAATATAGAATGGGAGAGAGGATTTCCAAGTCCATCATCCTCACCTTGCCAGACCACTGTCCCCAAGCTGTCTTTAAAAAGAAAGGGCCAGTAAATAAGACACAGTAAGCCTGTGGCTTACATAAAGCCCTCCAAGTAAAGCATCTGCTGAGATGCATATTAGAAATTTTTGCAATAGCGGGTTTTGCATGTTTGCACAGCTGTTATAGATAGATGCCCTCTAGCAATGCTACAATGCTAGTTTAATATTTTATTTTTTAAATAAAAAGTGTACCACTATTAAATCACTGCCTGTTTCCCCTCCTCCTCTCCCAGTTTGGTTCTCTCATTTTCACTTATTTGCATTCCTCTTCACCTATAATTTCCTTCATTATTTAATATCTTTCTCCATCACTTCTCCTAGTTTTTCCAACCTCTCCTTTTGCTATGTGATTTCTTCTTTTCCATTTTACTTTGTGGTTTCCTTGTACCTCACTCTCTGCCAACTTGACTTCTTTCTCTCTTCCCTTTCCCTGCTGTTCATAAGAATCATAGAATCATAAAATATCTCGAGTTGGAAGAGACCCATAAGGATCGTCAAGTCCAACTCCCTGCTCCTCACATGACTACCTAACAGTAAACCATAAACGTTCCTTGAATCCTGACAGGCTTGGTGCCGTGACCACTTCCCAAAAATATGGAACGCTTCACGAAACTGTTTGTCATCCTTGTGTAAGGGCCGTGCTAATCTTCTCTGTATCGTTCCAATTTTAGTGTACGTGTTGCCAAAGCGAGCGCAATTGAACGTCCATTGGATGTCTCCTGTCCCTTTCCAATAACCCCAAATTAGCAGACCTGCTCAGATGACAGCAGCCTGTCCATGGCTCACTCTGTCAGGTTACCCACCATGCAGAAAGCGAAACTTCAGAGTCTGATCAATTTACTGCCACACCACCAGTGTTTGTAAAACCAGGAGATCAAGCAATTAAGGTATGTAACTATGGCTATAACATACAGGCTCACAATGCTCTGAAGATCAAGGCATTCATAGTGAAAACACAGTAGCATAAAATTTCTTCTTGTGGAAAATTACATTTCCTCTTATTAAAGAAGAGACCAAGGTTTAGATATTAGGAAGAAACCCTTTACTGTGAGGGTGGTGAGGCGCTGGAACAGGTTGCCCAGAGAAGTTGTGGATGCCCTGTCCTTGGAAGTGTTCAAGGCCAGGCTGGATGGGGCTTTGAGCAACCTGGTCTAGTGGGAGATGTCCCAGCCCATGGCAGGGGGGTTGGAACTGGGTGATCTTTAAGGTCCCTTCCAACCCAAACCATTCTACGATTCTATGATTTGTACCGTGACTGCCGTGCCACTGTGGACTATGTCACTGTTGAACACACCATCACCAACTTCCTATTAGCAATCCTTCTTCCTATAAATGAAATTTTCCTTATAAAAATCATCTCACCTTGTGAATTAACCCTCCCTGTCCCCAGCAGGGTTACAGGACAGCAGCTCCCCAAAAGGCTTCAGAGGCAGTGGGTTAATGGATGATTGCTGTCCCCATTGAGGTTCAGAAGGCCAGTCTCCACCACCTTCAGTAGGATACTAATTAGATTCTTCCTGGACCCAAAAATATAGGACCGAAAGCTGATGTGGAACATCACTGGCTTTTCACAGAACCCATTTCATTGATTAACTGTACGCACAGCTGTGAGTACATTCAGCTTAATTATGTCTTTGCTGACACTTAAAGACCATTACTTCTTGAAATGCTTACCATGGTCGGCCATCTAAATGTGTTTATTTTGCAGAACATGAATAAGTGATGCAACTAATCACAATGCAAGTGTTATGCATCTTCACAACATTTTTGTTGTCTGACATAATGAGCAAGCTCAGAATAGGGGCTTGCCTGTTGGCACTGTCTCTCTTTCAGAGAACTTCCATTCATTTAGTAACTCCAGGCTGGCAGCTAAATCAATCATGAATGGCCAAAACGCATCCACCCACCAAAGCCACAAACCTTCATTTAGGCATATGCAGTTCAGAGTACACCCAAGCTCTCCTGCTGAAAAGATTTTTGGTCTTCAAGATTAAAATCCCTAACAGGTAGACCAGACAAGCTGAACACTTGAAAAATAAAATCAGTAGAAATGGGGACTCCTACAATTGGCCTGTCAATAGCAACAGACAGATGAAAAAGGGGCTGATGGCAGACCAGCACACAGCTACCTCTCCACACAGCATGCAAACCCGTGCCTGATGCTAAGAAAATAGTTTTGCACTCATGTTCACAAGTGCAAAAACCAAGTATGAACTCCTTCTCTTTTCTGATTCTAGAATGGTGCTAATTTAAACTGATAAGAGTATCTTTTTGCCAGAGAGGGAGAGAAGACCACTCTGTCAAGTTAAGCATTTTTTGATGTTCAGACTACCTCAGTTCTAGGTAACCAGGTCTGCTCTCATCTGAGCACAAAATCTAGTGAAGTTTTTCCCCCTGAGAAGACAGACAGCTCTCTGCTTTTTTGAGCTGAGAGCAGCTTCCTCCACTTAGGATGAAACCCCACACTGGCCAACCTTTAATCTTCTACTTACCATTCCACAACCTAAGCAAAGTGTATACACAGCCCCTGCAAGAGGCTGAAGGAAATCAACTTCTTTTCTTGCCTCCTGGTGTGTCCCTGGTGAGCACCACTAGAAATGTAAAATATAAATATTTCTTTTATTTAATCCACGTTTTCCTCGAGGCTACTGATCCTTTGGAAGTCCCTGAGCAATATTAGTTCTTCTCCTGCTCTCACTGCTACAGTATTATACAGTAACGTAGAATTTACCTAGTCTTCCTTAAAACAGGTGAAACTGCCAACTGACAGAAAATCAACAGCCTTTGGTACCTATCGTGAACTCAGGCAAAACAAAGTGGTAGCTCAAAGCGCTGCTGAAATGTATGAACTCTGAGAGAATATATAAAAAGTAGGGATCATGAGATAAATACAAACATTTATGTTACTATGAAGGGCGCAGAAGAAGAAATGCAGTTAAGTAGGAAGTCCATTAAGAAGAGAGTAATTCAGAAGAACACACATTCAAGTACAAAATGCAATTATTTAGACAGGAAATAAGAATCAAAAAGTAATTATTATATTTTGCAAAGGGAGAACAAGTGCAACTAAATCACACTGTTCAGATCCTTGTGGCTTGGGTTTTTTTGGTTTGGTTTTGTTTTGTTTTTCCTTAATCTTCACTCGTTGATCCTCATGCCCCCCCATGCCCTCTCAAATCAATCAAAAATAGTAATTAAAAAAAATTCCACTTCAGCATCCCAATATGCCTGTGGGTAACACCACGTACAACGTCATGGAAACAGTTAGCAGGAAAAAAGCCAGCTAACAAATAACTGACTACTGCTCAAAGCACGTACGTTCAGGACCTGGGTCCTGGTTTCCCACAGGACAGAGACATTCAGTAAATGCCAGTGTGCCATAAACATTATTGCACCAATTGATTTTAAAGACCAGTTAAAAGCTATTGTCTGTGACAGACCAGGTAAATCAAACAATCTGTGTTCAGGGACTAAGCAAACCACATTTGCACTTGAAATATTTTTACCTCGGTCCCACAACTGCTCCCAGCAGAGGTCCAGCAAAGAATACCGAAGCCCTTTTTCTCCTGCCTCTGCCCAAGTCTATACATGAGCTCCTGCACGTGCCCCTCTCTTTCACGTTTAGAAACGAAAAACATCTCCTCAGACCTCAGTAACAACCTCCAAACTTAACTGTCTGCTAGAGGGCAAGAGAAAAAAGACACAACAAAATCTCTTCCAACAGAAGCAGATTTGGTAGCCTTCAAGAAGCAGATGATGTACTAAGATATAAGGACAGCGCTGTCACAATTTTAAATCGTGTGCAAATGTCAGATGATGACAGACAAAGAGAAAAATAAGCACAAAACAAATTCATAAAATGTCAAGAGTCTTCCTGCAAACCAGATTACTGCAGGGCACAGGGCAAGCCAGCAGCAGGAGCACATGAGCTTAAAATACAGCGGCAGCCCATGAACTAGAGCAGCAATGATGCTCACCAACTCCACATACGCCTCATGATTATCTCTTCAGATCTCAGCAACATTTCCAGAAAAACGCCCCATCCCAATACAGCTCCCTCTTCCACGGACTCTGAACTTCATTTTCTCTGCAGCACAGCACACCAGAATACTTCATAGTGTTTCTTTTGTTTTTAAATCTGGTCAAAAGATACTACACATGCAGAGCATCTTCTGAAGAAGGCTGGTTCAGCAATCAACAGTTCAGTAATAAACAGCTGGACCTTCAGCTTTTACTCCTCTAGTACAAGCGTTTATAAATCTTGGAAATAATTTTATTACATATTTCTTTACACTAGAAATGCACTGAAAGGCAATTTTCTTCCAGCAATGCTTTTGGAGACAGCTCACTTTTCTTCCAAAAGTCCTATTAATCTTGTGAAAGAGAATAATAACCTGAATCCAACCAAATATAGTATAAAATATTTCTGCAGTTCAACATATTTCTAATTCACTTTGATGTCTGAGCCACTGCGCATTCACTTTCGTGATCATTTACACAATTAGGTTTACAGCAGAACACACATGTTAAGCTTCCACAGAAACTAAATTTAAAAACTAATTACCGATACGTATTCCCACCAAAACCTGTAATACAAAAATGGTTCTCAGCCAGATCAGAGAAGTTAACAGATAAGTTACTTATCTAGCCCAGAATACGGCAAAGGATTTAGCAACCTGGGTAGCAAATCAAAGCAATAAGGCCTCAAAAATTGGAGTAATTCTGAACATTGGAACATTTGGAGGAGACTGGTGCTCTGCCAGTCACACCATGAACAGAGGAAGACAAAATTCATTAAATAAATTATTCATTAGTATTTAACAACTCAGCACTGGATCCAATATTTGTCTTTTGGCTAAAGAACAGTGCTACGAATCCATCCACTTGTAACTGCACTGCTGAAAAAGTTGATGCCATTTATTGACAGGTTAATTTATATTGTCATCTTAATTAAAAAAAGATTATCTTATCACTTTCTGACTGAAATGAAACTGCAGGTGATTGGGAACAATGTACCTACAGGCTAATGAATGATTTGAAGCGATTCAGTGTTCAATTAACACCAGCATCTGGTTTGGGGATATTTTTTTCCCCTGCCAAAGCATTAGCCTATATTAATTATACTTTTACTTAGTAGTAACAGAAAGTTTCAATCTTGATGTTATCCTTCAAGCAAAAATTCAGAAAATAAAATGGCCAGGACCTGGAACTCACACAAGCAGAAGCAAACACATAAAGCAGTGGTAGGAAACCTTCCCTAGCCTGATTCCAACAGCTAACCCAACACAACACTAACTCAAAAAATAAGTGCCCCATGTGTCCAAGACAAAGGAACAGCAACCCATCTGCTTCCATCTGGAAGATCCTCTCTGAAGCCAGCTTCAAACTTTGCTTGGTCAAGGTGTCTTTTTGAGGCTTTTTAAACTAATCTTTGTCAAGAGAAAGGCAACTGAATAATCCACTGATCTTCAAGACTAAGCACAGCTGGGAGATTCAGGACAAGGGGACGTGGGGCGTATGGAGGAAGTATCCACTCTATGATTCTATGATCCTTTGACTCATTACAGTCTTAGAGCACGGAGGTGAGTGAACCAGCATTTGCCTTCTGCCCACTTAGTAACACTGGATTTAGATTAGTCAAGCATAAGTTCTGAAATACAATAGGGTGGGTTTTTTTCCATAAAATATTCATCACTAACTTAATTACCAACTCTTTAAGACTATAACTATACAATTAAGATAAAAAATGAGAGCAAGTATTTAAGTCCAAAGCTAGCTTGGCATTTTAATACTATGAGCATAAGTGGATTTAAGAATAACTCATTTGTGTGTCGCATGCCAGCTCTGTTATTGTTTAGGAAAGGTATAGTGTCGTTTCCTTAGGGCACTCTTGCAACTACACCAGGCAAGAGATGTTAACTTGGTGTACCAAGTGGTTACTTGAGAACAAAATGAGTACTCATTCCTGAGAGTGAATCAGAAGTGGGGTCAATCTCTGCAGTTGCCAATATTTTGTTCCTTAGTCCCAGACTCATAACATTCACTGAATAAATTATTAAAGCAACTAGGAAAAAAAACACCAAAATCCACAGCAACAACAAAAAGTACCATCTTTGCTGTGTGATGTTATCCTGTATCTTTTCCCCTTCCTTTTTATTATAAGTGTTGTTATCATTATTTCTGACAGAAAATTATGAGAACTGCAACCAGCACTAATTTCAATCCAAATACTGGAAAGCTTTGCAAGAAAGCTTCAATGACCATACGTATGCTCCTACCTGAAAATCTGCAGAAAAAACCGCCAACAACAAAATCATACTTTCGCTTTTCATGAATTCTCAATTTTAATTTGATGCCATCACTCCAACTAGATCACACCTCATCTTTCTTTCGGAAGCAAGGCAGAAAAATCTGTGCTTCTGCCTCTTTTTAACAGAGTTTTAACTGTGTTTCTAGGTTCCTCTTTGCCTTTTATTTACAGCAATGGTTTCTCGTCCTTCCCTATAAACGAAAGCAATTTTATCCCACCCATGTAGCACCTCTATGCAACTGTTGCCAAGCCAATAAATTAACAGACTCTTGGACTGATCATGCAAGGTAATTCTTTTTTGGCTGTTTTATCACTAACCTACAGACAACACTCCCCTCCCAGACCTGAAGCTTAAACTCGGGTCCTGGTCTCCATTATTGTGCTATTACCTACCAAGCAGTTTTAACACAAAGAAACAATATACCAAGCTTCTTTCTAGCACTTGGCTCCCCGAGATGATCAAAATTGCTTCTTTTCCTCATGCTGTCAGAGGTCTGCGCTGCAAATGTAAAGGTTCAGGATTCACATTCTACCAACAGTATACCTAAAAGAAACTCACAGTTGCAAAGTACTTTGAAGAAGAAAGAAAAAAAAAAGAGAGAGAAAAGAGAAAAGAGAGAGAAAAGAGAAAAGAGAGAGAAAAGAGAAAAGAGAGAGAAAAGAGAAAAGAGAGAGAAAAGAGAAAAGAGAGAGAAAAGAAAGGAAAAAAGAAAAAAAGGTGGTGTTTTTAAAGTTTCTTAGCATTTTGAAAGTGAACCCAAATCTCTGTTGAAATGAAACTTTAAGATGGGTAAAAGCCAAAATGTATGCATCATGAGCAGATGCATGCAACCTTCTGCTTCTCCTTACCCCAAACGAGCTCCTAATCCAACATACTTTCACTGTCTCACACCTCTCTCTTCCTGCCATAATTATCTCCCTCTGCCCCATGGACCAAATCTGGACACTTTTCCCGGAGTTGTGCAGTCTCTAACCTTTCCCACCCAGTTCTGTACCCGACACCCTTCTCTCTTGCACTGCATGTGCATCTTTTAGCACAACCAAGAAACAACCGAATGAACAAATAAACACATCCTCCTACTGTGACTAAAGAAAGGAAATCTTTACTGAAGGCATATAAACTAATGCCCTATTAAGAACAGATGCAAATATTAAATGCTGTCAGAAAGCTGGTGGTTGCCAAAATGAAGTATCAGCACAAACCAACTGCTATGCCAGCTATTCCTAGCCTTTAATCTGTACCTCCTTTCACAGAGATGGAGATATCTGTTTTAATATTATAATGTGCATTAGGTAAATTAAGCAGTTGCCTGAAGGCCACTAGAAACCTCTCAGTCTTGAAAAAGTAACAAAACCAAAAACATACCTTAAAATTATTTATTAAAGCTGTAATAAAAATCTTTCAATAAGTACTGTCCACACTTGATAAACTAGTGGTGACTACAGAAAACTGGAGTTGCCTGAGTTAAACCTCACTTGATTTCCAAGTGAAACACTTTGAAAAAGCAGAAAGAAATGAAATTAACTCAGTGGAGTTGCTCTGAAATGTCTTGGAGAGCAAATCCCTCTGGGTTTACTGACATGTCTGATTTTGAGATTAAGTTTTCAGTTTAACTCACAACAAGGCTCCTCCTTTGATTCGTTATATGTAGACTGAAGTTAAACAAACAACTAACAATAAAATGTTAAAATGTCTCTTCTGTTCAAAATGCCCAGCTCCTATTTCTGTTACCCCATTAAAGAGGAAGGGTATCCTTTATGAAGACTCCCTGGGACATATGACTAATTTCACAGTATTTTTTCCTTCTGGTAAACTGTCCTGGTTATTTTCTTCTTTGAAAGCTCCACTTAACAAGTTGAACAATACACACCATTCACATTAACACCAAGAGCACTTCTAACAAATTTTACTTCCATGGCAATTAGCATATCAGGGCTCTGTCCACAGGGAAGACTGACCAAAACCAGCAGAACTTTTCTATATTTTATTTTTTTTTTAGTCTTAGAGTTTTTTGCATACTCTTCTAATGTAACAGCTGTATCTTTCTCTCCAGATGAAACATTCAGATTTTTTTTTCTTTTTTAAATGGTAGGTGTTTTAAGCTTGGCTGCTCACACTCTTTTCTTTGCCATGAGCAAGCTAACATCCAAACATCACCTGTCATGCATTTTCACCATTAGCATCATTAGAAGGCAGGGTGGGAAGCATCCCAGAGGATATCTCAGGCAGGATTGCCAAATACAGAAACTCAGAGAGGAACAGAAGGGTAGGAAGAGCATAAATAAGGCCTGTCATCTATCAGTGAATCAGACTTGCTAAGGTTTTCCTGAGTGTCATAAGGAGCTTTTCTAGGCATAGAGGAACACTGATGATTATACCCACTTCACAAACCTTTTTGCTAGACATCAGGTAAACTTCCACTTTTCAGCAGAGATCCCATCTGATCCCTCCATGCCCTCCTTGCAACGAACTCAGACACAGCTGTGTGTGGTACCCGAGTCAGAGGTTGAGGGTGCAGACTTGTGTGTTAAATTTTACCCAACTCAGAAAGCCACCAAAAGAGGCTTTGGGCAGCCCTCCCTTGAGCTGAATTTAGCTATCATGCAGCCATGCCATAAGCGAGTTATGGGGGGGGTGTGTGTGTGTGTGTGTGTGTGTGTCAGGATGTCAACATGGGGTGCAGAAGGGGAGGCCAGGGAGGGTGGGAGATGGGCTGGCCTTTTCCTGAATCAACAAACTGGTACAAGGAAACACAGCCAGGAGCCAGGAAGGAGGAGGAGGAGAAGGAGGAAAAAGAGCGTGGCCATTTGTCTCGTCACCAGTATACATCTAAATCATACCATACATATGGTGGAATCACACGATACGTCAATAAAACAGAACTGGCAGAAAAATCTCACCACTCCCAGGAGATTTTCCTTTGCTGCACCTGGTGAATCCAGTATAAGTGTGGGTGCCATCCAGGACATCACTACTTGAATGAGAGCTCAAAATCTTTCCTCCCAGTTGGACCCCTCTCAGAGCAGCCCCCTTGCTGTGGTCACACCATCACAACTGCCCAGGCACACTCAGCCCCAGCAGCAGGAATGCCTTTCCTCCTCTTCCCTCCCTCCTCTAAAATACCAGTTCCCTTGCTTTTGATCCACCATTAACCTGCCAACTGCTCCCTCAATGTATTGCCTTCTCTCATAGTCTACATAGGTTATATATGGTGCAAGTTATACATGTGAAAATATGACACTTGTTTTGACAGTTGAAGAACAAAAAAAACCCAAAAAACAAAACCAAAAAAAATCCCCCAAAACACCAAAAAAGGAACAGCAGAAATAAAAATGTATAAATCAATGGAGGGAATCCTATTTAACACAAGAACTCAGGAGCCAGAAGTACCTCACACAGAACAAAGGAACTGAAAACAAAACCCATTAGAAGCAATCCAGCCTTCACTGAAACATATAGACATCATCATTAACAATAATAATTTGGCTTTTCATGTGTAATCACTACATGCTAGCCTCACTTTATATTTGTAATGGCCATTAATGTCAAGAGGAATTGTGCACATGGGCTCCCCGCTGCCCCTGTGTTGCTCCTCGGTCTGCAGCCTGCTCCGCAGAGAAATCCACCTCTCCCTGACACTTCTTCCCTCTAATCCAACTCATGAATGGAAACAAGGAAAACAGCTGGAGCAACTGAACTATTAGAAAAATACTCACTCCTCTTTTTTTCTTTTTTTTTTATAATACTCGCAAGAATTTTGTACCATTAAGACAGCACTAGAAAGATAAACTGTAACCATCTGCTCACACAATACTGAATTCAAGACAGCACGTACTGGAGCACTGCAAGGACGGAATTCATCACAATCCCTGCTTCAGATTTTGATGATTGATTTCAGAGATTGCCATCATCTAAAAACAGCCATGAAGATTAGGAATGTAGAAAATGCCAAAAAGAAAGAAGAATCACTCTGGCATAGTTCATCCAGGATACGCCACCTCCCACTTTACACAACACATATGAGGCAGGGGAAGCATAATATTCCCCCTCCCCACCATTTTGGCAGTATCCTCTCAGGAAAAAACTAAAAGAAATCACCTCAGTGTTGTATGAAAGGTTCAGATAGAACAAATCGCATTGCACCACTCTCATCAACGTACCAGTTACAATGCTCATCAGCCATACGGTCATTATAATCCTCAACTGACTGAGACACAGAAACAGAGGTGTCTGACTGAATGCTACTACATACAAGGTTGAGAAAAGTAATGTAGTACCTATTTTTATCATGTCTTTATTAGCTTAGATGAGCCACAAACCTATAAAAGCTAAGGTTTTCTTCATATATGAGCAAGACCACCAGTAAGCTTCCATGACCCTAACTCTAGGATGCTGAAGGAATTAATTTTACAAAAGCGTCTACGATAAATAAACAATTCAATTGGACCAATGCGTTATTTTCTAGCACATCTTATCCTCTTATTTTTGAAAAAGGAACAGATCAAGTCAAGCCACAAAAGTACAACAATTTCATGTCAGAAGGGCACAGGCAGACATAGTTCTTGAGGTGGACTTATTTCACCCATTTGTCCTAAAGCTATGTCAAATCCAAATCCATCAGTACAGCTACCAAATCTAAAGTAAGATTTCACATAAAAACCTATAGAATTGTGAATTACAAATGGTTTTGCTAAAATAAAAGATCAGCAGACAATGCTTACATACTTAATGTTTAATTCTCAGGTTTATAAAAAACCCCTGCATTAGGTGATTCTTGCATAAGTTTATAATTCACTGCCAGTCCCTCACGTACTTCTAATACTTATTATTTCCTCTTACAAAATACCCAGTTTGTATCCACATCATCTCAAGATACTTATTTTTGTTTTCCTTTCCACAGTAATTTCTGATTTTTGCTATCTCCTTTGCAATGATTAAGACAACATACTTAAGAGTGCTTTAGATAAGGACAAGGAACAGAACAGTCCTCCAGAAACCTTGCTTGTCAGTTCCCATTATTTTATGTAATCATTTAGCTAAAGTAATATCCTATTACTTTATCAAGTATTTTATTACTGTATCAAGTATTATGTGACATAGGCGAAGTTCTGTATCTTTAAGGACTATGGTTTAGTCTTCTATTACATTAAATATTACTTTCATAACATATTTTAATTAGCAATTCATTTACTTAGGTCATGAGAATTCAGCAGAAAGTCACCAGGCACTTCCATTTGTTAAACAAAAATTTTCCGGCTGATTTCATGCATCCCATCCCCAGCTGGAGAGAAAGGGGAAGGGCACAAACAGCTGGAGGGTACAAGACTTCTACACACGTGAGAACGACTTCTTTCCACTGCAAGCAAAGCCTGGTTACTGGTTTGACATCTGTCCCCACACCTTTGCAGAATCACTAAACATACGTAACTCATAGAATCATAGAATCATAGAATCATAGGGTTGGAAGGGACCTCTGGAGATCATCTAGGCCAACCCCCCTGCCAGAGCAGGGCCACCTAGAGCAGGTTACACAGGATCACGTCCAGGCGGGTTTTGAATGTCTCCAGAGATGGAGCCTCCACCACCTCTCTGGGCAGCCTGTTCCAGTGCTCTGCCACCCTCAAAGGAAAGAAGTTCCTCCTCATGTTCAGATGGAACTTCCTGTGCTCAAGTTTGTACCCATTCCCTCTTGTCCTATTGCCGGGCACCATTGAAAAGAGCCTGGCCCCATCCTCCTGACACCCACCCTTTAAGTATTTGCATGCATTAATAAGGTCCCCCCTCAGCCGTCTCTTTTCCAGACTAAACAGACCCAATTCCCTCAGCCTTTCTTCATAAGAGAGGCGTTCCAGTCCCCTCATCATCTTGGTAGCCCTATGCTGCACCCTCTCCAGCAGTTCCCTGTCCTTCTTGAGCTGGGGAGCCCAGAACTGGACACAGTACTCCAGGTGTGGCCTCACCAAGGCAGAGTGGAGGGGGAGGATGACCTCCCTCCACCTGCTGGCCACACTCTTCGTGATGCACCCCAGGATGACATTGGCCTTCTTGGCCACAAGGGCACATTGTTGGCTCATGGTCATCCTGTTGTCCACCAGGACTCCCAGGTCTGGAATGGCACAGCCACCACCACCAGGCAGGTAAGGAAAAGAGATGAAGCCTGCTTTAAACACACCGTGATATCCACTCTCCTCCGGCACAGCGCCCCATGCCCTGAAGGTCTGGAATTTCAGTGCATCTGTGAATATCTTTGTCACTAGAAGCTTCCAGCTACAGTCCCTTGAAAAGTTAATAAATAAGACCCACAGAAGACTGACTGAATCATAATCAAGATATGCTTGCATTTGGAAAAATGCCTACGTTAAAACCCTTAGAGCTTTATCAGTGGCCCCTTCCCCCCCCCCAAAAGAAAAAAGAAAATCTGGCACACTTAAGCAGGGAAGTAGCTAATTGTTAAAAAACCCCAACCTTGATTACACATTTTGATTTATTTATAATCAAAGAGAAGATCACTCAATTACCACATAAAGGCAAAATCCATTTATCTGAATAAATTCTACAGCAATTGATACCTCCTTTGCATGCAAAGAAGTACACTGCAAGTTAAACATTACATTTTGATTTTTAATTTGGTTTAAAGAAATTCCCCGTCACCGAGGAAAACTACTTGGTGTTATGGCAAAAAAAAAAAATCGAAAACATTGCTTTGTAAGTTGAAAAGTTATCTTTTCATCAGTTGTTTCAACAGACAAAATCATTCTCCACTTCCTGCAAAGACGATATAGCCCCTGCAATTTTTCAGTTGCTTCTTAACATCAACACCCAGGTTACTATGGAACACCAAACACCATTATGGACAGATGACACACCTTCACCTGGCACCAGTAAAATTGTCTCTGCTTTGGTGGTAAGTCAGGTCTGAAACCATTTCTAAAATATAAGAAGGAAAAGCTCTGAAAACTCCTGCAGTTTTAATGCAGCCTTCACAGAGACAGATCACCACTCATCCTTCACTAGCGTACCTGTGACCTCAGAAAATATTTAACAAAAGAATTATTTTTAAATATTATTTTTAGGAACCTAATTTTTAAACTCTCTTTGTGATACAGTCTTTAATACAGAACAAGTCACTAAACTTGTTTACTAAAGTAAGTCTCAAAATATACTTAGTTTTTAACATTAGATGATTTGTTCAGTGTAACAGACTACCACAAAGATACTTCATAAAAATAACATATCTAAAAATAATCAATTAACATATAGTATGAAACATACTGATATTTATGATATTTCCAACAAAAATGAGACTTTTTATTTTATAGCAAAATGTTATTCATAAAGACATTCTCTTTGAGTTCTGAATTTAACATCCTTAGTTAGTCCTTCTGTTGAAAAATAAAATTGTGATGGATACATGCTTCCATATTGACAACATTTTGACAGTTGCATATTACGGCTTTCTCTGCTCAATATCCCATTAAGTATTTGCTTTTAGTCGCTTTTTGGAATGCTTATCCAAACCTACTTCCTATTCAAAATATTATGATAAACCCCTAACCACATCTAGGATCTGAGCATTGAAGAAAGCAAATAAAAGTGTAAAGCATGTATTGCAACTGCTATTCTTTTAAAAAGGAAAATGAGGATTAAAAACTTTAATGGAATAGGAATAACCCATTCTCCCACATCAGAGAAGCAGCGCTGGCACAGGAGGCGTGAGATTCATAAGCAAAGTTCAGGATTTTGAGAGCATTATAAAAGTTAGTTGTCTGGATGCTGATCTTGTATCCCTCCGCTTATTTGAAAGAATCACGTATTACACAGGAACTAACTACCCAAGGGTAGCTTCCATCTTTCTCCAATATCAGCAAATTAAATAAACAAACATACTCAAATCTCTACAATAAAGGAATGAGCTCCCAATTCAGCCCCGGCACTGCAGAGGATGGAGCCTCTCCCGCAGGGCTACCACCCTCCATGCCAATGCAAGCCCTTGGGAGCCACCTGGCCGACCCTGCTGCTTCCTGGCTTTGCTGTCAAGATGGCAAACTGCCTTCCAGAGAAAACCAGAGTGAACTGATAGAGACTCAAATCAGAAAAAAACACCCTGCCCATCACATCTTCCTCTGAGTTCAGTTATGTGGCTAAAAACCATTTGCTTTTCAGAATTGCAAAGCAAGTATTTTGGCAGTGAGAAAATAATACCTCTGAAACTTTGACCTCGTTAAAATTTTCATGAAATAAAGCCCCAATTCTTTTAAAGACTACTTAAGGGGAAATGAAAGGGGAAAAAATACTGCCTAGGAGGAGAAAAAAAGCATTAGGAGTAAAACAAAGTTTCTGCCCGAAACAAAATGCAATGGATAATTTAAGAAAGCAAGTCACTGTATACCACTTCTGCTTCATTTTTGTAGGAAACAACTTAGTATCGCGCTTTTGAAAGCAACAGCAAAATTTGAGCTAAGAATACAGATACCACAATGCTTTGGTGGCTTATGACTCAGCCAACAACCCCATTCAACTCAACAATGATGTATTTTCTGCGCAAAGACAGTAAAACCATTACAAAGTTTGGTGATATGCAAAATTACTAAGTGGATTAGGAGAAAAGCAGTAATATTTTATCAAGGTCATTTGTATTCAGGTCTCTGAAAGGAAGTTAGTACATTTACAAAAATAACAATACCTATGTAATCAGTAAGCATTTGTTTCATGTTTATTGAGGGCAAATGGCTTTTTGAAACAGCTTTAAAATTTGTTGCAGGGATTATCAGTTTTATTTTTATTAAAATGTTAATAAGTAAGCAAAAGTTTGAAACACTCAGTGTTTCATATAGCTTTTAATTATAGAAGCATAATATATACTGCTTACCTCTGTTTGTAGCTTTCAGGGAACATGTTGTATTAAGTTACAAATGTAAATGTTATCTATTAAGCACAAATTAGTTCCCTAATCGTTTAAGTTACCAAGCGCCTTTTCTTTTGTGCATTGTACAGAGGCTACCAAAATGGAGTTCCTTGCCCAGGATAGAGTCAAGGTGCAAATGAGAAGTTACTACTAAGCAGCATATCAAAACAAATGATAACATGATTAAACACTTGCCAGCCTCAGATATAAGACTGTACAATGAGAGAGGACTGTATTGTTTCAGAAGGTATATTACTTGGAAATGCAGCAGTACATCCAAGCTACACAGCCATGCATAAATCGTGAAAGCAAAAAATTTAATCAAAATCATGACTAAAAGAAGTAGATACTGCATTATGTTTCTTGAAGCAATAGTAAAGCAGAGATGGCAGATACCTTCATCTATGTCCCAGAAAACTAGTTATGCATGATATAATCTATCACATCCAAATACAGCAACACTTTTTAAAGACTCCTATTTTATCTCAGCATGAGATGGTAAAAGGGGGGGAAAAAGAAATCAAATTTGCAAAGCAATGTGTCTGTACGTAAATCCACATCTATGTAGAGTGTGTTTATCTCAAAATTAATCAGAATAGATCCTAAGCATCTGTGCAGAACTTCATCTACTTGTTTCTTTAAAACGTTATGTCCTCTACCATATAAATAACTCCTAGTAATTCAGCCTCTGAAAACAAACCAGTGAACACATTTTTCCCTGTCTGAAGAAACAGACCAAACCTTGGTGGCTCCTGTCTTTAACTGGAGAGAGATGATTACACAATAGAAGCCAGCAACACTGAAGCGGTGTTCAACTGGTAACTCAGCACAGCAGAGACACACGCTCAAGCCCACAAAAAATAAGAACAGTAGCTTATGATCAGTTAGAAGGAGTGGTGAGAATTTTTTTCCCAGTAGCCAGGCTGAGACGTCCTTTCTTAATCCAAGCTTCAACTCTAAGATTTCCCATTGTCTCAGTTGGATTTGCCTATTCAAATCCTTACGGTTCTGGGCACAGCTGATGGGCACCACCCTGCACAACAATGGAGACCATGTCCTACCAGACTATGCTTACAACATAGAACATTTCACCAATATTTTATATATATATATATATATATATACACACATATACACACACACACATATATATATATAGCTTTGCTCTGGCATAAAGATCACCAGCAACCTAAGCTTAAATCTAAATCTGAGCCTGCAAACTACAATCTTAATAGGAATTATTCTTGCACTGAGTGCCTTTATGGTTGCCATGGATAATGGCACAATAATTAAAGTTGGTCAGGCTTTTGGAGAGGCTTTAGCAAACACGAAGGAAGAGAGACACCTCCAATTCTTCCTTTGTCCAGCCAAACAATATCCCTAACCTCAATCGCTTGTAGCAAGTTGCCATCTTCGGCAGGCTCAAATGCAAACTTCAAGCCCCTCAAGAAGTACACCAACATGGACAGCCTGCTGCAGAGCAGCACTTTGATTCCTACACATTTACACAGTTCCTGGAATAGAAACACAAAAATGAAGTGAAATGTGTTTAAACACAAAGTCATTTTTCAGATGTTTTCTTCCAGGGCATGTTTCCTCCACCCTGGCATGGTCCATTCTCTCCAAAGTACAAAGAAAGAGGAAGAGGGAAACACAGGTACTGGAACATTTTTGTGTTACATGGTATTTGCACTGGTTTTGCTCACCTAGCAGCATTATGTGACAGCCCAGACCAATTAATTTGTCAGCCAGAACCAGATCATTTAGGAAACCAGCATTTATAGGACAATGGGAAAGCGTAATGCAGTTTTCAAACCTTTACATTATTATCTACTGAATGGTGAAAAAAATTGCTACGGAATTGTGGCCTAGCTTTCAGATAGTCTGGAAGAAGTTTCATGATTTCCTTTCAATAAATTACCACATCACAAATATTGAATGGAAACACGTCTTCAGCAAAGTTGACCATATCCACCTCTAAGATCCCAAAAACTGCAGATCCCGAGTCCAGAGAATAGTTGGCTGCTCATCACTTGCAAAAGTACAGAAGCAGCCAGCTGGAGAAACTATCAGTGTCCTGGCCTCGTCTCAACACAACGGACCAAAACCATGGCTACCTGCCATTGCCTCTTTACCAAAAACATCCACACTAATGACAGGAAGGAGGAAAACACGCTACTGCCTCTCATTATGGTTTCCTCCAACTCCCATCACTTTCTGCAGGTGGGCTCCTCTCTTGCGTTGCCTGTTTCTAGGTTTTGCTCACTTTTCTCTCTGTTTTCCATGTTCCTGCTACTGCAGCCTTTGTTCTTCCCTATTGTCCAAGATTTTAGTAATTTTATTTTTTCAGCTACATTTCAACAGCTTGTATGTTTTCAAGGGTATAATTTATCTAATAATGAGGATTGGCCCTGATTTCAGCCAACAGCATCCAGGAACTTGTACAAATATTCTGCTTTAGCTCTCAACAGCAAGCCAGAAAAATCAGAAGTTAAGTTTAAGAAGGTTTCAAGCTGAAACCCACTTCAAACATGCACATTATAACTTCCTCATCCGTACTCTGTGATTATAGAGACCCAGCTTTCATCTTCTAATCAGCTGTTAGTCCCTTTCAGCCTTTCCTCAAATTTCAGACACAGTCTCACTTCTTTACGCTCATACAGTGTCTTACCCCTATTCTTTCCCCCCCGTACTCATTTCCTGCCTTCTTTCCTTAGCAAATTTTCCTTCGGTTCTTCTCATCTAGATCTGTCTCCATTCTTTCAGGATCTCTCCATGTCTTTGAAGTTCCCTTCGTCATTCTCCCACCACCTTCTTTTTCTCTCATCTCCTGTCTCTTCTCGTTTCTGCTCACAAAAAGCCAAGAAGTGACACAGGCTTCAACACCAGGTGCATCTATGTGTTTGCGATGGTTGCAGGTGCCACCACTGCAGCCCTCGGATGCTGCTCCCAAGTACCAAGACCTGGGCAGAGAAGGCAGGTGGCTCTGTGGAGATGCATGGCCTTTCAGGGGTTGAAGGGGCTTCTGGATGTCAGGAGTCCCACCTCCTACTCACTGCCGAGCCAGGAGATCAACTGATGCCCCTCCTGGCTATGTAAGACAGGGCCTTACAGACCAGCTAGATTAGCCACCCTACACATTAAAGGATGAATAATTAAAATAAAAGCCACCTTTAGTTAAACAGGTAAGAGTAACTTCTTAGTCAAAATGCTGATTTTTACTGTGTATTTTATGCTCATCTATATTCTGCCATACTTAACACAGTAGTATTGTGGATAGCGTGTCAGAACACAGGATGACAGAGAAAGAGGCACACCTCCTCATCAGCTTTTAATTGTGAAATACAGTGTAATGGACCCTCATTAATTCAAGTCATGCCAGTAAAACCAACACTGAATTATGAAATTACTGTGAACAAGTTCCAGAACAAATAGAATAAAAGGGTTCTTAACTGCAAAGTGTACTTTGCTCATTTGTGTTGACAGCTGCAACACAACTGTAATTATTTATTATACTCTGTAAATAACAATCTTTTTTAAAATCATAGAATCATAGAATGGGTTGGGTTGGAAGTGACCTTTAAAGGTCATCTAGTCCAACCCCCCTGCAGGAAGCAGGGACATCTTAAACTAGATCAGGTTGCTCAGAGCCTCATCAAGCCTGGCCTTGAATGGCTTCAGGGATGGGGCCTCCACCACCTCCCTGGGCAACCTGTGCCAGTGCCTCACCACCCTCACTGTAAAGAACTTCTTCCTAATGCCCAATCTAAACCTACCCTGCTCTAGTTTATAACCATTGCCCCTCGTCCTATCGCTACATACCCTTGCAAACAGCCCCTCACCAGCTTTCTTGTAGCCCCCCTTCAGGTACTGGAAGGCCACTATAAGGTCTCCCCAGAGCCTTCTCTTCTCCAGGCTGAACAACCCCAACTCTCTCAGCCTATCTTCATAGGAGAGGTGCTCCATCCCTCCGATCACCTTCGTGGCCCTCCTCTGGACCCACTCCAAGAGGTCTACATCCATCTTGTGCTGAGGGTTCCAGAACTGAACCTTCATCATAGCATCAACCATTGCAGTTCTGCTCAGCCATGCTGAAACCTGTTTTTTAGTTGTTTTTTCCTGAATTCTTAACTGAGAAAATTAGCAGAGATGTTCTAGCATACATAACAAAGACGCTAGCATAGTGAAAAAGGGAATAATTTATACTGTTTTTGTCATAAGAAAATAAATTTTCCTAATAAAAATACAAGACTCCTCACGACACCTTTTCTTACAAGATGGGATGGTTTGGAGGGACCGAGGAGATATATTGGGATGCCAAGAAGATTGTTAATAGCCTGACAGCAAACAATTTATGTCTATTTATATCACACAGCCTTCCAAGGAAGTCTGAAAACTCAGACAGAAAGAGAGCAGAGCTGTATTTAGGAATAAGCAACATTTCACTAGTATTTCAATGAATGTGTAATTATTTTTTTGTTATTATTCTTATTACAGATACTTCTGTATCACTCAGATACAAGGTACAATAACTTGAACTGATTCGGCACTTTCAATATGACAATAAATAAAATATGAGCCCACACCTGGCTTGGACCAGAACAGCACATTTGGAAAAAGGGTTCCGGGCCAGTGGCAGGCCTAATCTATTTAGAGTTGGAGAAAGGTCACTTTGTGCCTTGTAATCCAGGCTGATGTAACCCAATGGAATCAGTAAAACTGAACATACATCTTATGAAGGGTAACAGTTATATGCTTGTATTTATTTTGGGAGAAATGGCTAATTAAGGAATGGCACGTTGTACAATGAATCTGTTGTTAAGAACTGCCAGACAATGATGACCAAAATACATGTAGAATTAATGAAAGATACACAAATCACACTTCAGGCATTTAAATAGACAAACAACGTCTATGAGCTTAGTGGTTTTTTGATGGACTTTTAAGAAGCCAGAATTAACTCTGTTGGAGGGGAGAGACCCATACTCAAAACACTATTTCTTCTTTAGGTGGTATTAGGTAACAGGCCTATGCAAGTCTTACCATGCTCAAATGACAATAAAATCTACACTTCTTGATTATATTTTTGTAGTACCCTCTAGCCCAGACCACAACCAAGTCATTCTTATGGTGCATGTATTTAAAACATAGCGTTCCACCACAGCAAACTAGTACCACATCAAGATACACAAAACCGTTGCAATTGTCTTCAGTGTTAGAACGCACATGCCAGACAGGAGACCCTTCAAAAGCAATACTTCATCTCAGACAGAAGGGAAGGACTGAACTAAGGTGCTTCTAGCGAAGTTCCAACAGGCCCAGACTAGTGTAATGATGCCTTCCTCTGCTTAAAAGCCAAAATACGGGAAAAGAAGTTCCCTCTTCCCTGGAAATGTCTGAATATTAAAAAAACAACTAAAGCAAACAAACGAAGCCCTTCCCCACCCCTAAGCTGTCAGACAGAGAACTGGCAGGAACCAGGCAAACGGGCTGGAACTGGAAAAGGTTACTGACTGCATCTGTTTCCTCAAGGCAGGATCAGCTCTGCCTACATCATTCTGACAATTGTCTAACATATCCTTAAAGGCCCTTAAGGATGAAATGTCACCTGGAAATGTAACAGAATACACGTACTCCGTCACTCAGCCTGCTCACAGAAATGCAGAACATCATCAGACCTCTGCAAAACTTACAATTTGCAAGTGAACTGGTGACAACTGGAAGTTTTCCAGCTGTAGTTTGCTTTGTGTCACCTAATCCAGGTTCCCCTGCTATGCTCATTACATTATACCAAGAGTCATATTGGTATAGTTAAGAGAGAAAACATCTACTGCATCTGATTTTTTTCTGAAACACAGTGATAGACCAACTTGGTTCAAATGTGCTTTGTTCTTGATCAGACTGTTTTGTCTAGGAGCCTTCAAAACGATGTAACTATTTTCCTCCAGTATTTTTCTTGAAGGAAGTCAAGCCAGCTAGTCTACTGCTCCTTCAGCTTGTGCTCTCCCTTAAAGGGAGAAAAGATAAAAGAGGGGGGGGAGAAAGAGAGAACTGGAGGGGGAGAGACAGCAGCATATTCTTTCCTCTGCCCACTTTCCTTGACCCTTACAACCTCCAGCAATTTAGTGAAATGAGAAATTCCAAAAAGCTGTATTATCCCCCAAAGCAAACCCTCCTCCTACACAAGCTGCCACCACATGTGCGCCACCACAAGAACCTCTGGCTCAAACTGTCAGCCACCGCCTGCAATTTGGTATTTGAAGTTACCTACAGCTATAAAGGCTGGTTGGTACCCTCTGCCAGTATGGCCAGCAGCGAGTTAGAAAACATTTCTTGCGTGGATGTTCTCCACAGGCTGGCTTTCCGTCACCTGCTGTAAACTACGTCCCTTCACTCGCTTTTATGATCTATGCTATCATCTACTTTTGTACCTCCCTTTATTTGTCGTACACCCTGAAGTGCTCTATACTGTGACATTTCATATGCAATGCATCTTTTGTCATACCCGTTTTACTTCCTCGATTTCTGCGTACAAAAGCAGTGCTTGTACCATTTCTCAGAGGTTTTTAATTTTATGCATTTTAAGAAGCTTTAAAAGAAAACCACGAGACTGTCAGAAGCAGTAATGACTTCTTCACTTCTACAGAGTACTCGATCATACTTAACACCCACTGGTGTATTTGCAGGTTTTGGAAGACGAGGGCCTAGGCATCATTGTACTAATGTAAGGCATTTGTCATTGTGAAGGTCAGCAATTCTTTCTACATTACTGAAAAATACTGCAGACAGTACATAATCATAAGTTTTGTTTCACAGCATTTTGTAATAGCCGTACTGTCTGCTCTGAGTAAGAAAAAACAATATCCCCATCTCTTAAAGATTCATTAAACATAAACTTTTTAGTCAGCATATACAACGCTCATCTTCGTGCTCTGAAGTCCACTGTATTATTTGCAATGCTTTTACTGCTTAATGTTTGGAAAAGAAAGATGAATTGCTGTTAAGCATGTTCCTGAAAAGGCCCAGAACCAGCACCTTTCCTTCTTTTTCCAATGAAAAAACACTGGTTGTAATATTTCCATTTGCATGCTGACAAAAGTATTAAACTTTGAGCTTTAAATTCCTGCTTTGGGGGATTTCTCTGGGCTTAGCACAACAAAAACGTAGACTCATTTTGCCCACTCTTTTCTTTTTTAATTTTCGGTAATCCCTGCTGCAGCTTTGGGCGATTCAAAACAGCAGCGTGTTTCTGAACAAAGGCCTGCATATTTTTTTGCTTCTTATAGCTAAAAAGTAATTCAAAGATACTCAACAGATTAGTGAATACAGACTATGTGCAGTTTAATGAATAACAGCTTGCGAGAAGAAAACCTTACATTTCTGAAAAACATACAGCAGTGAACAACCCTTCATCTCCACTGTTGAGGACTACAGAAAGAGCTTCAGTATAAAATACACTGGGGTGTAGAATCCATATGTATTCAGGAAGTATCTACAATAAATAAGTATTTTAGAATTACCTGAAATAACAAAACATGCAACTACACTGAAATATTTTCCACAGAAGTCAGTAGACAGGCACAAACTCTTATACCTGTAGAATTTGTCCCCAAGAGGTTATATAAAACCATCATCATTAGCAAATGTTTCTTCTCCCCAGATTCTGGGATCAAGCACTTCGCTGTGCATGTCTACGTATTAAGCGAATGTTCCTTCTGAAGCGACTCCCTCTCTGTCTGGCTTTCGCTCTGAAGTGCGCCATTATAACTGTCTAGCTCCTGAGATTTAAATTTGTTAAGAAAAACACCGCTATACCCAGAGATACCTGGGAACCCCCAGAAGGGCATTCTCCTCGAGGTGCTGTTGGCCACCGGAGATGATTGCAATGAAAAGAAGAGAAAGAAATTGAAACAGTTTTCTTAAATGTTAAATTTTAATCCAGTACCTTCAGGAAAAAAAAATTAAAAGCACCATCTCCAGGCAAATATATCAGCAATAAATACAATTAGAGATCCTAATTTCACTGACAGGCGTATATATGCAGAATATAACAGAATTTGATTAAAAAAAGGGTTTGATTTTAAAAAAAAGACAATCTTACACTGCCTTTTCTCCTCCAAACACAGTTTATCACTCTCCTTTTCAGAAGAATTTCAGCCTGGTTTCTAAATAAAAGTCGTCGCCACACTGTAGAACAGATAAGTATTAATTAGGAAGACTAGCAACGCTCATGTATAAGATAATGAATAATCCATCCTAAGACAAGACAGAAACAGCAATTACGTGGATCTGAAACTTAAGTCTTCTCAGACTCAAGAAGCTAAAGCCAAACTCATGCAGCATTTGACTTTTCCCCTGCCACTCTCAGAGAAGTTGCAAAGAGATTACAGTAATGTATGTAATATCAGATGTAAGAAAAGAATTTTTTAAACTGGACATAAAGTAACACCATCATACGCTATTTCCAACACTTTCAAACTATCAAAAAGTCAGTCTCACCATTAGTTCAGGTAAAATGAGAGATTACCCTCTATTGTTGATTTTCATTCAGTGCATACATATTTGGTGGGACTTCTGGGCACAGTTTAATATGATGCTTTAAAACAGTTCTAATACAGGTTAAAGAGACAACAAGCCATTGTGTTCTCCTGCATTACAAGCGAGCAGTACCTCAGTTTAAGGATATTGAAGAAAGAAATAGTTTTCGACTGAGAATTTGTATTTAATGAAATAAGAGCACTATACCTTTTTCCTGGAACTGCAGCTGAAGATACTGAATTCTGTCATACAAGGGCTTTCCCCCGTAGGACCAACACTTTCCCAAGCCAAGTTGTTTTCTGCATAGCCTGTGATCGCTTGCAAAATCCTGTGTAAATCTGCACACAGCCTGTGAGGCTGTTGTTTTCAAATGTTAAGAATATACGGTTTCCATGACAGACCCAGTCAGGGCAAGATTTCTATTTTTTTTTAATCCTAAAATTTACAGTTAAAGTAGATGCACACTGATAGGCTCACAACAAGAATACAAGTAATCATCATTTAAATCATTTGAGAAGGGGACTACAGTTCAAGTTCTACTTTCTCAACCAAGCAATGCTTCGTGCAAATTAATAGCATTAAAGGACAGGTCCATCCCATATTGCCAAGTAGGCAATCTATTCAAGGAAGTCATTGCTTCAAAGCTGTATTTTTGTACAGATTTCAACTCAACAGTACAGCAGAGCCTTCTCGCTTCTCTCTCCTGAAAGAAATAATGAGCTGCAAAAAAAGCCAAAGTTCTGGACTGCTCTGCAGTAGCAACACAAATAAAGAAATTCCAAAGAATAAAACTCACATGAATCATAATACAAAATCATATGAATGAATCATAATACAAAGCATACACGTTATTAAAGGCTCTTGTTATTAACAAAGGCACCAAATATCAGACATTACACAAAGGGGAACATCACATATGTTAAGAGCATCAGAAAGTCATCCACAAATGGTAAAAATGAGGGGGAAAAGATGAGGAGAACTTTGCAACACAGCCGTTTCATGATGATTTTTTTGTATCAGCTGATCTGCCAATCAAAACCAGCACATTGCATGTCAGGGCATGGTGGAGCAGATATACAAAGGCTATCCAAGCTCCCACATTTAAGAACTAAGAACATAACAGTAAGATCAGAACTATCGAAAACATGGCCAAGTAGTGAAAAAGCACATTTTACACACCAAGGTTCTCCAGTCTTTCTCAAAAAAAAAAAACCCAAGAAACAAATAAAGCCCCACCAAACCCAAGAAAAGCCACCACCAAACCCCCTCTTTAAAAAAAAAAAAACAGCTCCCACTTCAAGGAAAAGGAAACCAAGAAACAGACACAATGGTCTGACAACTTGTATACAATAAATATTTTGGGGTGGTTTTTTTTTTCATTTGAAAGTATGTCTTCTCGACACAGTAGTGAGGTGTATTTTTTAGAAATCTTTATAAACGTATATATATGTACTCTCATAATTTATACAGTCTGATTATAGAAACACATTTTCTGTGTTAAAGTAGACTGACTTTGTGTGTTGCACACTACATGTTCTGTTGAACTAGCACGCGTTCAGACAGCTCCCAGCCGAGCAGCAACCTGGCACACTGCCCTCCATATCAATCAGCACCTTTTATACATCTGTCAGATACTGCTCTGAGAGCTCATACTCTTTGAAGGTCAAGCTCCTTCCTACTACAGCCAGTAGACCCAGTCACTGCAGCAATGCCAGCCACGAAAAGTTCCCATCTGCTACTCCAAGCACCCTATTATCCAACCTTCCGAGGAATCTTGAGGCAGAAATAATGACGGTTTTCAGGTGGACCTTATTGGTACATTCCATCTTTTTGAGATTTATTTTTAACGCAAGTAAAAGATATACTAAGCTATACACCTGATTAAAGTAGCGTTCCATACAAGATCTAAAAAGTGTGGGAAAACAATTAATTTCTAACATGCACTAAATCTTATGCCTGAGCATAGAAAACAGTATCATTGTCATGCGCAAATGTGAGAACACTTATTTATTTAACTAAATCCAAAATAATTTTGAGACCCAGTGGCATGCTCTTGTGACTTTGTATTGTCGCAGGAAAGCATGCCGCAAGGAGCTGGATCTGCTGTTTTGATGCTGCAGGACACAGGATGAAGCTGTAGGGAGAAACAACAAAGGAGAATAGGGACCAGATGGCAACCATAAACTCAGGACACAGCCAGCTACTCCCTCTAGCATATGTTACATACTGACAGCTACAGTCACTTATAACATTGCCAATATAACCTGCCCATCTACACTTACCTATAAAATGAACTAAGGTCAAATTTTTATCATCGTATGCATTTTTATCAAATCTCAAGTAAGTTATTTTTTGTGACGTGGCACTATTTTATTTTCCTAGATAGTTTGAGGCAATTCGTCTGACGTACCTGACGTGAAAATTTTGAATTCAAGCAGAAAAAGAAATAATTACAGAGGAAAAATCCTAAATCAAGGATTAATATAGTAAAATACTCAAACCTGAAATAAAGAGTAAATTACACGTGAAGAAGTTACAATGCAGCTTGAGAATCTATACTAACAATCAACATCAAATCCATAATGCAGTCAAAGCTTGTAAAAGCTGTATGCTATTTCTGGGTAGATCACATCTTCCTTACGAGGTGCATTAGATACACATCATAAAGATGAAAATATCTCTTTTTCTAGTAAAAACTCTTTTAAAGTGGTCTGTACCTGAAAATTCTGAAATTCTAAAAACCTTCAGAAGAACCTTCAGAAGCCTTTCAGCACCATTTAAGAACAAAAAGTAGGTCTGTCCTGTTTCCTTAAAAGAGCAGAACTGCAGAGTTAGTATTTAAATGTGCAATCAGGCATTACAGGAAAAGGTATTTCAGATAACAATATCCATCACAGATGAAGCTAGAAAGTTTTTGACACCAGAAGAATCCTTTGTAGGAGTTCAAAAGATTTCATTCATTCCCCCACGTTGAGAGTGATAACGGAATAAACAGACGTGTTGGATTTCATGTAACACAAAGGAAACATGCACAGAGTATAGAGTAACTCAGATTCTCAGTCAAATCTATTATCACTCAATTTACTTTATACAAACCGTGATAACTTACATGAATTAGGGGTCTGGCCTAGGACTTATTGCTAGCATTTTAGGCATCTGACCTGAAGCAAAGTGTTTCTTAACTGCTTTAAGACAAACCAAAATTACTTATGTTTTTTGAGCAGAAGAAATGTTTAAAAAAAATAACGTAAAAGTCTACTAACAAAAGCATATACATTCTTCTTTTTTGCCCTGCAAGGAAGTACAGTAAAACACAATGATTTATCGGTTTCTGAAGTGCAAAGAGTTATGTGGAAAGCCTTTGCAGTTCCCTTGTGACACCCGCTCTCAGGAAGCAGCAGGTGAGGTTGAAGAAATACATTCAGGTACAGCACCAAAGCCACCCAGTACACCCCAGCACTGCTAAGAAGCACTAATCATCTGCAAATGCACTCTAAATATTGGCATGCAAATACAGCATCCTGAACAATCCTCTCTGCTTCCAGATTTGCCACATTTATTACAGCCTGAAAAAAAAGTCTTTAGAAAGTAGGCCAGGTTTTCACTCAGCTAAACTTGGCCACAAACACACACACAATCTGTCAGGGATCAGCAGTGGCATCACAAAGAAACAGAGTCTCTTTTGTGTAAAGCTGGGTAGTTGTGAAGCCTGCAAAAAGAACAAGGTATCAGGCTTTAAAAATAGCCAAAACAAGAAGCTGCACAACAATCAAACCCCCTTGAGTATAATTACCCCAACAGACTGATGCTGAACTTCAGAGCACAGATAAGAGAAGGAAAATATTTTTCTTCAGCCTACACTATAACAGATAGCTGGAATAACATAACCAGAACTACAGGAATGTGTGTGATACGGAAGAGATAGAGGCTATAAACTATTAGCTGCAAAAGAAAATCATGCTCTGTTTTAGATGCAAGATTTCAACAAGGCACTAGAGATCCATTCCTTTTTTTCTTTATTTTATTCCCTCTTTCACACAGCCATCACACTGGCCAACTTGCTTAACCTCTCGAATCCAAGTGCTTCAGGTGGAAAACACACAGAAATTGCTGCCATCCCCAGAAAGATTTTACACTGGACTAGGTTTATAATACTTTCTAAACATTTAATGCTGAAGTTTTACAATTAAAACTCCTTATAACAGAGTGTTTGTTTTACCATGAGTGTACGCTGCAATCAGTTTAGATGCAGAAGTGACATAAAAGCCTCATGATGGACTATGACACAGGCTGGATAACCTGACATTTTAAGATCTTTGCGGATGGCGAGGATGGAGATAAGAATCCCTGTCCTAGATGCCAGATGAAACTTTCCACCTCAAACAGTCCAGTCTAAGTGTTGCGGTTCACCTGCTGGCACCCTGTCATACAGCATCTGTAAACTCATCTCAATGACATCTTTGACAACAAATGTGCCAAACTTCTCAGGCAACATTTCCAATTGTCTAAAGGAAAGAGATGGAAAAACATTTTGCTGCAATCAGTGTTTATGCCATTTCCCTGGCATTGTCTAATCTTCTGGATTTTAGAACATGGCAAGTAGCATTGTTTCTTTTTCCTGCCTCTGTGTCTTCAAAAGAGCCATCAGAGAACGACTCGTGAGTCAACTCGAAACATCTATAATCCATTTCTCCAGCACTGTTTGCTGACGTCCCTTCTGTTTTAAAAATGCATTACCAGGAAAATGTTTATTCCCACCCTCAATCCAACTGACCTTTCAGATGACTAGGTTTCTCTAGACCATAAGCTTTATCATGCCTCTTCTACACTGTCAGTCACCCGTCAGAATTCAAAGCTCTCTACTTCCAAAGAGGTCCCTCGGGAAGATCAAAAGCCAAGTCTCTCTTTCTGCAGCGAAGATTAATTCAGAACTAAAATCTCATTTCGACTCTGAAAACATATTCGCTTTACCAAATGTTTTTGTTCTCCAACTGAGAACAGTAGACATGAACTGGCTTCAGACTACCTAGTCTTCACTGCTGTTACCAGGAAGTTACTGAAAATGGTGCCCCTTGTCCTGACAAGGTTCATTTAAGGTGACTGAAGTTAGCTTATTAAGGAAAAAAAAAAAAAAAACAAACCAACTAACCCACACCAAAAAACCTGTTGAGATTTTGGAGGCAAAGTGTTTGCAATTGAAAATCTATCCCACAACAGAATTGTTTACAAGATCTTGCTAAATTGCTGCTAATGCTAAAAGCATGCTATCAAGCTTTTAAAAACGTCCTGTTTGATCAGGAGCACAGCATCTGTCTCCTCCGCACTGCCCACCAGCTCAGGGGCACCACTGTTACAGAAAAACTGAAAAACACACAAATGAGTAGAATCCACACAAAATTAGTCCCCAAGAAAAAGAGGTTCATTTCCATGGATTTTTCTCCCCAGAAGAAAAACCGAGGAATTACAACAGGAAAGCAAAAGACTTTTTCATGCCTCCAATACAACAAAACTGAGCACAACAAATAATTAATCTTAAAATAAAACTAATGACAATGTCTCTATTCACAAGCTTATAATTAAGCTTATTCTTAAGTGCTTCGTCAAATCAGTTCCTTGATGAATATGCAATTAAAATTTCAGGAAAAATGTGTACCATCATAATAACTTCTGTAGCTAGAAAAATATAAATACTAAGTTAAAGATTCACTCTTATTAAAGAGATAGCTCTCAGACTTTTGTAGTTATGTTATGGCCTATTTGATTTAATCTGATGTTAAAAATAAAGTCTTACAAGAAAAAAAGCTTTGCTTTCTGCCAAATCTGTTCCAGTAGTTTAGTATTTCAACTTTCCCTGATGTATTTGCACTGCTGATAGCTTAAGAAAGTCTTTTAGCAGACATAAGTATTAAGCAATTAGCAATGTTTATCTTGTTCTTTTCATTTCACACAAAAAGGCAAGGCAAGGTTAAAAGGGTGAAGCACATGCACAAAATTAGACAGAGAACACAGATGTTCGATCCGTAAAAATCTATCAAACCAACATATACACATCACACTGTAGCTGATCAGAACCTCCAAAAAGTAAGAGGCCTTATTAATTGATTTATTTATTATTTCTAACACTTTTACAGTTTCATCACTTTGAGGATTCCTATTCCTTCTCTAATATAAGACAAATAATAGCCTTTATTACCTTAAATACATACTCTAACAAAATCTTTTCAACACTTGTGCAGGTTTCAATTCATTCTGCTCATGCAAACGGCTGTTCCTAAAGATAAAATCTGAATCAGTTTATCTGAACTGCTTCAGCTGTGAGACCAATTCAGTTCATGTCACCTGCAGACTTCTGTCCTGCAGCTTTTCCAGATACATTAACTCCGCCATTCAAGAAAGTAAAAAGAGATTTCAGCAATGCAATGTTTAGTAGCTCCACAGAATTTAGGACCTCTAATTTGCCACATTCTACTTCACCTGCTCTGTATTTCAGTAAATAGGATGCTTTGGACCATCGCGGTCTGCCTGCAAAACCCTTCCATTTGGAAAGATAGCAATTCATAAAAAAAACTTCAAGGTACCAAACACCCCCAAGTCCCCTGATGATTTATGGCGGATTGAAAAAAAAAAAACAAAAAAGTAATTCTTC
>VYZM01020057.1:72775-84149 GCA_013398915.1 Dromas ardeola
AAAAAATCACCTCATGCAAGAGTAAGTTTATTGTCAAAATGGATTTCAGAAGTGTGTTAAGAACCTCTTAACCTCAAAAAGAGACTTTTCCTACTCTGGATCCCTCATGCAAAACAGGTCATCCGGTAATTTTGAAAGGTAGAAGAAGATTTGTGGCCTGCACAGGAAAACAGGTATTAGACCTTGATACTTACTATTGAAACCAAGGGGCAATTTCACTTCATGACTAGCAAAATAGACAGAACTTCGGAACACTGAAGCGAGCCTCATCTAACCAAATTCACATCTACATCCAAAAAGAAAGCGACTCAGTAGAGACCGTGGTCCCTCTGCATCTGCCAGGGAGAGTTGGTGCTTCCCATTGTAATGGCCCTCTGCTGTTGCTTAGCTCTGGCAAAGTTACACAGCTGAGACTAGCATTTACTAGCACAATTTCTCTCAGGGTGCTTCTGAGCCCCACTTTCACCATCCCTGACAACAACCCCTTCCCTTTCCATGGTCTGGTGGGGAAAGTTCTTCTCAATTACAAGATGCATCTTTGAAGCATTGAGCTGCTGAAGTCTTATTTTTTGTTTTTACACTGGCCATACTGAGTTGGATGTTCACAGGAAAGGCAAAATACATATCCGTTACACAATGGCATTTTTATACATTTGATAACTTATGAAACTTATGTCCCTTCACAGTCTTCTCCTCTCTAGGCTTAATAACTCTAATCTCCTATTATGATCTCCAATTCAGGGTAATATTTCTCAGACCCCAGCTTGCTTTTCTTGTTTCCTTCTGGATTAAAATTAGTCCACACCTTTCTACAAAGTCTTACCAAAGCTGAATAGATCAAAATAATTACTTTGCATGTCTTACATAAAACCATGCTTAAACTTCAGTGCGAAATTTACACTTTGCAATTATATGACAGCCTTACACAGTCCCTTAATTCAAAGCAGGAGTCAAATTTCCATACTTATTTTTTTTCCCTTGGCTAACTACTTTGAATACAGACCTTCACAGAACTTCAAGTCCCCTTCCATTGCCTCCTCCCGATGTGTACTAATCAGCGCAAAGAGTGACACGCAGAAATGACACTACACAACTTGAAAGCTCTTAGTGTGACTTTCCTGTGACACCAGCTGTATTATACAACTGGTCTCAGATACAGCAAATACAGAGTACTAAAAGAAACACTGCATTTCATCTGAGGTCTTTGACATAGACTTCGTATTTTTTACTGCATTCTCAAAGACCCACTACCTCCTACATCAAACAACTCATTTAGTTTCTTCCAAAATTTCATAAATCATTCACCTTAAGACAAAGTAAATATGCAAAGACCTTATTTTCGCCACAGTGGGCAAGTTTTTCAGAGAGACTGAACTGGATAGGAGAAAAAGAAAAGTCATAATAAATACGATATTGCCGACAGGGTGTCTGGTTGAAGACCACTCCCACACCATGCACAAGCAGTCTTTGGGGACTTCATTAGCTCTTTATCCTGACCTCTTCAGTCTTCTTCCTCATTCCCATTGTCACAACAAAAATGACAAAGCTCCTAATAATCAATGTGATACATAACTTACATTCACAGCCATGACATCACAGTCAATCCATGTAGATTAATTGAGTGAATAACTCCTTTTAAGCAGCAGAAACCATTATACAACGAGGTAAGTTATAGTGCAGTATATTACCTGCAGTGCCAATCACACCATTTAGTTCTTCAAAACAGACTTTGAATTAAGCTGCAACAGTCACCAGTATCATTCCCTCACTGTTATGCTTGCCCCTGCTTAAAAGATTCTTCAAAAAGTAACTCTGGAAGAATAAATTTGTATTTTTAATTTTAATTAAAAGTTTTTCTGGATCACTTTGGGCTTCAGATCTATTATCAAGTACAAAAGAATCATGAATAAATCTAACTACATCTATCATAGCTTCAAGCTATCCTAAGATGGTTACAGATAATCTGAACGAGCAGGACTTTAAAAAACTGTCAGCTTATCAGTCATTCCTCTAGTTATGTCAGTATATCTGTATTTTTAGGACTTCATTTGGAAGGATGCTTTCCACTGCTTTTTGGTCTTGCTGGATTCACACTGCTTGGCTAAAAAAAATATCAGGTTTTGCTAAATGCATCAGATCTGTAACAACTGACACCTTAGTACTCAGAAGTCAAACAATATAGAAGAGCATTTATTTGCCTCTTGTCAAATTGCCTGCTTGCCACTTGCTATGAAAGTGCTCTCGACAAAATTAGGCAACATGGCTGAGCACAAAACTTGTGGGCTGTTTTCTCTCTTGCCCAACAGCTTGCAATGTGACCTTCAGCAAACCACCTCCTGTTTGAGTCTCTGTGGAAGAGAGGTAACGTGCTTGCTGCCTTCATGTGCTATATATGGCCCAGCTATGATGATGATGCACACTGCTCAAAGGTGACACACTCAATATAAAACTCACACTTATCTCAGCAAGACAGAATTTTACCCTCTGAGGATTCAAAAAGTATTTATTCATTACTGAAATTGCCAAAAGCCACATTCAATACCTGCTGATGAAAAGAATGAAAATGGGCTTTAAATACAGCCAAATGACACAGGAATGGCAACCAAATTCAGCCGTTCCTTACATTCAATACATTTTCCCTGAACACCATTCATGCAAAATGAAATTAAAGGCAAAAGGTCAGGACATCAAAATTAAAAAATTTACCCAAAGAACATTCAATAGGCACTTTATATTCTACTTCCTTTCTTGTACCTAGATAACAAACAATGCTCCTTACATTAAGAAAACACAACTTTCATACATGCTTGGGGGATGGGATGCCTTGTCTCCACAAAACACACAGAGAGTCCTTTAAGCTTTCTGGAGAAGACACCCATGCTCTTCAGGTGACTGTTCCACAAGGAGGTAAGAGGCCACAGATGTCCTCAAGCAAGACATGAAGGCAAGAAATGTCTTACTGAGAAAGCCAGACCCCAATTCCATCTGGAGAGCAGGCAACACTAACCACAGCATCACCCCAAAGGCCTTCAGTGTCTGAAACATAATTCAGCCCTGGGACCTTCTTTCTTTCTTGAAGCTAAGATCCAAGAAGTAGCAATAAGCTCAGTCCACTTCTCATTGACCATATTTCTGGATTCTAACTGCACAGCTCCATCATCTGCCTCAAAACAAACCCAAGCAACTTCTGAATGAACAAAAAAACTCCAACTGTACCATCCTGAAAGCCATATCACACTCTTTGAAATCCACTTTATACTGTAAGCCAAAGAAGGAAGGCAAAAGGCAGAGGCTACTACAAGGAAAACCCTACCCAACTGTGTTCTCTCAATGCAGAACTCGGTTATGCTTACCAACAAAAGAAGAGAAAATAATGCTAAAGGCACTCACAGGACTCATGAAGAACTTATGTTATTACATACAAGCCTATACTGAGAGGCTGCACAATGCATCATCATAGAATCGCAGAATGGTTTGGGTTGGAAGGGACCTTAAAGTTCGCCTAGTTCCAACCCCCCTGCCATGGCCAGGGACACCTCCCACTAGTCCAGGTTACTAAAAGCCCCAACGAGCCTGGCCTTGAAAACCTACAAGGATAGGTCTGGAACTGGGTATTTTTTAGTATAAATTTTCTAAAGATTCATGTTTGGAAAGTGAAGTCAATGCGTACAGCCCAATTATGAAGGATCAGCAGTGCACAAGAGGTAGGGAACTTTATAAAAATATTACTTTCTTTTCCCCAGTAATTAACAACTCTGAAACAAATCACCTGCACTCCTTACAAAGTAAGAGTGCAATATATCTCGTGTTTATTAACAAAAAAACCTACACTAAACAACTGTGCAGTTTAATCCTTACGCTTGAAAGTTACAGCACCTTCGGGTATTGAAAGTAGGAGGACTTAAGGAGAGTGACTTGTATTCTAATAACCCTGAGGCCATTGTGAAAAAAAAAAAGTTTAATTCATCAAATATAGCAGTAAAAAAAAAAAGTCTAACTCAAAAGGTTAAATTTAAAGGGATTTGTACCACAGTTCAACTTGGGGGCGGGGGGGGGAGGTTTTTTCATCCTTTAAAAATGACCAATTTTGCTAAACTTAAAATAATTATGTGCTCAGTCAAGCATGTCATCTATAAACAGATTTCTCATCAACATGCCCTTCTATTATATATAAAATGTTAAGTTCAAAAGTATTCAAGAGGCCTGAAGAAAAACCTACTGCTAGTGAGTCAAAAAACAATGAGGGAGTGTTTTTCACAAAAACCAAAACACTAGTATGTCAATTCACTGATAAGTGATGGAGCTAAATTAATATCAGAGACTATACAAATGTAAAAGTAGTACTTTTCTACATTTAGTTGCCTTTTTTTTTTTTACTGTGAAGACACAGTATTAAGATATTAAAATTCACAGCTAAAGCAAGTAGCATCAAAGATTTTTTAAAAAGCTAGCCAAGGAGAAAATAGTTAATACAATATGGATTTAAGGAAAAATAAATTATTTCAACCCAATTTTAAGTTATGTTTTGCAAAATTAGAAAATTGATTGATAATAATCCTCCAATGGTGATTAACAACATGTCACCTTTGATTGACTGTATTTCTAGCAACATCCTATGATCTCCAGTGTTTTCATTAAATTACTTGGAAAAAAAAAAAAGACTACTTAGCCATCTGATGATACAAAACCAGGTAATAAATAATTAACCAAGAAAAACAGTGGTATGGATCACTGAAGACAGTGATTTGACTTCACTAAACAAAACAGCTGAAGTAAAGAGCCACAGATTTACCAAAAATTGGAAAAAAAAAAATAAGTAAGAAGGCTGCACTTAAAGAATGTTAAACCTCAGTCTGAAAAAATTCTAAATAAGATTTAGGGATCATAAGAGCTAACAAGTTAAGCAAACTTCCTACAAAAACCTACAGGGAAATGAATAAAATTAATCTTGAATACATACACTAGAATATTAGAGAGACTGTATGACCTCTATTGCTGTCGCAGTTCCCCTGAGACAATATCAGAGAATAATATCCAATTTGGGTGCCCACATATTGAAGAGGGTTCAGAAAAGAGCCACAAGAATGACTGAAGGGACTGAAAGGCATGTTTTATAATGAGCACACCAAAACATCTAACCTCGTTAGCTTGTCAGAAAGAAGGCTAGGAAGCGAGTTAATACAAATTGAGAACAAAGAGCTCTCTAAATCAAGAGTTGTAGCCATGCTGTTTCAGAATAGAAAAGGTCACCATATAGTTTAAAAAAAAAAAGAAAGAAAAAAAAAAAAGCTGTGAGACTCGCCACCCTTTGGAAGTACTCAGAAGAGGAAATGCCAAGGCTAAAAGGCAGCATTGTTTTTCAACAGAAATATTTTGAACATAAAATAGCATAAGGAATGGAAAGAGCACTAACATGGACTTCACCCTCTTTCTGATTGCCCTATGGTGTAGCTGACCAAAAGAGCTACAGTGACAGCTCAATTAAACAGAAGAAAAGCTTTGTTCCATGAAGACGCCTTAGTTAACCCACTGGAGTTATCAAAAGAAAAACCGAAGCTGTCAGCAATTACACAGTATAAATAAAGATGATATGTAAATATACTGATGACAGTAACATTTTAAATAGTATTTGCACAACCGGTTGCATACTAAGGTTTTTTTTCTTTTTTTTTATTAAAGAAGTCAGCTAAAAGATGAATGTACAGAAACCAATGGCAATACACTGCGTTTTCTTGAAGGCATTAGGCCAGCTGTGATTCTCTACACAAGCCTTTGAGATGCCTATTTAAATGAATATTTTTTTTTCTCTGAAAATTATATTTAGCAAAAACACTCCAACAGATGTTATCACTTTTCCAGATGTAGGTTTCTGTCCCAAATCATCACCCAGCACTGAAGGTGCCCAGCCTCACTCTTTTCCTTGCCAGGCAGGCAGCGAACCACGACCCGTGCACCGAGTCGGATGGTGGCACCCGTATCAATCCCTACAGATCAAATACAGTACCAGATTTTTATGAATAAGAGACACAAGCATGCACAAACAAAGTCCCAAGTGTCACATGGCACAGGCATATGCACACAAACCAACTTACAAAGTAAACCACTTGGTTAAATTCACATGAAAGCAACTTGACATTTTAAGGAGAAGATGTCCTAGCAGGAAAGAGGGGAATCCACACCCTATGCTGAGAGCCCTCTCTTCCAAGTATTTCGGTTCTGAGAAAGGGCTACCAACACCAAATTAAGCATCAAAGCTTAGCACTCAGCAAGCCTGGCCTCTAAGTCAGTCATTGCATTAATGCAGGTGGGTGTATTGAAGCCAAGGGTCCACCCAGCTGGGCACCGGTATTGCTCACCATAGGAAGCCTCTGGCATGGGCTACCAAAGATATCTGCCCCATAGCAAGGACCCTTAAGTGTTTTTTTTAAGGAGTCTGGAGTCACAGCACATCAGCTCAAGGATAAATGGATTGTATGCTATCAGCCAAGAGAGGTCACCACACCTTGGTCAGAACATGTTTAGATTATACCAAGAAGGGACAAGAGTCCAACTTTTCCCCCTGCCCCAGAATCAAGGCTGGCCTCCAAACAACAGGACGGCAAAGCCAACCTGAATTCAAACACAGGACCAGGCTGGAGCACAGACTACAAGTCCTTTCAGACTTCAGCACAGAGATGTCTCACATCGTTATTATGGCAAACATGCAAAACACCCATCAGGAAAGAAAACTTACAGTGTTTCCATCTCATGAAAAACAAACCAACTTTCTGCTCAAAGCCAACAAAAACACACCAAGCTGCAAGCAAGCAACCTTTAGTAATGACCCAGCACAAGCGCTGCTACCAGTGTGCCACTGAAATCTGCAGGAACAAGTTGGGAGGCACCATCAGAGGACATGGGTATTAACCAGGAAGACTTGACTAACAGTGAAAACTAGAATAAGCAGAATTCTTAGGTGGAAGGTGGAAACGTAATAATTAAACAAGACTAGAAACTTAAAGCATATTAACATAAAATTAATTTTAAAAAAAAAAGGGAGAAGCAGCTCTGCTTACTAGCTAGCCATAGGATTGAGTTATGAGCCACCAATATTATGTGTCCATTAAAGGAAGAAATTCAATCCTAGGATGCGGCAGCAGAAGCATGCAGTAGAGATATGAAACATTTGGGGCACTCTATAAGCCCTACATAAAACCTCATCTAGAGTATTTTTTACTTCCTGGTCACTTTTCACAAAGATAATGGTAAAGATGCAGTAGCCTTCATGAAATTGCCACTGAGACAAGTCCAGTTATCACGAAACAGCTATGATTTGACTCTAAAGCTCTCTGCTTCCATCCTTCAAAACCTCAGATTTTCCTGACACGTTTCTACTAGGACGCTGTTACCTCAAAATCTTTATGCACCTGAAGTCTGTGTTCACAGAGGCAAGCTTTTTACTTCAGAGTTGTATAAACATTGACCTTTACTTTGTGAGACTGCTCCGTAACATGATCTCAAGGGGGACCTTACAATTTAGTGTCAACTGCCTCCTGGTTCTACACAGTTGGAGCTACACTCTTCTGCTATCACTATGGACTGCCTGCTATTGCCAACATTTACGAGTGTACCATAACATTGTTCGTTCCTTATAACCACCTTAAAAAAAAAAACAAACCCAAAATTCATTACAAGGCTAGTCAAGCATTGGAGCAGGTTGTCCAAAGACTTAAACTGGAGCAGATCCTGGAGCATCTCAAATTCAGTACTGACCTTGCTTTGAGAAAGAAGTTGAACTAGAGGCCTCCTGAAGTCCCTCTCCACCCGGAATGACTCTATGACCACTCATTCCAGTCAACAACAGCCTGGACTCTGCCGACTCCCTTCCCACGATGACAGTACAGAATACCTCACACATAAACCGACTGCAGTAGAAAGCGCAGGTACCTTGTCAAGTTTTTTCTTCCTCCGATAACAACTTCTGCAGCTCATGCTAAAAGCACGCTGTCACTTCCAGTGACACATGACGTATTTATCCTCTTTTAGAACTTTTGCTGGAGAGGTTTCACAGAGCACATCACCAAAGTGAAATGCATCAACTACAGTTTTCTATTTCTGTATAGAACTGCTACCCAGCCTCGTGTCCCCCAGCCTGCCAAAGCACCTGCTCTGCCAGCTCCCGTGGCCAATGCAGCAGAAAGCCTCAACAGCAGGCAATTGTAATCATTTTCTCAAGGACCATGCTGTTTCACCAGGTTTCCTCTCATCTCTCCTCCTCTCGCACATTCCCCACGTTCTCCCACGTTTTACATAGATCTGGTTCTTTTCATCCTCTATTTCACTGTCTCATCAGAAAATCCCAAGCTGAGAATAGTATTGCTCCTGTCTTCCCTTCGTGAGTACCCAACACCCAAATCCAATACTGGACAACTGCCATCTTTCAGATTAAAGGGTTTATTATAAACAAAAGATTTAAAAACAACAAGCAACAACAAAAACTCCAGCCCTAGCTACATGACATGATTTTAGTCTTAAAAACAACCACAGACAAAAAACAGATTCAGGAACTGTTTGGTTAGTCCAAAGGCTGGTAAAGAATGAGTGCAGACAGAATTTGTGAAACCAATTAATTTAACTAAGTTTTGGATCATGCCTCTTTCAGGCAAAAATCACTCTTTTCAAACCACTGAAAGGATCTTGTATCCATGTCAAATTACAAATTCAGACCTACCCTTGTCCTAAACTCATTCCTATTTTATGACTGTATCTGCACCTCTCTCTCTCTGACACCACTGAAGGTAAGGACTGACTGTTTCTGGAAGGTAACACGCATGCCTGAAGAACCACAGAAGCATGAATAAAGGGGCTGGGATTCACTTCATCTAACCTAACTACCTGGACTCCATTTTATAATAAAGGGTGAGACAGAAATGGGTGCTGGACATAGAAAAAGCAATAAATTGTCCTTTGCTAATACCTCACTCAACCCATTACTACGCAAAACTAGCCAAACTATCTCAGACTGGGTGCTAATTTCTTGTCTGTTCTCAGTTTGTTTCTATAAAATGCTTGAGCTCCAGGTAAGGATGTGCTTGGGCACGAGGAGAGAATGAATAGCTAAGCACCAGTGAGAAAAGTCTTCTTGATTGCCTGCACTGTAAATCCCCACGTCCATGGATGGGCAAGAGAGACCAACAGATGTAGGACGCAGGAGTGCTGGAGCCCACCTAAAGCCAAGGGAATGGCATAACCTTGATCCAGCCACGAGGATCAGGCACCCCCAGCTTGTGAAGCCCTGCTTAGCCAGGCCTGGACACGTGTGCTGCAGTGTTAATAGCTACCAACAATTCTGCTACTGCGGTCTATGCTTCAGAGTTTATTCATCTCATAATTAAGTTCTCATAAGTACCCTTGAGTTAATTCAGAAGAGCATATGCACATGATGAGAGACAGAGAAAGAATGATTTAGAACAGTAAATACAGGAGTACCATTAAAAAGGCAAAGCACTCCACAATCACAATAGTAGTAATCTTACAATAATATCAGGTATTTTCCTCAAACTATAAGTCAGCAGTGCAGGACTTTGGCATACACCAAAATATTGTGCAGTAAGAAATAATCCATTATAATCCATGTGTTTTATAGCACCTAAAGGGAACCTGCCCCGACAGGGACCATGTAAAAGAAAATTCAAGGTGAATGCAAAACTATTTTTCATATTCAAGCAGGGGCAGATCCATCAAATGAAGCTCAATAAAAATGACAGTAAGACTGAATTAATAGAGTTCCTCATCATTTCAAAGATCAGCATCACTCACATATTTATTCTCTGTAGTGTACGACAGGCTTTAGTTTCATGCACCGCACCTTTTCAAGGAAGCGGCCCGTTATCGTCAATAGACATCAAGCTTTGCAAGCTTGATATTATTAACTGCACAGAAGAAACACATGCATAGAAATGCATGCACTAAAATACCTGCTTTCTAGTACAAAGCAGGGAAGGGGATTAAAAATTGATCCCATGTATCATCTTAGTTCAGATTATTTTGCATCTCAGTTTAAGTAGCGGGACCATTATTAATTTTGTCACAAAAAGAATTACTGCAGACCTTTTCAGAAGCTTGGAAGGAAAACAAGGGTCACTCATTTTAGGCTCTAGAAAATAGGTACTTTTTAACAAGCTTGTTTTTTTCCAATTTTTATAACTACAGTATTATTCATACAGCATAAAGCATTACAACAACTGGAAAAGAAACAATGCATGCACATGGAAGTAAACAGATGCAGCTTTTTCTTAATATTAGGAAAGAGATTTTTGAAGTAATCTTCAACAGTGCAGAGGTAATTTCTGCATGGACTAGACACTTAACTTGCTTTGGCCTGGGGATCCTTCCCATCATTCCCAGAAGAAGAGGTAGCTACAAAAACATGTTGAAAAATCACAGGAAAATTAGTTAGCTTTTCTGTTGCAGGTTTACAGTGAAGCAGCAGCAAGGATAGTGTTGCCTCCTCCCCCAACGCCTTCCACAGTTCAAAGACTGAGAATATTCTGTCATTTTCATTTCTTCAGGGACAACTCTTCAGTAGATTTCTAAAACCATGACATTTCAGGTAGTCAAAAAAAAAAAAGCCACCAGCGCAGGACTCAATTTAACCCATTCGGGCACTTCTTACCTCCCAGTCCCGGTTGCTTCACTTACTAGTCTAGTTTCTCACTGGAGAAAGTCTCTGGGAAGGGGAGCAGCAGAATACAAAGTATTTTGTCCATTTCATTACTTTATGAAGAAAAAATACATTTATGAAGAAAAAAGAATGTCTCTAGCTTACGCAGACAGAATAAGCGCAAGGCTGAGAAAAAAAATTTAAAGGACCTTTTGAAGAGGGGTAACAAAATCCAAAATGTTATCAGTGTCATATTTTCAACTATACATTTGTATTTGTTAAAATTGGCATCTTAATGTACACCTCAAAGAAAATAAACCAAAATTTCCAGTGGAACATAAAACCATTTGGAAAATAGGAGTGAAGAGAATTCCCCCTCTCCCTCCCCAAAAAAACATAATAGGGTCTTATGACACCAGACCAATTTTTGGCAAACCCAGTTGTATAAACTTCTTTGTAAGCATGTACCTAGGTCACACGCACATGGTTCGCCTTCAGAAGTTAAAGAAAACTACTCAACTTCTAGGACTCATCTGATATTTGGAAATAGGCTTTGTGATTTTCCTCTGCCTGGAAAGCAAACTCCTCTGTGCAAGACTTTTATTCAAAAGCTACTAATTATCCTACAAGAATTATGTCTCCACCAAATGCAAAACAATGAGGTTTGTTTCACTCCCATACAGAACTAGTAAATCTGCCGAGAAAATAAGCTTGCTAAAAAAAAAAAAAAAA
>VYZM01020057.1:84160-121490 GCA_013398915.1 Dromas ardeola
AAAAAAAAAAGAGAGAGAGAGAGAGAGAGAACTACAGTTTGTGTTCATTTAGTCCCTCATCTACCCACTAAAAAGTATTCTTGCTAACTCTCTAGGACAGAGTAAAGAAGAAAACCCAGATATATAACTACTAATAAATTAGTATATATCAGTGTATTTATACTAAAGCATAGTAACTTTTAAAAGGATTTCATTTCTCCAAGATGAAAAAATTAAGAAGAAAAGGAAGAAAATCTTACATCCACTATGGACAGTTACTTTGGTTCATGCTTTCATCTTTAAGTAGCTTCCCTTTGCCTAAGGGATTTAGAAAAAAATCCTGCTATTTCTTATATATGTGCTTCTCTTAAAAGGACTCTGATTTGAATGCTAATTACCTTGTGTGCCAGACAATTGCTTTTTTTAATAAATAAAAATGATTTTTGGCTATCACTTTGATATTTTTTCTAAAATATCATAATTGCATCTTTTGTTTCCTGAACAGATGTCACATAGTCTGCTGTTAACATCTAGGTATTTTTCCTGTAACATATTAAAACGTAATTATTTCCTGCTCAGCAGGTACCACGCAGCATTACTCCATGGTTAGCCAGTCTATTTGATATATCTAGCACAGACTGGAAAAGATTCTTTTTATTTTTATAAAGGCCATTTCAAAAAGAAAAAGATAACTAGAGGGAAGGTTAAGGAGCCTTACCAACACTTAACCATTTTAACTTTCATAGCATAATTTCTGCGGTAACTTTTCTTAATCCCCTTGACTGTTAAAATCATGCAACCTGAGGGCTTTCAGCTTGCTCACAAAATAACTAGATGTAATGAACCAAATTAAGCAGGTGATTGGGAAAAGCCAGCATGGATTTACCAAGGGCAAATCACGCCGACTAACCTGATCACCTTCTACAACAAATAACATCTTCTGTTGACATAGGGAGACAGCCGATGTTCTCTACCTGGACTTCAGGAAAGCATTCAACGCTGTTTCCCACAGCCTTCTCCTGGACAAACTGGCAAGATACAGATGGAGTGGGCCATCTGTGAGATGGGTAGGAAATTGCCTCACAGGTCACACTCAGAGGGTGGTGACCAATGGTTTTTACTAAGGCTGGCAGCCTGCCACAAGTCACCTCCCAGGATCAATACTGGGCCCCATGCTGTTCAACATCTTCATAAATGATCTGGATGATGGGATTGAAAGCATCCTCACCAAGTTTGCTGATGACACGTCAGAAGGGAGGGCCATCCTACAGAGAGCTGGACAGGCTGGAAGGGCGGACTAGCAAGGACAGTATGTTTAACAGACAAGTGGAAGGTCCCGTACCTGGGACAATATACCCAAAGAGCCCAGTACAGGCTAGGATCCGTGTGGCTGAGGAGCAGCCTTGCTCAAAGGGACCTGGAAATCCTGGTGGACAACACGGTGAACATGAGTCAGCAGTGCGCCGTTGCAGCAACAAAGGTAAATCGGATCCTGGGCTGCCATCTGCAGGGGCATCACTAGCAGAGACTGGGATATGATCAACCCACTCTACTGAGCGCTTCTCAGATCACCTCGGGAGTATCGTGTTTAGTTCTGGTCCCCACAATTCAAGAAAGATGTGGACAGACTGGACAGGCTCCAAAGGAGGACCACAAAGATGACCAAATGGCTGGAGAACCTTCACTGTGAGGAAAGACTGAAGGAGTTAGACAGTTAGACCTTTTCTCCCTGGAAAAGAGAGGGCTCAGGGAGGACCTCATGACAGTATTCCAGTATTTAAAGGGCAGCTACAAAGAGGACAAAGGCTCTCTCTTCACAAGGAGCCAGATGGAGAAGACAAGGGACAATGAATACAAGTTGCACCAAGAGAGGTTTCATCTCAACATAAGATACACAACTATAATTCACTGGAACAACCTCCCCAGGGATGTGGTAGAGCCCCCATCACTGGAGGTTTTCAACATGTAATTAGATAGGGTGCTAGATAACCTCATCTAGGCTCCCACTCCAACGAAAGTTTGGACCAGATCATCTTTCAAGATCCCTTCCAACCTGGACTGTTTTATGATTCTATGATTGTAATTTATGAAAGCAAATACAAAAGTTTTGTAGCTACTTTAGCTTTATATTACCTTTCCCCCCCCCAAGAGTATAAACATCCCAAGAGGATGTTGAAATCAGTGAGGTTGTTCTAACCTGCTTTTGGCAGGTTTAAGGTTAAGCCCATTGTCCCATGCTACCACCTCTTTCCACCTTCATTCTCACTTCCTGAAAGATTCAAGAAAAACATTCCATGTCACAGACCGTTTTAGTTCAACCACCCAAAAATTCTCCTTTGGATGATACAGACATTACGGTAACCAAGTTTGCAAGGCTCTGTAAGGCTCATGGTAGCCTACCTTCAGAGATGCAATGATCTCATGTTTCTTAAATTTCTCTGCCTGAAGGAACTGAGACTAAAAACAAATCTATGAAACAAACCAACGTGACTGAAATAGAGCAGAATGACATACTTTATCTAACCTATTTTTAGAGAAATGTATTAAAATTCTTCTTAAAAACATTTTCCATTAACATTTTTTCTTTTTTCTTCAGCAATGAAAGGTTGTTGTTAACATTCTTCTTCCAAAGTAATTTACATCTAAATGAATTAAAGAAGTGAGATGTTATTTCTCACAAGCATTCTCACCTTAGAAGAGAAACAAACAAGACGAGAACTACTTCACTATGAAAGCAGTCCGCATTGTTCCCAGATCATGCGTTAGCACGCAAGGATTACATAAATGGTTCACTTTCTGAATTGCAAATACATCTAGGGTGGCAAACAATACACTACAGCCTTAATAAAAAGGTAGCCCTAAACAAAAGAAGGCTGGCCAAGTGAGATGCGCATCATCTTTGATGCCTGAAGCAGAGAAAAGCTGAGAACAGCCAGCGTGTCTCACCAGGTAACCCACACTGCACCATCTCTCTAGTCTCATTTGCCAAACTTTGCCAAACCGCACGACTAACTTAAAAAACCAAAAGGGGCTCTTCTTACCTGGCCCCACTGCAGACGCTGCCTGGCACTGGGAAGTCAGGCTGGACTCCTTCCACCCAGCTTACCAAAACTCCCCAAAAGGGACCACGCGGGCCAGTTCAGGGCTCGCTACACCCACTGCCCTTGCGCTCCTCCTCCTCCACAGCACCCACAGGATGAGGGCTGCGCAGCCCCTGGGGTGGCAGAGGGGCAGCTGGGGAGACATCGCCAAGATGTGTCATGCGAGGCATGAGAAAAAGTCACCTTGCTCTCACTCTGCCAAAGCTAAACAGAGCAACAGCAATGAACCACTCAACTTCCACAATATCAGCTTGCTCCGAGTGCTCATGCGAGCAAAACTGAGGCAAGTAAAAACCAAGTGCTGTCACTTGTCAAACTAAGGCAAAACTCACTGTAAAAATTTCTAGACTGTCTCTGAATGGCAGCTACATTTGTTTAAAACCTCCATAAAACTTTCATTTAGAGGAAAAATTGATTTGGTATCCTGATTGTATGTAGAGAAATCTAGGCAAATTTACTTAATTGCTTCTTTATACTATATATTGCCCTTGTATACTATATATTCGTACTATACGATGTTGGTTCTTCTCTGAACTTTTAACTGTACAAAAAAATTGCTCACTCAAGGGAAAGTATAGTCTTAAAGTCTGCAGTTATTGATATGTATTTTTTACTTACTTAGCCAATTCAGTGAAGACAGGTTTCTCCTTGAATCTTGGACAAAAAAGGCATGTCCAAAACTGAAAATCCAAATTTCTCAAGATGTACTTCGTATAAATAAATATATTGTTACTTTTTTTTCTTTTAGAAATTTTGTACCAGTCACAACATTCTTGCTACTATACAGTCAGGTGTAAATCTTTGAAAAACTACCAACCTACAGCTTTAATATAATCCCTGCTATGCAAGTTTACTATGAACTTCATTAAATGACAGATCTGTAACCTTTATTAAAAACAGTCATTTCTCAAAATACACACTGTGTTATACAAATCCTGCAAACTCTCTTGGCAAAGCTTTAAAAATCTCACCTTGTAGAGTCTCAGGCACTTTCTAATACAATAGAAATATGACATATAAAGAACAGAGTGCATTCAATTAAATAAATGAATAAAAGGTGTCTGTTTTCTCTATATAAGCCGGATTTTATATTTTGAGATATATTACTTGTCTTTCATCCTGGAATATGAAGGTTCATAACCCTCATGAATTGGTTTTTCCCTAGCTTTTAACTTTTGGAAACAAAAATCTAGGGAAGCTTCAACAAAACTCTAGAAAATAATTATGAAAAAGCAAATTTGTAAAACTGAAATTCATTCATTACTTTTAATTTGCAGTAATAAATAAGTCAGACACTTATGTCTGACAATCAACAGCACAATCAAGTGATCTCTTGCCAAATTGTGGGGGGGTTGTTTGTTTGTTTTTAAAACAAGGGAGCAGCTTTTTTTTCTTTCGATTACAGTTCCCAATAAACGATGGTGTCCAAACAAAGGTTGCCTGAGTGTCAATTCAGTCAAGGAGGAACTCTTCCTCAAATCTTAAAAGGGGAAGAAAAACGCAAAATAACAAACCAGCATTTTTTAATCCAGCATTATACAAACTTTTTACTTAATTCACCACACTGACGAATAGAAAAAGTTACAAAAAAATAATCCTTCTCTTCAACAGATTATGATCAGTCTTTCCACAAAGCAAACCATCCTAACAGAGTCCTCCTGAAAAACATGCTTCAGATATCATTAAGTATGAACCCAGTTTCAAAACAGATGCTTAAAAATAACTTTTGCACTTCTAAACATTTAGATTGCACTGTTCAATTACGCATGCTTTTCTGAGTATCAGTCTGGAAAGAAAATATAGCTTCAAGTATTATCCAGAAAAAAAAAAAAAAAAAGACAGACAAAAAGTAAGGATAAACATCCTGCAGGCATAAAGAAGATGCGGCTGTCCTAAGGCTGGAGCTCAGCGCCGCCTGGCAGAGCAGTGCAAACATCCCGTAAGGAGAACATGTGCATTGAAAAAGAGTTGCGTTGTACGCAATAGTAACGTAAGAGTTAAATGTTACAAAATTTTTTTTTTTCAGACATCCTCAGGGAAAGTAAACATATCAAGAGGGAAATGGAAAGCAAAATAGGACACTGCTAAAGGACTTTAAGTGGCCTTTATTTCTAGTTTTCAAAATAAACAAGCGCAGAAGTGAGAGATTTCCAAAACAGAGTGAGCAGCTGGAAGACAATCAGAAAGCAGTGATATGATTGATCAAAACTTCCGCAAAACATACTTACTAAGGTAACAGGAACAGCATTCAATATCCTGCAGCAATATTCAGAATAGATGGGGAAAAGAGGAAGGTTTCTTAAAGCTTTTTTAAATGACTGTGATCACACCATGAGAAATGTCCAGCTACAGATGAACAGCCATTGAGGATGTCTAAAGAAAACCTTCAAAAAAAGATTCTCTCTTACAACATTAGAATACAAGACAGATCTTAGTGCTGACACAACTACGGAAACAGACGTCAACATCAATGCACCTTTGTCGCTCTTAAACCAAATTTCAGGTAATGACCATGTGCTTTGTTAGGGCTTAAGGAAGGAATTAAGTCAGTCAGGCATACTTCCACTGATAAGAAAAAGGCCAACCTTCAGCATATAGGCAACCCTACCATGAAATATCACATATTTTCTGTCCCAGTCTACAAAACCAGGCTGCACGTAGAACAGCAGCTACTGAAAACAGTGTGGAGAGCCTCCAGTACACCTGAAATGAGAAGATTTTCAGACCACGGCAGAGTGATTTTTAGAGGGGATATATCTCTTTAATACAATTTAAGAATGCAAGTTTTTAAACACTGGTTGTTTATAACCCTACATTTTTAATTTAGAGAATCCCTTTATGTGACCTGAAACACGAAGTTGACAAGTCACTGCACTATCAGCCACTTGATTACAGGGGGGAGGTGGGGAGGTGCTATCTAGCAGGCACCGCATTGAAAGACAAGCTGGCCTCCACATTTATATCTTATTCATAATAATTTATGCTACAGGAATCATTAGACATGCCCCACATGCCTACTGCGTCTGCAACACAAGTTGAAGTTTTGCATATTTCAGTAGTGTCCAGATTTTCCTACTGGTGATATTCAGCTCCTTGGGTTCAGAATATGCAGCTCAGTAGAAAAATACTGGAGATGCACAGATGTGCATAGGTGTAAAGAAAAAAAGATTATGGGAGTACCACCCCATGTAGGATGTGCCTACCTTAAAGAGAAAAAGAAGAAAAGAAAAACCAACCAAAACCCAAAACCCTAAAAAGTCACCCCTAAACAAAAGCTATCTTCAGACTTGCCTACACCAAGACTTCTGCTACGCATGGAGGTACAAGTTCTGACTTCATCGCTGGACACCGGTCAATGACATTTTTTAAGCATTTCTCCATGTATGAACTCAAAAACCACTAACATGAGAAGAAAAACCCTGTAATCCCTGTGCACGTATGAATATGTTTGTTCTGTTTTCTGGGTGGTTTTTTGTTTGTTTTGGGTTGAGGTTTTTTTTCTGGTTTGCTTTTTGTTTTAAATAGCCAATGCCAATATTTTTTCAACTATTTTGAAAGGACAGGGAGTCTGCATGGACAGCGTAACAGAGCACTGATGCAATACAGCAAAACTTTCCGAATGCCTGCATTCATAGTTTGAATTCAGAAGCAAGAGAGATACTGCCATCTTCTCTTGCCAAAGGCTGAAAATTACCCATTCATATTCCAGCAGATTTGCAAGAATTTAACCGAAATAATGATAGCCTGTCCATTAAATGGCTGCCAGGTACAAAGGCTTTTTATACCTCTTACTCCCACTACCTGTATGATGCTTTTTAGGAAGGAAAAGAAAAAAAAAAATTCATTTGCTTTGTATGGACTTTACATTCCCCAGGCTTTTCTTCTTCCTCCCCCATTCTCTGCCACCCCTCCATCAAAAAGAGATTGCATAAAGGAAAAAGGAGCCTCAATTCTGGAGTCACTGGTCAGATTTTCCTGTGCATTGGCAGGAATTTACCACAGCACTAACCGCCTTTCATCAACATCATATATGAATTGGTATTACTTCAAATTTGATACAATTTAATGCTTTCAGTTGGTTATATGAAGTAGCAGTAATGCTTCTGCAAAGACAGGTGAACACAGCCTTTATTAAAAACTGATCTGAGTATCACAGCAGTTTTCTTTGGTTCTTTTTTATTTTGTCCTTTCACTTCTCAACAGTTAGTTTTCAAAAGCATAAAAAAAATACATTGGGTAAAGCTTGAACTTGCTTATATAAGCCAAAGAAACATAAGTAAGGATTTGGTTCTGTTCTGACTTACTACCTGAAAAATAATTATTTGAATAACCCCACAAAATGTTTCCCAGAAAACACTTTTTACATGTAAGCAAAAAAATGCAAACTCTTCTTTGAACATAATCTCTCTCAACTATTTACAACTCTTAAGGTTAATCTCTTTCATATTGTATTAAATTCAGATTAACAACCTAGGCATCTCAACAAACCTCTTCCAATCACACTATGGCTTGCTGAAGCTGCTAAATGCCTTCAAAAATTACACATAAAAGTTAACAAAAGTATGAAGAGGAGCAACAAATGCAAACTCCTAGAAAAAAAAAAACACAACCACAATAAACACGAGGTGACTGGATAGTAAGGTAGACAACATATGATTATCACAACAGCCTCTGCACTCCTATTTCCAGAAAAACTGTCATCTGCATTGCAGTGCCGTTGAAAGTGATTTTTCTCTTGTATACCTGACTCCACTATTTTGCTCAGGTTTAATTCTGTTGCATTAGTGTGCTGTACAGTTAACAGCCAAGCCATATGAATGTCCTGCAGAATCCAAAACTGCAAGACAGACATTTTTTGACACTCGCATTTAATTTTATGTGTTTTCAACTACATCTTATTACGGAGACATAACTGCAGAGTTTCAAGATCTATTACACAGATTCACTTTTTGAAATACAACATACTGTGAATAACAAACATACAAACATACGCTTTGAGGTGGTCTTGAGCTGTCGAAAGCTGCCCCAAACCTGCAGTGCAAATGGCAAACACAGATGCAACTGGGGACTCCTGCTTCAGGAAGCAAGGAAGAACTGCTGCGAGTGATGCAGCATTACATGTCCCTGGGAACTCAGCTCCTTCCCAGTCCACCACCTACAGGAGACCCTGAGACAGCCATAGTCCTTCGCAAGAGTCCCAGCTCCTGAGCTTCTTCATAAGCGATGCACTTTGTGGCTCCCATTATATGAAGACTACATTTTATATGCGAAGGAAGATTGGTCATACCGGAATGACTACATTACCTATTGACACTTTGTGTTACTGGGAGAAGCAAAAATGACAGCACTGAAGTCTGAGGATGAAGTTTGCCACTAATAAAGAAGGAACAAATATCAAAAGGTCTACCTTTGAGAAACAGGGGAGGATACAGCTAATTCAGCTTCCCTCAATATGAGATGCAGCAGATATGTCATCTAGCAACCAATCTGCATTTATAATGTTAAAAGCAGATTGGATCATCATTATCTTCACTGACTTCCCTATTTGTGAGACGAGTTTTGAGTAAGGGCAATGAAACACAGATAATCTGGATGGAGTTTCTGATACCCTTGGCCAACACAGGTAAAGAACAACCCGATAGGACAGAAAGGGTTACTTTATTCTTTGGTGTTTCCTATACTCATATGTGCACTTTAATTTCAAAGTACTTATTTTACATGAACCCAGCACAGCTTGCAGACTTAGATTTGCCAGAAAATACAGAAAACTGCAAAGACTTGAGGGAAACCAACTCACTGATGGAGTCAAGCAAGGCAACAGCAACCGATTTGGAGGCCCCTCTGGGCTTTTGTAACAAAATAGGCTTAGAGAACAAAGGATACAGCACCAGCCGCACCAGGCTTCCCGCAAGTTGGTTTAGCCTTGGCCCCAAAAGCTTTTGATCTGTTCATTAGGTCTAAGTTTCATAAGAGCATTCAGAGCTCAAAGAACATTCTGTCAATAGTACCAAAGCTAGTGCCTCCTAGTCCCTTCAACCAAAAAAATAATACTGAAATCAGTAGTTAAATCCTTCATTCCTAGTAAGGACCTCACCTTGGTGTTGCTCCTCTCTTCTGGATCTTCTTATAAGTCAGAAGAAAAAGCTTCTTTTCTTAACTACTGTTGCTAGCAGCTACGTCATAAGAAGGAGCAAAGAAACTGTGAGCCCCTTTATTTCTAGAGCAAGAGAATACTATTTGCTTCTTCCTCTATAAAGATGAAATCATGACGACAAGGAGTTGAAGATGAAGTCTTTCCTATAAATTATGAAATCATTCTATATTGTATAATACTAATTTGGGGTAGGGAAATGACTTGAAGATAGTGGGACACAGCACAACTGATATGTTAGTATTTTTCAAACTTCTGGTTTCCTTGGAAGATGGGGGGAATTACATATTGCAGTTGTTCCACAACTCAAAAACAAAACAAACAAAAAAAAACACAAAAAACCACAACCAGAAAAAAAAAACACACACACAAAAAAAAAACCACACCACAAAGAAAACGAAAAAAGGCCCAAAAGAAGTCATTGCCAAGCAACTTATAAGACTCCAATGTTGTGCAAAAAGCAAAGCAGAATTCAAAGAAAGGATCTCAAAACCTTTTCACCCCAAACTGACGTATAAAACCTCCAGGGAACTCCAGATCGACTTCTAAGTGGATTCAAGGTCTGAGCAGTGGGACTGACTTCTGGCAGAAAAAGAAGCACCACTGACTACGTTTTAACTGTTCACTGGTGTCTTTATGAACAACTTTGATATATATGTACATATAATATATTGTCATGGTTTGGGATGGGCTGGCCACTAAAATGAATGACAGACGTTCTCTTTAACCTCTCTCCCCTTCAGAGAAGGGAGAGCGTTTCCCTTCAGAGGAGAGGAGAAAAAAATAAGAGAGAAAGACTTATGAGTTGAAAAGAAACTGAACTACTTTAATAAAATACTAATAATAACATAAAAAGATAATATTAATAAGAAAATAATGTAATATATACAAATTACTGAAAAGAATATTGGTTCTGTTTTACCTCAAACCAGGACACACACTCACACACACATATATATATACACACACATTAAACATTTTTGTTACTTTTCTAATATATAAAAACTAATGTCTTTTTATGAGACCAAAAACCCCACAACATAAACATTCAGGATTTGCAGGAGGATGATGTAATTGTATTATTCAAATGCTATTCTCATGACATGAACATGCTTCCTTTCCTTCAGAGGTCCCAAGAATTTTGCTTAACAAAGCAAGTCAAGGAAAGGAATAAGATTCTTCTTCACTGTTAAAAGTGTGGGTCTTTTTGCTGAAACTGCACACATGAAAGATTTCCCCTCCTCCTCTAAGAGCTATCTGCCACTTAGAAAACTGCCAAGGCTTTCAACAGTATGTTACCAATATGTTCAAAGTGCTCCTGTTAAAGCACACATTCTTTTTCTCCTTTTTTTTATTTTACTGTATTTTATTCACCACCATACTATAAGACAATCAAGTATCTTTGTTTATTTTTCCTTGTATAGAAAGGGAGAGTGAGCCCAAATGGTTGAGCACCTCAGCAACACAAAGGAAACTGGTATTTAAACAATGTTAATTTAGATTTCCTGACATCCTGTACTTATAAAGTGTACACTCACCTTGTGGAAAACACAGCTAGAATTAAAGTATTTCCCACCAGATGTAAAAATGCATTCTAATCACCTGAGGAAGTTATGCTGCAGTCTTAAACACAGGGCAAATATACCTCTGTTATACTCATCCCAGTTTTAGCCTCTCCATATAAACCCTTGCAGCAGGACAATGTAACATAGGCATTCTCACCTCGTAAGGTCGTCTTCATTCTTATACTGTCTTGTCACCTTTCCATTAAGCAGTATCAACCACGATACAAGTAGTTCACCAAACAAAACTACAAATAAGTGTAGCATGCTATTATTAAAATATATTCTTCGTTCCATTTTCTTATTACCATCCCTCCCATCTTTCCCTGAATCCTGACTGTTCATTTGAAGCTTGGCAGTTCACAAACTTGTTCTTTTGGAATGTTTTAGATTGAAGGCTGTTAGCACAAATGACCAAGTATTTATACATAAATGCTTCATTGAAAGTATTTAATGGTTTAATTTCTCACAAATATTGAGGAATAAAACACTACCCAAGAGACAGAGCTGCAAATTAGTAAGATTCTTCTGCTGTTACATTCACTTAGTTTTTGCTGTGGTTGGAGGCATAAATCAAACTACTCTTAGAAAAATCTGTAAAACAACCATCTTGTTACACATCCCTGCTCCCAGGATGTTTGCTTTTTACTAAGCATAAAGAATATTCTACTTTCTCATTGTATTATGGAATCTTGCCTTGTCCCTTCCTCTGCCCATGTAAACCCACGATGCATGAGATGCGGGTGGCACAAGTGACAATCAGAAGAAACAGGAGTCCAGTCTACAGTGTAGGAGGCTAGGATGGGCAAGAGAAGCAGATATATGCTCTGACATAGTCTAGCTGGCAGCATTAAAAATAAAAATAAAAAAGCCAAGGAGCAAGAACAGAAAATTAATTCACTACCTGGGAAGCACTGCAGTTAACTACATTATTTGTACTTACTTGCAGACTAGGAGAGGAATGGATAGTACTCAAGATGATGAATCTGTGCAAACAGCTAGGAAGGAAAACTGAAAAATAAAGTTTCCAAATACTTTTAACAGTAAAGAAGAATCTTTTTTTCTTTCCTTGGCATTCTTTGTTAAGCAAAATTCTTGGGACATCCAAAAGCAAGCAAGCATGTTCATGTGATGGGAACGTCATTTGGATAATACATTTGCATTCCAAAACACCAGCAGCTTTCTGCTCTGCCCTTGTACCACAAGTGACTGGTGTCCCATTATTTGGGATTTGCCATCCGTTTCGGCAGACACCAAAACCTGAACCTAACATTACCTAGCTCACAAGACCCTACCTCGGATAAACGGTCTAATAGCAAGTAATTTGGTACACATATTTAAAGTTTTAAGAAGTTACCGGTTGATTTGAGGTCCTCCATTTCATATAAGAAAAGGGATTTTGAACTACATTTCTCTAAATAATACTATCTGAATTTTGCTGATTCTCTAAATGCTTTATTTTCCATGGTCCCACACTATTTAAGATGCTTTCCTTGACATCCCTCCACTTTTGCTTATATTCTTTTCATCACACTTACTTTTATTGAAAATTTCACATAGTTCTCAGGCTTTATAATATGAACTTGGGGTTTTAGAAGCATTGCTCTGTGAAAATCATTTTCTTTTCTGTATTTTGTAAAAATCCTTTGTGCAAGACACCAAAAGACAGCAAAACATGTAACTCTGCACACTAAACCTGAAAAAAGGAACAAGAAAATCTAGTGTACAACTAATGAAAAAAACGTAAGTTTGGTTTCTACTTAATGGCAACACTGCTGCACCTATATAAATGGTCTAGATACGAACAAACAATGAGTGTCATTCTAAAGAAGATGAGTATAATGTGAAATAAAATTACTATACATAACTGTGATGTATAATTAGAACAGTCATTTAAAGGGTAAGAGTTTCCACAGGAAACGGTGAAGGTATTATATTCATGTAACAGGAAACTAGATTAGAAGGATCTATCTCCATAATTATCAAAGGAAGGAACTAATAAATTTCTATTCCTAAGTTTCCATATAAAAGTGTTCATTAACAGTCTATTAAAATGCATTCCTGTAGAGGAGTCATTGCTATACAACCTACTTTCCTGAGGGAAGACTGTTGATCATAAAGAGTAACTCAGAGAAATAAAAGTACATTTTCTAACATATCTCCTTACACTAGAGGGAATTAAAAAAAAATTAAAAAAAGACTTGGAAAAATGAACTTCATACCTAAACAGAGATTATGAAAGAAGTTTAATGACAATCTGAGTCACACTAGGCACATGACACTTTTCTTCAAACCTGTATTTAGGATTCTATGTGCATGCACACATCCTCCCTAAACAAAACAACACATCTCTCTGCACAGACACCTTACAAGAAGGTGTCCAGGAAAAACTGAATATTCGATGAATCCATTATGCCTACATAACTGCACCACAAACTATTAAACTGGAGAAAATACATACTCAGGACTACTGCAGACATTTATAATTTTTTTATATTTACCCCTACCAGTTACTCCGACTTTGAATTGGGACAGTTTGGGTGAAATCTGCTGTACAGATGCAATAGCTTGTAACAATGGGAGAGAACTAAATTTGGCATTTTGATTAACGGTCTTTGATGAAGCCAACTGGCACTGGCTGGAGTCAATTATTTGAATTTTTTTTTCCCCCCTTGCCAAAAAAGAGCTCTTCAGCTGGTCAGTTCTTCTGGGAAAAATACCTGCTGGCTGTCATTTGAATCTAGCGAGCATCCATCAAAAGAATATCAAGAAAATCACTGAGACAAAAATATTGATTAAATAAACAGCCATAACAATGTGAAGCAATTATTTAGTTCCCCAGGTGTATCAGTATGCATTTTATTCCTTGCATATTTTTTAAGCTCTACATGATATCTGGCAACTCTTAGACCAAGAAATAAATGTGAAATGTGGCGTTCTTCTTGTTGTTGTTACTTCCTTGAGAGAAAACCTGTGTTTTTAAAGCTCAGCTTAGATATTTTTCATATGATTCCACAGTTGAGCTGATTTACTAATGAACCAAATGAATACTTCAGGGATGCGCCAAATGAAAAGAAGAAAATAAAAGCTATTCATTTTGTAATGCAAAAAAAAAAAAAATCCTTGGCGGAAAGACCAGCACAAATGAAGAATCAAAGGTATTTTTAATTCAGAGTTATTGCAGTATTATTATAGATCTGATGATAATTTGCCATTTATCTTAAAAGTTTAAGACCCTGAATTACAAAAAAAAAAAGGACATCATGGATCCTTACATGTAATTTTTTTTTAAATTTCCCAAGACTTATAATTGGGAAAAAAGTGTGAGATTTATTTAATGTCTGAGATGTGAGCAAATCCATAAAAGCACAGGTATTTTCCATTTCTGGAACATATAGGGATCAGGCCTGATCATGCAGATCATGTGATATAACTTCTGTTTCCCTATCAGAAGGTAACTCTGCTATCAAATCAACGGAGGTTTTAAATTTCTTGAGAAGATGTAACAATTGGAGATTGGGAAATTTTAAGAAATATTGTAACATTTTTCTTCCCAGCCTATACAGACCTTACACAAATCACTGTTTGTAGATGACAAGTTCTGCTGTTCAGCTTATTACTTCTACCATAAGCTAGATTTCAGTCTGTTTCATTACATTCACGGAAGTTAATTTTAGTCATGATCACAATTTGTAGACAAATCTAGACCGACAACTCGACTGCCAGATTTCAAACCCCAAAATTCAGAGTTTCTGCATGTTCAGTGATGTACAATTCTTGCGATTCCTCACATAAAGTCTATGAAAAAATTAAAAGAATGGGCAATTTCTGATATTTCTTAGACAGTAATGCCCTTAAACCAAAAATCAGAATTACTATTGTCAGAGCTACCCTGACAGCTGATTACATAGGACTGGACTTGGTTCCTCAGCACAGCTCCTCGACTACAGTTATATCAGGCTCACGTACACCACTTCTGGCACAAATATCAGCATCACTGTTCTTCACCTTCCAATGTCACAGTTAGGATCAAGACCTTCCAATGTCTTACCAACTCACCTTTTTCTTTTTTTTAAAGGACAATTAAGAAAAAGCCATGCTCTTGATGTTGAAGGCTGAAACATCTAAGATTAAGTAACAGATGAGAAACATGATGAAAACCAAGCACAAAATTGATAAACATGCAAAAGTAGTGGAGAAGACACCCTAATCACAGATATTACACATCTATCTCATGAAGGATTTGACTTACAGAAAATAAGAGTAAAGTAAATGCAAGGCTATCCTCAAAGCTGAAAGATTCGTGCTTGCAGGTCTACAAATAGCCTTCTTAATGCCAGTGGAAGAGTGCGAGCCCTGAGCTACAAATAATGAAAGTGGAACTCACCAAGCCAAGAAAGAATAACAAGGCTGGCTATACAAGTGCAGGTGGGACAAGGGAGACAATAAGATGGCTTTGTCAACAAAAATGACAAGTAAGCCAAGGCTTACTCTTTTCTTTTCTTGAAGAAATTCTAAATATTCTCAACACAACTTGCACTTCAAGAGTTACCAACCTAGAAATCATTGTGTCCTTAAAAGGAACGTCCACGTAAGTTTCAGGCAGAAGATACAGCTCTACATTCAATAGAAACAAACTTAAGACGCTAATCCTCGTGTCATGAGAAAGTAAGACAGCTTGAACAGAAATTTGAGATACCAATTCCTAAGGGAGCATTTACAAACCTCAGGAGGAACCCTACAGTTCATCCTATCTTATGTACCGTCATTAGCCATCATGAAAACGACCCAAAAGTTACAATGCATGCTACTGTGTGCGTAAATATATACCCAGCAGAGCAAAGCAAAATCATCACAAAGGACATGACCATTTTGAACACAAACCATGAGCACTAGCCGACCTCACCAACAGCTTCACTGCTCTGACTCTGAGCTCCCTTACCTCCATTTTATCACTGTCTCATTCTCTCTAGACTGCTTCTACTACAAGTGGGTCAGGGAAAGCTGCGTATTCCCAGGTACATTTTGTTCACACATTGTTAACGCAGCCTGTACACATGTCCAGAGCTTCAGAAGGGAATATTATAAAAAAATTAACGTAACGTGCCCCGCTGCCTCCCTTGTGTTCTCCTTTCAAGACCAGCACATTGCCAAGCGCTCACATTTCCACAGCTGGGCCAGAGCGCGCTACAGAGAGAGTTCAACAGAGGTAAAGGTTCAACAAGGTAAAGGAAGGAGGAAAAAAAAAAAAACAAAAAAAAAAAAACACTCCTCTGTGGCACTCCTGCTTGTTCACAAGGCTGCTGTTCTCTCCAAAGTGCCTTGGCTGGCAGCACTCCAGCTCCTTATCCTTCGCCGCATGATGAACGCCCCGGCACAGGGCACGGGGCTCAGCCTGCCCTGCCAGCCCCCAGGGCTGCACACCAGCTCCGGCTCGAACACTCACATCCTTCCTCTCCTGAGGAGCCTACTTGCTTTTTCTGTTTCCGAGATTTGGCTCCTCCTAAAGAGCACAACTCTTTCAGGTCTGAAAGGTGCTCGTGGATGTTTTGAAAAGGTACAGCCACATTTAAAGCCCTTGGAAAGAAAGCAACAACAACAACAAAATCCCAATGCCTCCAAGCTCTTTGTGGCTCAGAAAGATTTCTTTGATTAGGCATCACTACAGCAGTGCTCCAGGACTTACTTTTGGGGCCACCGATAAAAATCTCCTATAGGTTTTTAGGTCTATAGTGGATGTCTACGTCCATTCACATTAAAAATCTATTGCTTCTTCCATTGACTACGTCTCTTAGGTACAGAAGCTATTATGAAAGGAGTGCACTGCAGGTCACATGTCACAATATTAATGGCTTTTCCAATTTCAGTGTCAAGACCTTCCCTCTCCCACCACCTAAAAGTTCAGTCCTTCTCTAGTGCATTAATAAGCAAGCTGACAAATGGCACCTCCTAGCCATTTAAGATGTTTGGAAGGTTTTTTGCCCGCTCTCCATGATGACCATTGTGACCTTTCAGTACTTAAAGGGGACTGATAAGAAAGATGGGCACAGACTTTTTAACAGGGCCTGTTCTGACAGCACAAGGGGTAATACCTTTAAACTAAAAGAGGGTAGCTTGAGACTAGATGTAAGGAAAAAAATTTTTTTATGCTGAGGGTGGTGAAACACTGGCCCAGGTTGCCCAGAGAGGTGGTAGATGCCCCATCCCTGGAAACAATCAAGGTCAGGTTGGACGGGGCTCTGAGGAACCTGATCTAGTTGAAGATGTCCCTGCTTACTGCAGGGGGGTTGGACTGGGTGACCTTTAAAGGTCCCTTCCAATCCAACACATTCTATGATTCTATAGTTCTTAGAAACAAAATCACAAAAAAATTGAGATCTATCAGATCCTACTGGAAACACATGCATTAGCAGCTTCTGCATGGATATTTCCAATAAGGCCCACATTAGGTAGCAAGCGAGGCAAAAAGTCAATTTTAATAGAATTTACTTATGTTGACCATTCTTTTACAGTAGTGTTCTCAGTGCACATAACCTCTACATACCATATAACCAAAAAGACACAGCTTGTATCAGTGGATAAAACCAGTGCAGCTAATCCACTGTTGCCATTAATAGTAGTCAACAGAGATACACTGCTGTCAGCCTGGACATCTCTACCTGATACTGCCTCCATTCTCGCATCCACACCAGTTTATTAAGTCTAGTAGAAATGCAGAAGAGAAGCAACCTCTGTGTGTTGTTATTTACAAACTCATGGATTTTTCTATTGCATTACAGCAACAAAGGGTACTGATAATAGCAATGGATGCAAATGAAAAGAACTACTGAATTTTGGAATTATCAGGAAAAAAAATAATCAAGTTTAGTGTTTTTTTCATAGTACTGGGATGTTTTGCATAAGTCTTGGGGTTTTTTTGTACAGAACAAATGAGGAAATTAGTCGCTAAGAGGGTCTTTTCCTGATTTGTAATACAGGAAACATACAGAGAAATGCACAATATAAAAATAAATGGAGTTTTTGAATGCAGCCAGAAAATGCCCATTAAACAGCTGAACATTTCACAATCATTTTACTGTTCAGTTGCAAGCAGTAATGAGATTAGCTTCTACCTAAACTCAAAAGTAAACACTAAATCCACTGTTTCCCCTCTGTTCAAAAACTGTTCTCTGCCATCTGAACATCTCCTCCCATTGATAAAATGAAGCTGATTTGGCTTTATCAGAGACCCGGCTTCCTCGCAGTGACCATGTGCTCGTACTTACTGGCAAGCCTCACTCCGCAGACTGCATGAGGCCAGTGGCTACTCGGAGACTTTAGCAAGCAAACATCCCATCAGAAGCCTTTACTTCAGCAGTAACACCGCTCCCCAGCTCACCGCTAGTTATAACAAATGGTCTAATAATGTTTTATAACAGGTTATCCCTTTCGTAAGAGCCCTGTTACACTACCGTAAGTATTTAAGTCTTTAAAATTTCCGATTCTTTCAGTTCAATAGATGCGCAGCATGCACATACGGCATAGACAGCTTGTGGATGTAGTAGTGCTTTTATTACCTAAATAATGATGCCTAAACAAAAATATGAATGCAAAGTAACATTTCTCTAAGTAAAACACACAAGTTTTAAAAGGACTGCCTATATTTTGAACAGAGATACCATGCCAAGTCATTTTGGCACTCTCAGGCTTATTGCCACAGAGTAAAAAGTTATCAGCTACCTTGGGAACACAGTTATTTTTAAATAATAGAAAGGTGATTTTACTATTTGACAAATACATTGGAAAAAACATGCCATTTCAGTCACTCTAAAAAACTTTCATAAATCCAGATCAAGTTGTCCGAATACCTTCATCTTAATTTTCACCCGCCGTCCCAAAGCATGATTCCAAAAACAAACAAAAAAACCCACCCCAAAACCAAACAAAAAAAACCAAACAACAACAAAAAAGAAAACCTACTCTACTCACCCCAAAAAAACCCACTGGATAACTATTTATCAAATTTCTGCTCAAAACATACTAGAGAACAGATGTGAACCTGGAGTTCCTAAATGCGTGCCTCAGCCACTGCACCATACTGTGCATGGAGGAAGACTGCTAAGTTTTTTCCACAGTATGACATGTCTGAAAGATTCACAGACAGGAGAATAAAAAAAGAAATGTAAAAAAAAAAAAATCCATTCTGGCTTTAAACTGTATAAAATCAGATTTTTCAGTTCACCTGCAAAGCCAAAAGAAATCTTGCACAGCTCTTAACTACAGAAAGGAAAGCTGACTGAATTACTGGTGTTTGCTAATCTAGTTCAATGTTTTATTTCCCTCAGTTTTTAGAAGTGGATAATACTTTTTGTTTATAAAAAGACCAGATCAAAAAACACACTCAGTAATTTTTTATCAACTGTTTCGCATAATATAATTATACTATAATATTCTGTTTGCATCACCAAATAGGTGTTCCTGGTACTTATGAGAGGCCAGCTACAGCTGTAGAGGTGATCCACGAAGACTTTGAAATAAAATAAACCACACATTAGACTCCAAGAGAGGACAAAGAGAGGGAGAGAAAGAATGGATTGAATATTCACTACAGTGAATCATAGGCAACTGACTCTTCCCTATGAATAAGCAAATAACGTGAATGTTCTTTAAATGTTTGGTATTGTAAAAAGCCGGAGGAGTTGCAGCTCTAATAATTTCTGCAGAATGATAAATCACTTAAAAATCGAGTTCGCAATGGAAGCCTCTATTTCAAAGAGCTATCCACAGATTGCATTACTTTTGGTAAGCCTGAAGTGATCTTTCTACAGTACTTACAGTCAGTGCAATAATGAACTAGATTATGTCCAAGCACTGAACTACACACAAAATCCCGTAACATATTTGTTTCATTCTCCAAAGACCCTCTCTCCTGCAATTGCTTTGTACAATTTTGCAGAGCATTGTGCATTAGCAGCAAGCTCGCCAAGCAGCTTCGTCTCCTCCACAGAACAAGATCCCACCTTGCCACAAATGTCTGAGGACCCTAAAGAGGTTCAACCACCATTAAGACTGCAAAGGAAAGACAACTCATCTCTTTTTTACTGAAAACAAAATTGTATGTAACTATGTCCTTTCTTACTGAATTAACTAGATAGCTATAAATAGTGACTTATAAATTAAGGCAGGTAATCTCAAAATTGTATCTAAGGTCTTGTAAAAAGGCATAACCCTTTTACCTCATAAAAAATGTAGAACGTCTCATGTAATACCATGTCAATAAATGCTGCGTAATATGAATAGAAAAATATGCCAGAGAATAATTACAATACAGTGTGACTATGCACTTGCAAATAAGGTATAGCAAGCTGAATGCAGCAAGATTTACTTTCAACAATTATTCATACACTGAATACCTTAAGTCAGTTTTACAGCAGTACTTCTGCAGGATGTGTGCTGTAGGTACGAGATTCCAGTGGCTTTGCAAATTAATAACTATTTGCAGAATCAAATATTCATTGTCAAATACTTACTCAGCGTAGGACAAAAAAACAACACATCAAACAAACACACAAACAGGAAAAAAAAAACAAAAAACAAACGCAAGCACTGGAAGGAACTAACCACACATTAACAGGTACCGAGAGTGGAAAGGCTTAGCCAAGGGCCAGGTACAAACGTGGCTCTCAGTCCCAAAACAAAAGCATAAACAACTCCGCATCTATCAGAAGCAACTCAAGCTTCAGGGGAAAAAAAATAGCAAGAAAGAAATACTATTTTGATCAAGCAACTGCCCTTGCAAAATTAACACAATGTGCTGGGACATGTATACACATACAGAACACCACAGACAACTTCAACCACAGCCAGGCACAAGCAGGCTTTCATCCTGCTTCTTTCCATTTCCCTCCCTGCCCAGCCCTTACAAACATCCAAAGAAAGAATAGCAAGAGTTAATGGAGAAATAAATAGATTTTAAAAAGCAGTTATCACACAAAACAAGGTATCAAGTATAGCTTCACAGCATGTAAAGATGCTCCAATGGAAAACGATTTACAAATCACAAGAACTACATTTCTCAATGCAGTACACTAATAACTTACGTCTTGGGCATCAGTTATACTCACCTCCTGATAGAAAAAAGTAACTTCTTAAGAAGAAGTATTTGACTTTATCCCTTTGATCGTTTTGGCTGAACCTTTCAGACAAATTCAGAGGGTTAAAGTAGAAATCATGCACGAAAGATTAAGCTTGTGTGTAAAAGCTGCTTCACTACAGATGGTATTCATTTACCACATACTTAGTTTTGCAACTTTAAATAGATGGTAAAACACACTGGGATTCTGCACTGGGTACTTCATTTTTCTGAACTGAAGCAAACACATAGCACTTGAGGTTTCATTCGCTCCCAGGAAGAGCTTAAGCAAAGATTTCTCAGCTCTGAGGCTTAGAGGGGGAGAACAGCTCTTTGCTCCATCTAATGGTGAAAGGGAATAAGCATCTCCATAAGGTTTAACTTATCTACCTGGTAAGGTCAACCCAGGGCAACTCGTGCATATTATTTAAGTTGTATCGAAGCACACTTGGGCTGTGTGTTGATAAGGCATGGCATAGGTACACAGAGCTGCGGAGAAGGCAGAGGCAGTCGCAGGCATGTTCCTGGAGAAGGTAGGTCACGTAGGGACAGCTGGAACCACCGCCGACATCAACTCCCAAAACCGGAGCCAGGGCTCATTCCCATTCCCATCTCTGCTTTCTTCCCCAAGCCTCCAAACACCACACATGTTTGTATTTGACCTCCTGCAGAGGAAGGTGATGTGATGAGGGCAGGTGAGCTGGGGCAGGGCCAGCAGGACCAACTGATGGCACCAGGGACAAAAGGCCAAGCACATCCCACTGCCAAGCAGGGTGCAAGCTGGCAGTATGGCCCTCTCCCCAAGCTAGCTCTTCCCAGGGGGCCCCAGCACCCACTTGAGTCTTCCACCTAAAGACACAGACAGGGAGAAGAGCAGACCATATGACTGGCCTTTACCCCTCATCCACATTGTTACTCTGACCAAAGGTCCACGTTGTTTTTCCAGTGAAGGACTATTAATGATCTCTTGCTCCCCAGGGATCCAAGAGCCCTCAAACGGGCAAAGAAAGAGTCAGGACAATATCTATGTTACATAAGGGCTAAGAGTGCAGCATTTCCAGAGGACTTCTGAACCTCACTTTGTTAACGGTTTAGAAGAGTCCCTAAATACAGTCCCAGTCTGGCTCTTGCAACCCCTAATGGCTCCAGGCCAAAGGCTCACACACCACCACAGCAACTGTTTGGGACTGGGAAGCACCCACAGCTTTAGACAAACCAAACGACGTATGGTTTGTTCTCGTGCATGGGTGCTACACTGAGCATCGGGAGGACAAAACAAGGTGGTTTTGATTTTCACCAGGTAATCAGACTGCAGGGCCGAGGGTGGTGTTGCACCTCCGTGCCATCACACCCTGAGCACAACCGAGTACGGAGAAGCATTCGCACTGAACATCGCCCAGTCCTTACTTCACGATGACCTCATTCACATTTCCTTCACCATCCATCAACTCCTGAACAGACAGTAAAAATAGCTGGCTTGTCCTTTTAAGAAATGAATTCATTTGGAAGTACTAAATCTTGCTGTAAAAATGTTTTGCGTTTTTTTGTAAGTTGATGGTCAAGGGAAAAGACTTTAAATAAAAAAAAATTCTGCGCACTCAACTTACATCAATTTAAACAAGCTCAATTTTCAGATAATAAGGAGCAGCTATTCCTTCTCAAAAATCAGATTTTAATGCAAGTTAGGCACTCAAAATTCTCTAGTCAGTTTGGAAACCTTATTTTAGAAGCAGGGGAAATATTCCAGTAGATGTGAATTGGTAGAAAAAAAATGCCAAACAGAAGAAAGTTATCTTCAAATCTGAGACAAGGTGCAGATTTTTGCCCAAAATAACCTCCCTTCAAGCAAAGTAACACAACACAAGTTAATTCAAATGTCTCCTAAAGAGAATTGCATCTGTATGCCACGACAGCCTGATCGCTCTGCAGATAGAGAAGGTGTATTTTATTCTAATTCCCTGTACCATCTCGCAACTTTATGACCTGGTCATCTTCTGGTAATTAGTACCTAAATTCTATCTAGTTTTGTAAAATACTTAATAATTGAATTATTAAAAATACTTCAAACATTACCTCAGCTTAGCAAATTGTTTGTACTTTGATATCTAAGAAATTGTACATATATATTCTACATATATAAAAACATGTTTACGGCCCTATTTCTGATACACATTCCAAATTCCTTAAGCATTTAAGGCAACATCTGCAAATACTACCTTGATGAAAGTAAAAGCAATAAATTATTTTAAAATCTTTTCTCCTGCTATATCTTATGCAAGTTTATAGGAGGAAAACAAAATCATACCTCACTTCTGTCTTTAGGAAGATATGTGAAGTAAACAATACAAAAGCTCTCACACAAGAGCCGTATATTATTTTTAATAAAAACCATTAGTGATCTGCCATTTATATAGCTCACTCCTTGCTGTGAATGTACGCATCCTCTTTGTAGAGGAGACCTCATCCTCTTATTCCTCAAACTTTGAATGTAACATGGAATACTTAACATGAAAAAAAGAAAACCATGCTTTTTTATTTCATGCACACATGCCATAGAAGAGAGTAACTTGTAATTTGTAAGTTTCTAAAAAACTATGCCTTAGAAATTTTGCACAATGGGAAAATAATTAGACTCTGCATTAACCAGCATTTTCCTTTTCCTATGGTTACGCACTAGTACTTGTTGGGCAGTTGGCTAACATAAGGAATAGGTATTGTTACCATTCCCTTACACAAACAAGACACCTAACTTTTAATTTATACTGAGAAAAAAACACAGCCAAAGCTGAACTTTCACTGTGATCTTGCAGTAATCAGCGCTGACAAACTTCATACTGGCTTTTTTTTTTTTGCAGAAATGTAAATGAATTTTTTTATAAATTCAGTAAGTTCACTCTTCATTTAGAAACATGACAGAAAATGAGCATATACACAAGCCTCACTGTACGAGAATTTTTGAATTATGTTCCCAACACTACATAAACAAAGCTACTCAGAAGTATCAGATATATATATATTCAATAACTTGGCATCAGTTTGAATATGTAAACAAAAGTTAAAATAGATAACAAATATCCATTATGAAATGGGAGTCAAGACCAAAAGTTACACAAGAAAAAAGATCCTCCACTGCCACACCACGATGTAAGTACCCAGAAGAGAAAGTCCACATTCAGAGGCCAAACATTTCAGGATTTATCTCTAGATAACTAGACTAAATTTCTTCTGATAAGAATTAATCACTAGGTCTTACAGTTCCTATAATGTATTGGTCAAAAGGAGAGCAATCCCATCTGTCTCGAGGTGAACCACTGAGCCAATTAAATTGGCTATTTATTACTAGAGCTTCTGATGCTATTCATCTAAAAAAGAATTAATACAGTCAGAAGTGAGGTAACATATTTCCTCAGAGAAAGATGCCACCCAACATTTCGTAATTTAATGGGCAACCAGTTGGCACAAGAGCATTACTGAGGTCAACGAATTCGCAACTTTACACAGATGCGTATACAAGAAAAACCTAACATGCCTTGACCACAGACAGGTAGGGCATACAAACTTCTAGGCTTGCCAAAGATGAGATCAAAGTTGCTAGGGTTAAGCTTTGAACCTTATTGAATGTATCACTTACTGTATGATGCATCTGTAGCAGGTAGAGCCAAAATGTGCACAAATTTAGGGTTTAGAATGGAAAGTGGTAAAAAGTGAAAAATGTCCTACTTGTTGTAAAACGTTCAAAGTACTGACAAAGACTGCAAAAGGGATGGGAAGCTTTTGATGCCTTTTACTAATGACAAAAAAATATAATAATTTTAAAAATACTGTCAGATTTGCAGGAGCAGAGGTATTCAATTCAAGATTCAATTCCCCTTGGCAAAGAGGCAAGGGTATCTTCTTTTCCTTCATACAATTCCTGTGTTGAGATGAGATGTAGCTGGCTAAAACTAGATATTCTCTATCTCATCTTTAACATACTTGTTCAAGTTCTCCTCTACTACTGCCTCTAGACGTAAAGGCTCCCTCTCACAAACAAGCTTTCCAGAGTTACCTTGTTTTGTTACACTTCCAGCATCAGAGATGTCTGAATTAACATTAGTGTACTAACTTCTCTTTTCTTTTAAATAGCCTCTCCTGCCTTGCCTTCTCTTGGGTATATTAGCTCTTACAGCCATAGACTTCCATCACTTTTTCTTTTTTCATATATCTTATTTGAAAGATGAGATAAATTGGATAAGCAGTTATAGTTTATCTGTTAAAAGTGGTATGTCATTTAAATCTGTCTTATTAGATCACTTATTGTCTAAAAAGAGTAGTTCCTTATTCCGCTCTTGGATGAGCAGCCAACTTTAAGACAATGTTTTGCAAAACAAGTTAACATTTTACTCCAGTGTTGCCATGATAATACTGGTTTTTTTAGAAACAGCTTTCTATCTATTTCTCCTGCTTTCCATTTCCCAAAGCACTTTTCTTTCAATTCTGTTCATCATTCTCCATTTTGTTTGCAAGGAGGAAGGGGAGAGGAGAAAGCAAGGAACTTACACAAAGAGAAAACTGCATAACATTGAAGTTATACTTTTAGCTTCAGGAAAATTTAAATTATGGCTCAGTAATTTAAAACACGTATTCCAAAGAGGATATTGTGATAGACTGTTCCCAGTCCCCACCATGTGTCATTCAAAGGAAGGAACTAAGAACCACAGCTTGAGATGAACCTGCTACCAACTTCCTGTAGTCTGGGAGGACTACAGATGAGCCAGCTGGTGACATTTGCCTTCTCCAAGAGGCAAGACTGCCCAGACCGAAGAGTCATCCTCTCAACACGGGTCAACATCCTCTAGGAACGCACAAACTCCTACTACACCAAGAGACAGTTTATCATAGCACTTAGATTGCTCACCTCTGTTTTAAGTTTTAATCCACAGCATTGTAGTAGGTATGCATCCTAGCTAATGGGTGGTAACTTCTGAAAAAGGCAATAACCCAAGGGAGTTTGAATTATCAATTGTCATTAATTTTTAACCAATCTTATAAAAATTAAAAACCGAGATGAATAATTCAAACAGTGCATTTAAAAATGCTTTCCCTTACATTAATAAACTTTAGCATCCCGACTACTGAAACCATACAAGAGATGCAACTTCTTTCTGATCAATTATTTTCAGAAGATTTAATGGCGTTGGAGGTTCTACTGCCTCCCTGACCCGAAGTATACAAGGAGATTTGCTGCAAATAATGTTTTCTTTCCTCTAAAAATCTCCTCCCACAAATGCGTGAGTAATCCACAAGTCAACCTGGGTCCTCTCTTTCTGTACCACCTTTCAAACATAGCAAGCCAAAACACAGCCTGACTTATACCTGTACAACCCTGCAAGCCTTCTGGCACTGTGGCAGCGTAACCAATTTAATCAGCTAAAATCAGGTGGAATTTGGAAATTTAGGGGGGTGGGGATTAAAAAAAAAATTACACACACCCTTCCTGACACCCAGAAAAGACACATAGGTTTGGCATATCAATTAAAACTGTCCTAGAGTCACATGCCCTGCTCTATCTTTTGCTGCTACATAGCAATTTTAAAACTCTGTATTCCCTAGCTCTTCCTTACTGGATGTGATTTCTAGAACGATTCCAATTAATTTTCCCCTCAAACGTAATTGGAACATGTAAAATTAGCAGGAAACAAGTTTGTCAGGTTGTAAAGAATTGGTAGAGCTGACCTACCAGCTCAAAATTAGCAATTTCTCCACATGGCTTTTACTAACAAAATTTGAATCATTACATATCTCAGTCTATACTTACTCTCCTCCCAGAAACATTCCTCACAAATTCAACCCATTGCCTCTAAGATGAAAATGTTCCCTCATCCCTCAGCCACTGAAATCATTTAGACAGCCTTCACTACATTTACTTTGCACTTTTCTCCCCGCTCTGGACCTACAAAAAAAACGTAATAAATATCATGCGCTAATATTGTGTGCATATTATGCACAAAGCCTGAACTTTGGAAATATGTTCAGTATCATAATTATCTGAGAAATAAGAATTTAAACACTGTTCCTTTAGACACAATTCAAATGCCAGAGTTCATAAATAATTGGCTGAGAGAGCTTTCTGTGAAAGTTAATCAACACTATCTCATTGCGTTTACCAGACTTTTTGCTCCCAACTGAAAGAAGGTGGTTTTTTATCTTCAAGATACTGTAGATAATGATAGAACAAAAGTTTAAAATAGAACACAAAAAAAAAAGACACAAACCAAAAGAACCCAACGCTACAACCAAAAAAAACCACAAAGAAACCCACACCACAACAAAAAAAAAAACAGGGTGACAGAAATAACCATACGTATCATAGGGTGGGAGGAGGACCCATAGACTAAAAGTTATTCTGAGACAATAGTGAAGCTTTCTCATTCCCTGGGCTTTTCCAGTGTACTTAAGAATGACCCAAATGCAAGCATTCAGAGCCCACATCTCCAGCAGCAAGCTGCAGCTGAATCCTGAGGCAAACAGTATTTCACAGAAAGAAAATGCTAAATTTGGTAACACATTTCAGTACACATAATAGTGGGGCCAACTGAAAAAAAGGATAAAGAAAACGAAAACTAGCAAGCCAAACATTTCTGGTGGCTTTCGTTTTATACCAACGTTCCCTCGTGCTTCCAACTTCTTAATATTCACGTGCTGCTGCATGTCAATAATGCAATATTTTACATCCAAATGTTAGGGAAAAGTACAAAATACATGAACATGCAAGCTGAACCATAGGTGCAAACAGGACTGATGGCATCCCAAAGACAGGTATGGCCAAAGTTGTGACAACAAGGGAAAAAATGACGTTTGGGCTTAACTGAATGAAATGTGTCTTCCTATTCTACTTCTTTCTTGCAGGCAGAGGCGTTTAAGGGAGAGCAGCACAAATTAAACATCTACTTTCCATACAGTAAATCCGCCACAGTAGTCATCTTCCACACAGATGGAAGCACATAAGTGACTCCCACTACCAAAGCAATTAGTAGTGAAGTATTAATGTGGAGTATAATTACAAGTAAACTGTAAAACAGGTAAAAAAAATCAAATGTGAGAAACAAAAGATGAGTGGAGAGGCTTCACATATTTTTTTATCTATACCTTTAAGTTCTTTATAAGCGTAGGAAGATTATATTTTCTCCAACACAACACAGAACTAGGAAATTAATGGTGGTGACTTACAAACTGGCAATTATGAAATTTAAAAAGTGATTAAGTTTATCAGTAACAAATCTATAAGAGTTATTGTAAATAGCAAGTTAGGTAATAAAAACATCTCTAAATTATTTTTTAAAACACATAGGAAGAAAGTTTTCTGGGTTTAATACAATTCTGTATCTTAAGAGTGATGATTATCCACAGGGATGCTGAAAGAAAAAAGAAAATAAACGTAAAACCTAAAAAGCATTTCTACTCACATTTAGGCCTAAAAAAGGCATGACCACCATAAAATGCTGTAAAATGGGAAAATGCTTTTATGAGAAATTGTTAAAGAGCAACTACTGCAATGAAGCAGAACGCTAATATAACAAACCTTAAGTGATTTAATAGTCAAAGATATAAACAAAACCTGGTTGTTAAATAAACATATTACATATTCACTGAATAAACTATCAGCTTATTCTGCATGCTGAAAATGGGTTTGCTCTCCCTTTGGCTCCAAGACTTGCCTTTTTGATTGCCATTTTCCAGCTGCAGAGGAAGGAACAGAAGGCATCCTCCTTTCCTCCCTCCTCCATCTGCCCATAAACAACAACAGGATCTCTCCTGCAAGAAGGACATGTGGGTTTGAATCCACTTGTGCTGAAGAAGAGCTGAACCCTACCATCTCAATTTGTAGGCTGCCACACAATGTGTGGGAAACCATCCTAAGCAGATTGTAAAAAGACCAAACCATAACCAGCACTTATGGTCAAAAAAAGGGCTCTAATAACTGCCCATCAAGGTGGTGGCCTTGACCGTCTAGAAGTAGACCAAGCACAGTTCCTCTCTCCACCACTTCCCATGAAGGGTGGGCAGCCGACACAGCCCTAGCATCACCCATCTCCCTGACAGCTCCCCCAGGAACCCCAAACTGCCCTTTGGCATGGCTTTACCCTGAATCAACCTGTCAAATCCAGCATTTAGGGACTGTAACCCAATAGGCACTAACAGTAAGTTACGGACCCTGCTGAGAATGCCCTTAATTGGTCATTGCTAACACAAACCCTTTTGCTCACCTGCATTTACATACATTTGCTCGAGGACCGACAAGGTAGCTTCTAGAACAGAAGGGAAAGGCAAACATTTTTCCCAAGTCTCCCAATTTCAGGTATCACATTCCAATACATAACAAAGCAAAATATTTCTTAAGACACTATTCATTAGTTGGCTAATGTGAAAGGCAGAGACCTACTATTTTCCTAGATAGGTATCAGAATAAACTGTTCAATAATAGAAACAAAACTATATATGTATATGGTATTTAGAGTCTCCAGATATGCAGGCTCCACATACATAGGGCCAGATACGTAAAAGATGCACCCCACAAAAGTCAGTGGAAATTTTCCTCTGCGCATCACTGGAATGAATATTTCCACATTAATCTTAGGTTTGAGACAGCAGTTTCAGATGTTAAGTTACTAAAATTTGTAAATAACTATTTACATTAATAAGTCCAAATATATGACTGCCAGTATTAATGTATACAGGAAGTCCACAGCTAATGTATACAGGAATAATGAATGTATACAGGAAGTCCACAGCTAAAAAAAGACGAGTGTAATACTGAATGTGAAAAGAGCGTTGATGCAGTATATCTGGCGTTTTCAAAGGCAAATGATTTATCCACTCATTATTTTGATTTAAAAAAATCAAGTCATTTACAAATATAACAAAATTAATTTTTAAAAGGCCATTATTTAACATAAAATCGTAACTAAGTAGGACCCATCAAGGACAGTTCTTGGCCCTTTGCTATTTGTTTACCAATGACCCAGAAGACAAACAATTGCTGTTGATACAAGGCACAGCTGGCAGAGTGACTGGGTAAAATGGTAAACAGGAAGAGGATACGCCACTGATGGACAGATCTGGATCACGCACTTGAAGGACATCAACGCAGGCAACAGGGATAATGAAAAACTACCTATTTAGGAACAAATACGAGGAAATTTTATACAGAATTGTTGGAGTTACAGGGAATTACAGAATTATGGTGTGTAAGTAGATAGGCACGAAGACTATCATAACTTACTAGATGTCTAGACAGAAAGAGGGTTAAACAGAGAGATGACTGTATGCCTCCATTTGGCACCAGTATGACACATCATATGTCCCTACCAACATCCACAATTCAAAATGTTAAAAAGCCAAAAGAGAATGTCAAGAATTACTAACATCTCTTACTACCAAGTCAGAACACTAAATTTTTTTATTATACCAAGGAGGAGTACTGAGTAGCTCAGTCCTTACCTAATATGTACCTGTGGGAACAAAAGCTTCAAAATAAACTCTTCAACAGAGCAGCCAAAGGTCAAACAAGACCTAATACCTGGAAGATGAAGTTGGACAAATTCAGAAGAGAAAATAGTTGGGGTTTTTTTGGTTCTTTAAACAAGGGCAGTTAGCCACTGCAATGATCGCAGGCAAATTTTCAAAAGCAACTTCAGGTGGTTTTCTTAAATATGAGCTCTGATGCATGCAGTAATGCAGGGAAGTATTCTGAGTGTTTTATATAGGTCAGATTAGAATATCAAAAATTTGGTAACACATTTGTAACACATTTTGGAAGATACCTGCAAGAGATCTCCAGCAATCAGCAGTGAAAGCATCATTAGAACTCACGAAAATAGACCATCATCACTTTTTAAATACAAACATTGCTGCATCCTACATCCCACGTATCTGTTTGGCATCTCATTAAACACAAACTAATTGCAGAACTGGAAGCTGATCATCTCATCATCAGCAGTTGTGGTATGGCTAATACTAGAAAATATAGGAGAACCCCAACTAGTAGCAAGTTACAAACATGTATATTTTTAAGCAAAAAAAGAAAGCCCATGCCCTTGGACACTGAGCCTACCACATTCCCTTGTATTTCACTGAATTTGCATGAAAGGCTCCAGGAAAGCCAAAGATGTGTTATGGAAGGCAAGCTCTCTCAAACCTGTTACTTTCTTTCTAAAAATGGAAGTATGGGAGGGGTCGGGGGAGGCTTCACTTTCCACAGTTTGATTAAAAAGCACTACACAGACCATATTGAGTATATAAACTCATAAGAATAGCTGCCATTGTGAAAGTACATTTCAACTCAAGGTGCGGATCCAATCATATTCAGCATTTTCACCACTGATCTGTCAACAAATACAGAGAGAAAATCTGAACAATTCCATCCAGCAAGGTTAGTACTCAGAGTAATCATTTAAAGACTTGGGTTTATTCAGGGAAAATTAATTTATTCCAGCAAATATAAAGTTTATAGCTAGACATAAAATATTCTAACATATTCTGTAACATTCTGTGCATGTTCTGAAGAGGAGCAGCTCAGAAAAATTCCCAGTGAGCAACTAGGTGAACTTGCGCTCCTAGAATGACACAGAAATGAAGAGGCACAGAGCAATCCTATCCTTCAATAAATCAACAGGAAAACAGCAAGAGTATTGATTTTAGTATGTTGTATTGCACTGGGGAGGCAGATGTTAACACTGTATGTGCAGTTCTCCTTTAAACATTTTTTATAGAAATACACCAAAACAGTTCATATAGATACACTAATAACAAAGAGCTAGAGAAAATGCCTTACAGCAAGAGTTAAAAGAGCTGTCTGATCCGTTTAGAACAAGAGAATTGAAAGGTGACTTCATTAGAGAGTATAAACATCTCACTAAGAATAAAGTATTGGAGCTCTGAAGCAGAAACCAGAGGCAATGCCTGGAAACTGAAGCCAGACAAATTCATATTAGAAATAGAGCTTAATTACATTTTTCAGCAATGAGGGTCATTAACTACTGATGAAGTTAGAGTGAAATGTGGCTTCTTTGTCCTTCCACACCTGCAAATGAAGACCAAACACTTCGAAAAGATGCACTCTATGGTAAGTACTAGCTTAATACAGACGTATTTAATACTAAAGTAAGAAAGAGCCTATATTATACAGAGTTTAACTCAGATGATGTAATGGTCCTGCAAGAACTTAAAATTGCTAAGGCATATGAATCAGTGCCAAGATAAATAAGTTTGCAGTAATAAACCACATAGGATCACATAGCTCCATTACAAACAGATATCCCATTTTTGGTAAGTCACCCAGCCTTTCTACACAGGACCAAGGAATCTCCATCTTGTAGCAGCAACATACTTCACTGATACAATCTCATTTCATATAATAAAAAGGCTTTTCTTTTCACGCATATCTTAAAATCCATATTTAACCTTTTTCAGTACTTCTACTACTTAGTAGCAGTGATAAATGCCATCTAGATGTTAATACAGCGTTACTGAAAATTAACGCTATATCAAAACTAACAACATTCAATGAATGCTTATTAATACAATACTTCAAAATGTTACCGCTGGCTGGCAAAGCTCATTAAGGTTTGAAATAACTATTTTGATAAAAGGAGAAACATTGATTACATAATTTGCACTCATTTTGTCACTTCTGTCCTTTTTTTTTTTATCATTTTCTTTTCTGCTGCATAGTTGTTTGACACTGCTGACTCACAGGCGGCAAGTGTATTCCCAGACTGAATGTAAATGCATCTTATGCCCCTAAATCGGCATTTTCCAGATATTCATCTCCTCCTTAACACCACCTGTACTCCGAGGGTGCATGTGAAAAGAGATTAAGCCAAGAAGCAGAACTGGCCTCAAACGGAATTGTTTCTCGATTGCTTCGCAGGAAACCATTCCATTAGGTAAACAGCTACTCCTCAGGCATACAGAAACCGCACAAAACCGACCCCAATTTGAAGAGCGTAAATACCAAAATACAAACAACCATGGGACAGCGGGGCTTACTGGATTGAAAAATTTTATTGCAAATAAAGAACTCAGACTTCAGAGTATCATTTATTCATACTAAATTTGGATTTACAGAGGGTATGGATCCTTAAAGAGTACAAGCCCTAATCTGAGGGGTGGAGGAGAAAAGGGGGGTACAGGAGAGAAGCTGAAGAGGTCAAGTAGCCCAAGCCCTGTTCCAAGGCAATCCAGACAGAGATCTGTACAATCTGTTCCTCACAGTCTCCAGGCAATCTATTCCTGCGCTCGCTATTCTTGCCACTTGAAAGTTTTTTGCCTTCTCTTTGTTTTCTGTTTGCCCTTTTTTTAATATCTAACCCACATTCTTTTAGCTGCAGTTTAAGCTTCGTGTCCTACCCACTATGAATAAAAAGGAGATTATTGCCTCCCTCCTGGCATCAGTCTTTCACATGTTTGAAAATTTGTTTCTCCCATCAGTAAACAAGCACCATTTGTTCAGACTTCTCAAAAGGTCACTTTTCTTAGACGTCTTATTATCTGTTTCCTTGCCCTAAACCAACTGGTCCACATCTTTCTGGAATCTCAGTGCCTTGCCCACGGCAGTGTATTATGGGGCTGAAACATTATCATGTTTTCATGAACAGACTGCACTCAACCGTAGTACATCCTTACACAACCTGCACAGAATCAGAGGTCGAGAAAGCAGTCAAAGAAAAGGAACACGCTACGGGAGAACAGAGATACCAAGATTTTAAGGAAAAAGTAATGTTCCCAACTACACGTAGGTTTTTATATCAGTATTTTAGCCTAGTGGGTTATTTTTGCCTCATTATAAATACAAATTTATTTGTACAGCATGATAAAAAAGGGGGTCGTGATTCTACCTGAGGCTTCTAGCATAACAAACTATACCAATGAGGAGGACTCTAAATACATTATAAATAAGGAAAAGAGAGGAATTCATATACATGTGCATATGCACAGTAAATATCTTGGCTAATTTCAGTAGTTCTTAAAACATACATTTTTCTTACATTTTAACAAAGAATAAAACATTCTGCCTCTCAGAAAAGTCTGAAGCAAAGTCTTGACTAAGAACCAAACTGCACCGCGAAATAATTCAGCATAAACTAATGTATCATTGCTCTATATGATGTCTTCCACTTGATTTGTCTTGCTCTTTCCTTCCTGACCTAGGCAGCTATATTCCAGCAATAATGGCCTCAAAATTGCCTAGGCAAATGTTTCACAAACTCAGGAAAAATTTGTCATTTTTTTGTCACTAGCCTTCATATGGAGAGAGACAGCAGAGCGGGCAAACTTAAGCAGCAAAAGTTTTGAAACTGCTATTGATATAATTGTGGAAATAAGTCTGTCTCCCATGGAATTCTTTAATTGTGAACTTCTGATTTTACATCAGTACTTAAGATCTGAAAGTGGATGCCCTGCCTGTCATCAACTCTTGACACTGTCTTCATTCACACAAACCCTAGTGATGCTCAAGTCAATGGGGTTTTTTTTCATTCAATTCTTTGGTGCAGAATCAGATCTCATATCAGCAACAGTTATCCCAGTGTTTGAAAAGACTGTTTCTGTACCACAAGCAACCTCCTTGTTGTTCTCAGTCCTTCAGACCTACTTACACCCAAGAAAATTGAATAAATCAGATTTATTTAATCTCCATCAATTTGTCAACGCCTTATATAGTTGGATCTGAAAGCTCCAGATTAACAAACAGAGGGAACACACACATGAAAAAGGCACCACATCTCACCCATCCTAACATGCTAAAGCACATTTAAACACTCAGTTAAGTATTTATTCTTATATTCACTATCTCAGTGTTTATGAGGTCTTAACATATATTTAACGAATATACCATAAAATATGATTCATAAGCAAATACTGATACAGATGGCTCACATTTTTTCTACAAAACCTTTAATAACATCAATGAGAACATGGATTACACACACACAAAAAAGAGAGACTGGCACAGAAGAGAAGAGGCAATTTGGCAGCTTCTCAGCAAACACAGATTAAAGCACGCAAGCTCTAGTGCATACAAGAAACAAGACAAATAACCCCAAAAGGTGTCACAGAACATACTCTGAGATCCATGAATACTTACGTAACAAAAGGTAAAACCTGCTTCTGTGAATAAAACTGAGTAATTATAGTATTCAGTTTCAACCAGATTTTAAACATGTATAAGACCACAACAATCATTCGATGTGCTGCAGTATTTTCCCAGTAACAGATATGGTTTTCTAATCCAGTGAGAGGAAGTACAGTGATGGCCACAATTAAGTACCACAACCAAGTGAACTCAAAGCCAAATGCCTGCACTGAGGTTTGCTCCATACAGGATGCTACTGGTAACTTTCGTACTGGATTTATATTTCCATGTAATTCAGAACAGTGTGTTATTAAATCATATTACTTCACACTGCAAAACCATTAGGGATAATAAATCACTATAGTTCTACTGCTAATAATATGGTATTGAAGCTATAATGCAGATTCTTTAAAAAGAAGGAATCAGCTGTCGAGCTCAACAGGAATTTTCTGGTGTAGTTATTCATACATTGGGAAATGCTAATTCTACATTACCCCTCTTCCTGAATCCGAGATATCCATGGAAACAGAAAACAAGAGATGGACTGAAAGTGCAGCAGAATAATCTTATTTCTTTCGTCAGCCAGATCACCATGGTTGGGCCAGTAACTGCCACCCTCCAGCTATATTCAAATACTTGCTTCTCAGAAAGGAAAAAAACCACACAAAAAAAACAAGCAGAGTGGGTCCGTGCAACAGAATCTGCATTTTATTGCAGACTTCCATCATACATACATCAAAATATAACAGGCTTCTCTCCATCCTCACCATATCCCTTCTTCCACAGTTGATTTTTGGAAACAAGAAATATTTTTGTGCTTTTCCACACTCGTCCCCCTTCCCAGTAAGTACTTCAGCACTTCATTGCACACAGCTTTGCATATAGACTTTTAATTCTATCTAAGGTAAAGACAGTTTGTTAACTAGGCTAACCAGTCTCCTTGATCTGAACCAGCATGGCTGCTTTTCTCCTGAAAATGTAATTAAGTTAGCAGCCTTTTTAAAGCAAAAGAAAACAAAACAAAACAAAAAAAAAAAGAGTTCGCAGGAAAGAATCTTACCGATAAGCATCCTTTTGGGGAGACCTGCAGCTCTATTCTCTCCTGGCTGCAAATGAAGGGGAATCGCATACCCTTCCTTACCTGCCGTCCATGCATCCATTGAGGAAAGCATGCACTGGTCCCAGAAAGCAGCTGAGGGTGCTCCACCTGTAAGCTGAAGCAGCTAAGCAGGATTTTACTTACTGTTGCTCATCATCTTGACCAGCAGCCATTGCAGCAAATGGCACAAGAACTGAGCACACAGTGGTTAGGCCAGTAACTGCCACTCTGGCTATATTCAAATATTTCCTTCTCAAAAAAAAAAAAAAAAAAAAAAAAAAACACCCACAAAAAAAAAAAAGCAGAGTGGGCCCGTGCAACAGAGTCTGCATATGACAAGATTACTGTTACTCTATATAACAGATGATGTGTATAATATCATAAACCAACCACCCAGAAAGAGGAATATATATATACAGTAATTGTACAGACACAAAAATATGAAATGCCACCATTTCCTAGATGGACATGTTTAAAAAAGAAAAAAAAAGAAAAAAAACACTGCACCATACAAAAACCATCTAGGCTCACAGAATAAGCAGGACTACTATACTGGATCTCCCAAATCACTTAAGCCAAAGCACCTACAAACTACAGCTGTGGGGCTTGTCCTTTGCAGGTGCTCAATTGAGGCTTTTTCTTGCAGAAGTGCTAAGCACTTGCAGCTTCTACAGAGGTAACAAGGTGCTGATCACATAAAGGAAAGATGGCCAAACACTCACACAAAGCCATCTCTGGCAGAAAGAAGGATTCTGGCATTTGCCTAAGATAATGGCAAATAAATATTTTTAAAATAAATTACAGACCAGACTTGACAAAAAAAAAAAAAAACACAACAGGTTTGCCCTCATTATTTGGAGAGGGCTACAAAAATGTCCAGCACCATGAAAAATCAGATCTACATGTCCCATATTACACATGAAGACCTAGACCTTCAGCTGGTTCGTACCTCAATTCCCCTTCTGTAAACAGATAATAAAAAGCTGTCTAATCTTACAGCAGCAGTGTAAAATAAATTCATTATAATTTTAAGTATGCAGATACAGAGATGAGTGCTACAGAGCAGCTTTGAGGAAACAAGCAATTCTGCACCCATAGAGAGCACGCAGGTAATCTGAACTAGAGGTGGCACGGGCAAAATGAGACACTGAGCGGCTGATCTTTGTCAGAGCACTATCCCACATACACACACAGAAATACCGGAGTGCCATGAA
>VYZM01020057.1:121514-138601 GCA_013398915.1 Dromas ardeola
AAAAAAAAAAACAACCACAAAAAAAATACAAAAAAAAATCCCCAAAGACTGTGCAAGTAAAGACAAAGTTGCTCTGTCAGCATTTCGCTCTGCATTGTTACTTGCCAATTTTGACATAACGTATGCAGAAATTGCTTGGTGCTCAGAGTAGTTCTAGTTTTCAGTGAGCACTGCAGAAAGTGTTTTTAATAGTTAGAAAAAAAAATGGACATTCTTATCATACAGCACTTCCAGGTTTGCCCACCAGGTCTGTTTTTTATTTCTTGAAAAAACAAGATTCTTTAAAAAGTATTAAATACATAGATCCTTCAATAAACTAGGAAGGGAGCGACAGAAGCATCTTTCTCTTCCAAATGTAAACCCAAATGTTTTGAACAAATTTCTTACCCAACTCCCAATTCTACACAAACCTGAGTGATAACTTCTGTAAATCCCTCAACTATTTTCCTGGGGGATTTTTTTGCTGGGATGAGTTTAAAGCAAATGAACAGAACTCTGATTGATAAAAAGAAAAATCAAAGTAAAGACAAAAATACATTAAGTCCCAATGAAGATGGAAGAGGGAAAGCATACCAGCTATGAATAAAAATTAAAAAAAAAAAAAAAAAAAAAAAAAAAAAAAGAAATAAAGAAAAAAAAATACAGAAGCCTATAGCAAATATACTACCAGTTACTGGACTGGTCTGGCCCAGAGGGACGCTCTTAGGATGTGTCTTGGGATGCAAACCTCAACACCGCAATAAATCACAAAAGAATAAGAATTTTTCAAGTCTTTTCCAAATACTTTGAGATAAGTAAAAATTTGCTCACAGGCAGGCCAGCACTGCTCAAAATAAGTTCACAGGCCATTAGAATTTTAAATGGCAAAGTCAGGCAAATCCTTCCCTCCACAGCACTGCCACCAGTGCTGAGCTGTGTCAATGCTTCACCTCCCCCAGACCCCTGACATCTCTCCACTTCACACCCCCTGGAACCCACTTCCAAAGGGGCGATCCCTGGAGGCAGCTGAGCACATGCAGAAGCTGAAACCACAAGTTGCTGCTTCCTCTCAGCCACCTCAAGAGTCAACACGTGGCACAAGAGTAGCAGGGCAATCCAAGGAAAACGCTGCTCACGCAGCACTGCCCTGGTTTGCGGCATGACAGCTCTGAAGTGAAAGCTCCCACGAAGCATTGGAGTGCATCATAAAATACTTCCATTTACAGAAATGTCTACATTCAAGCTCAGTTAGGAGGAGTGACACCGGCAGGTCAAGGGAGGGGATTCTGCCCCTGCATTCGGCCCTGCATTGAGACACATCTGGAGTGATGGGTCCAGTTCTTGGCTCCCCAGCACAAGAGAGACATGGGCATATTGGAGTGAGTCCTGCTAAGAGCCACAATGATGATTAAGAGCATCCGACAAACAACAAGAAGCAAGAGCTGGGACTGCTAAATCTGGAGAGGAGAAGGCTCCAGGGGATCTTATGCATGTGTATAAATACCCGAGGGGGAGAGCAAATAAGACAGAGCCAGGCACTTCTCAGTGGTGCCCAGTAAGAGGATAAGAGGAAACGGGCACAAATTTAAAAACAGGAAATTTCATGTAAACCTTTGAAAAAGCATACATTTTCTTACAACGAGGGCAGTTGAACACTGGCACAGGTTGCCCAGAGGGGCTGTGGGGTCTCTACCCTTGGAGGTATTCTAAACCCAACTGGACACAGTCCTGAGGAACCTACTGTAGCTGACCCTGCTCTGATGACTCCCAGCAGTGCCCTTCCAGCCTCAACCACTCTGCAATTCTGTATACATTAAGATTAAACTACCATCCTGCTTGATGCCAAGTAAGAATGGGAGTAGAGTATATATACAAACATCAGCAAACACAAATCAGTTAAATAAAGTCTCCAACTTAAAGCCACACTGAATGGGCAGAACTAAAATAGCTAGAGCTTTTGCTTATCATTTGTTGGCCTTGTCCCTCTCTCTTAAGGTCCTTTTGCTGTTTGATGAGGTGACATTTTGTAGAGCCAATTTCTGGATTCAAAAGAACAGTTTAATGAGTCAAGGGGGTGCCAACTTGGCCTCAAACTGAGGAACGGGTTGATTTTTATCTCATTCTCTTTAAACACTCATTCTGTCCCTGATATTTCTCTTCCCAACATGCATTTATTTCTCTCATTTCTTCTGCATGCTGTTTAATCTTTCGCATCCATCTGGAATAACCCTCCCCTGTCATCGCTGTATCCTGAATCACCAGCAAGTGACATTCTTGAAGTAATAATTTAAGAGCTATTGCCACAATGCAGTCCCTGCTTCCTGCCTAACAGTTTCACACTAATTTCTATTTTTTGCTCCAAAAACAAAAGCCAATGTCATCCACAACCGTAATAAGATCTCCACTGCAAAGCTGTAATTAGTCTTCTTTCAGGGCTTGCCAACATTTCTTGTTAAAGTGGTAGTAAAAATGTGTACAAACAAGCACATCTCACCAGTACTCTGCCTAGGAATGCTTCTGAGGCAAGATCTCGCAAGAAGGGTTTTGTAAAAGCTGGAGCAATTTAGCATAGCTTATTGCAGTTCAGGTGATTTATAGCAGTTACTTTTAAAAGGCTGCTACCAGTGAGTACAAGCAGGACAAGAACAGGTGTACTCTTTCTAAGGATAAGTGATTTCATTTTTCTTCCCACTGGTCATTTTCCTCTATCTCCTCATCATTTCCACTTGCTTTGCTATTTCCTCCTCAGCTATCTTACTAATTCAGTCTAAAATTTCAGTTTCTACCTGCCTATAGGTAGGTTGTTGCTACTATATATATTCGGGATCGAAAAAGACATTGCAAGTTGTGCCTTGAATGCTAATCCATATAAACCACAGGATTTTCTGCGTGCATTAAATTAATGCCTTTTTCATTGTGTTCAGTACTCTCTCCCCACTGCTTCTTCATCAAGATCTTTAGTGGACTCCTGGCCTTTTTCGGGATGTAAAGCTATTTTTCCAGGCAGGGTCTGAATTATTTTTAACTAAGTGGTATTAATTCTGCAACATAAGATTGAGAAGCAAAGAATGGATGCTTAAGGCACACATTCTACTTCCAATTCAGAGCCAGAGAAGACGGAGAATTTAAATTGCGAGCACATAAGCTTGGCTGTTCTTGTGTGAAGATGAGAATGAAAGTAAAGCTATGCTGCAAATTCTCAGGCTAACCATTTTATTAAAAAAATAGCGTTGCTTTACTAGCCTACAGCAGGACTGCAGATAAAATCTTTTCTTCAGCTTCAAGATGCACCAGCTGAGGAGAACAACAATCCAACTCATTCCTTCCCTACAAGATCCTACCAGATCTGTCTCTGCAAAGGAGAGCAACGCGAGACCTACAAAATCTTACCACATCTTCCTGCATCCTCATTCTCTCGAAAATCCTTCCAAGTCTGCTAGTTCACTGTACTAGTTCAGTAAGACTTACTTTTCGAATGCTGTAAAATGACCCAGATCATTTTGACCTCCAGAGGACATAGGGAAAGGGCACAAAAGTGACTGACACCAACACTAGGGCCAACAACCTCCAGCAATGTGAGACCATACAGACACCAGTGCCTTCTTCAGCGGTAACTGGAAGACAATGACCAGCAGCCACTTAATAACTTGATCCAGGAAGACACCACCCTGTTAAAACTGTTTTATGAAAAATATAGCACAATAAAAAAGCAGCGACTCTAAAACAGCTGAAGTTACCTACATTATGATCTTTAGAAAATCCAAGAACATGCTATTTAAAAAAAGGAGGAGATCAATAGAGGCCACCGAAACAAACAGGTACAAGGTCACCAGCAGACTAATGGGATAAATCAAGACAGGAAAGAGCATGAACACATTGCCCAGACATTACAGTATACACCTTTTTCCCTGTTCAGGTAGTATGTCCCCAGTTTACAGTCTAGTCAGCTTCCACAACCCCTTCAAATCAATATATATTTAAGCAGAGACAAGAAAAGTTCACAGAATTTGCTCCTATACCCAGAGATGCAAGAATAGCTGCATTATCTACACAACCTACTATTCCTCAGAGAATCCTCACTCGGATGCCTTAAAAATAAGACAACTGGTAACTGTCTTCTCTCAGAAAACATTGAAAAGAGGAGAAAAAGAGAGTAGAAGATCTAATCCCTCTGTCATGCATCATTCTTATCTTTTGGCTTGAGAAACACCAGGATTTTTCTCCAAGACCCCTCAAGAAACACTTGCAATTGCATTTTGACCTGATGGGAGCCAAAACTCACTCTAAAGCTGGCAGCCCATCGATTATCCCTTCTAGTCCAATCAACATTGACACCTTTAAATTCTCATAAACAAGACATTTTATTACCTAACCACAGTTACTTGTAAGTTAGTACTTCGAAGGTACCATCATGTTGCACAAACTTGGAAGCTGTCTTATGGATCTTCTAAGACAAAACATGATATATAACATGAGCACAACCAGTGTGACAATAATGATTTCATTTACTTGCTAGAGGATGTCAGATTAACCCGTGTCACCACGATTTGCTGTCATTAGCTCAGCACTATCTTGCTATAGGGATGATCAAATGCATCCTGATGTGCGAACCTCAAAGCACTGACAGGACTAGGGCCATGGGGTACAGGAATCCTGAGGGAGGAGTGGCCCATCATACCTCCTTGGGCCACCAATACATCACTTGGCAGCTCAACACAGATCTTTCACAGCCTCAGCCCTCTGAAAGGGAAAAAACAAACAAACAAACAAACAGAAATGATTTCACATTTATGCTTTAATCACCTCCTCCTCAATCTCTAACACAGCAACCCAGGCAGACAGGAAGAGTAGATGATCACACTGTAGGAGCACAGCTTTTATAGAGCACAGCACATTAAATACTCCGCAGTCCTAGAAGCTTCTGAAAGTGACAGTATGAAAGCTGTATGAAGAGAGGAGAATTGTTCTAGCACTCCTAATTTAATGGTGCCTGTCTGTTACATCATGCAATGTTGGCATGGACTGCAGTTCTAATGGATCATCTTTCCTCACTTAAGCACTAAAGCATACTTTCACCAAATTCAGTATTATACAGTTTAAGAAAAATATGTCTCTTAAGGGACATCCTTCAGTCATCCCCAGCATGCCTTCAGACTGGCACAGTTCCTAAATGTAAATCACGTCCATTTGGGGCCTAATGTCCAGTGGACTTGTGAGAGGCAACCTTTCCATAACATCCCTTCTAGGGACCACTAACAGCATAACAGGTCAACACATCTTCTCTAAAAATTAAAAAGGGAACAAAAATAATCTTGGAGCTTTCTAAACTGATTTCAAAGAACCTTCGGCTGCGTAGGTTCAAAATGAGAGTTCTTCTTTAGTCTCCCCGATTAGCTTGTTAAGTCTACGAGCATAATATTGGAAATGGCACATCTAAGGTAATAAAGCAAATAGCTGCAGACATGAAATTTGGAGTTCTACCCCAAGAATAAACAGAAAAACAAAACCAAACCTCAAATAATGTAAGAGGCTAATAAGATTGTGGCTTTGCTTTCTTTGATTATTCTTTTCAAAGTATCATTCAGCTATATCACACTCCTTGAACCAAGCTAATGCAGCCAAAGTTAAAAGGCTCAGAAAACACTCAGAAGGCGACTGTACTCTTGAAAGGTCTCCTAATTTGAGTAGGAAGCAGTTTGCGTATCTGTCAACAGGTCTTTGCAACCAAAATACCAGTTGCCTACATCAAGAAGACCAATCTGCAAAGTGCAATCAACATCTAGCCATCCTTACATATTTGTGATAAGTGATTACTCTCAATACAACCTATGCTCATCACACAATGTTTGCATATTATCATGAGAAAATACATAATTTGTAAATGTACATATAAATACATCTGTTTGAAAACTAGCAACCCTAAAAATCAGCATGCTTATTTAAAAAAATAAGAGTCCTTACAAACATGCTACAGGGGATCTACAATAAGACCCAATATCTATATTAAATAAACCACATTTGAATAAGCTCTGCCAAGTATAAAGGTCTCATGTGTCATTTGGTCTGCACAATGACACACAAATCATTCTTGATTCATGAGAAACGCTGCTGATCTTACAAACCAAATTCACTGGACTTCAAATAACAGGCTTAGTAAACCATTTAAGACATAATAATTTGCTTTAGGCGGCCTCAAGCGAGGCTCAGTTTTTCCTAGTCATCTTGCTTCTTCCACAGGCTCCGTGCCCCTTTCCTCTCTTTTTCAGCCAACACCAGGCTTGTTATTTTCCATTCTTTACGTGCATGCGTCTAACAGAGTAAGGCACTCCAACTTAACATGCGTGACTTCAGTATTTCCAAGGCTCCAGATCAGCGTCATGGATCTAACCTTAGAACAAGGACTTCATTTGTGCTCCCTCTTCTGGCTTTAGGAGCATACAGCACAACCACAGTAGGGCGACATGGAGACCACCCGCACAAAGCCGCCACACTGTTGTTTGAAACAACACAGAGCCATAAAGAAAGCGCTCCTGACCTGCACGTTACTGCTCACTGCAGTGGAACACGCTATAGAAATAACCAGATCAGTATTCATGAGAGTGATTTATCTTATTTCACTGCTCAACACAAAAGACTGAGTACTCAACTTCCAAGGATGGCGCAAAAATAGCTTCCAGCTAATTTTTTAAGCCCATCCTAATGTTAATTTTAGCTCTGGAAAACCATCACATGTAACAGAACAAACAGCCCGGCACCTTCCATAAGGAAAAAAAGCTGTAACACTAAAGGTTCATATTTGGATATGCCTGGTATGAGAGGCCTTCATTTTCAAGCTCAGAATGCATTTTAATCATTGTTATATTTGTTTTCATAATAAAAACAAGAACTTAGGTTATTTATCTTTGGCATCAAAGAACAAGAGGAAAAGGAAGGGGGGGGGGGGCAACTGCACAGTAGCTTGCTTTTCCAAGCACAATGTTCTACTGCAGTTGAAGTCTATTTTAAGAAAGCTATAGTTGCCAGTAGTGTAGCCTTTTTAAGTCATGTTGGTAGAAGCTGTCAAAATATATGTTCTTTGGAGTCTTGCTGGATTTGGAACACTTTATCTGGCTTTATTTTACAACAGAATGGGAATTTTTGACTATCCTCTAATAAAAGTATTTGGGGAAATGTTAAGTCTGGGTGGGAAAACAGCAAGTAAAATCACCTATGAATTTCTCCAGAACATGTGAGATATATGCTACAAAGTGGGACTAGACAGATGCAAAAGTTGAGGAAGGGAGGAACATAATTTAGGCACCTTTGTTCACAAGAACGATATGGGAATTGTTAACGAAATGAAGTAGTGTTGGAGAGAAGCTGCAGAAGCTGCTGGTGGTTGGGAACACTAAGCCCCATCTCTGCTCTACATGACTGTGCTAGAACATGAGAGAATAAAAGCCATGGATAAACCCTGGAAAAGGGGCTAGAAACCAAGGACTCCCTTTCCTAGGCAGATCCCCCAGCTAATTACAACTACTTAACAGTCAGACACTATATTCTTCACAGCTCCATTTTCATTCCTCTATTTGCAACGAAATTCTTTCTCTCTGGAATATCCTAATGCTTGGTAGCCTGGAGCAACAGATGTTGGCTCAGACCTCCAGCCTTCAGAGAGAATATGAAATGCACAAACTCCAAAGACGGGCAGAAATTCTGCAACACCATTGTGGCCAATAATATTTTCTACTAGCTACCGCCAAATGGCTTCCCAGATACGCTCATCAGGGACATCTGGTATTCTGCATTAGCCAACATGAACTGGTCTGGAACACCCAATAGCCTCAGGAACGTGGTGTAAATTCTCATACTTAAAGATGCTTTTTTGTGATAACAATGTTACTTGGCTCTTCTGAAGATTAGGAGGTCACCAAAACTTTAGAAGATATCACGTCATGGCAAACAGGCTCTAGAATTGACCTACACTCTTGCCTCACCACCTATCAAATCTTACTTGGGATACAGCCGTTTTAGTTTCTGGAAATATATGTTCAAAAGCAAACCATTCTGCATGGTCTGTAGACATCTACAGAAACGATGCTTATAAACTCGCACAGAAGGCAAGTCAACATACATGAAACTAGGTAACAGCAGCTCACTTTCACATACCAAATAGCAAATGTAGGGACACTCCAGAGTAGGTGGCTTACCTCTTGCCCTCTGTGGTTTTTTGATTAATTCTCCAGTTCCTGTAGATAAAATGAACATTTAAACTACAGAAAAATTCCTGGAGAAATCTAAACATAAGCTATCGCAATATAATTTACCAACAAATACTCATCAGCTGACCAACAGCATATCTTCCAGATTCTCAATACTTTATTTACTGTTTATCCTCTCCGAATGGAAAAATGGTGATAAAATTCAGTATTTTTTTTACCAACACATACAGACTGCTACAGTCTGTAAACCTTTCTAAATTACAGTTTATATTAAGAATTAAGCATTAAGCACTGCAGCCTGCAGAAAATGGATGAGAAGACACTTTTCCCAACGAAGCATATGAAAGCTGTAAGGCTTATGCTTTCTTTGTGGTAGTAATATGTTACACCCCCAAACAGAATGGAACATTTGCACAAATGCAAGTGTATTAAAAATCGTCCTTGTGATGCCTCATCCACACATTCATACTAAGGCCAAGCATAACTGAAATCTGTAGTAGACTGACCTTTCAACCTTTTTGCCTAATTTCATCAACTAGAAGTGAAATTACCTGCTGCAAAAACATATATACATTTTATGCTAGATCAGACTATAAAGTTCCAGAAGGATCTGACTCTTGATATCTAAGGCTTGCGAAGAGCACAACTACTGAACAGGAGTTCATTTTTGTTGGATACACTGCTCTATAAAACTTTTCTCTCTCAAGTCTGTTTTGCCCCCCTCCCTCTTTTTTTTTTTTTTTTAAAAAACAGTGCTCTGGATGTCCAAAGTTTTTGATTTCTTTGGTTAAAAAAACAAATCCCCCACTTCACCTCACCTGAAAATTTAGTTTTGTATATCTCTAAGAAAGACCCCTTCTTTTCATCAGTTCCAAATGTTATAATTCACCAGCATGTGGAAGTTTTTTTCTCTCCCCCATGTTTTTTTTAAAAAACAGTACCTAAAACTAAGCACAACATTGCAGGGGAGAGTAGATTATCCACCGGATCTTATAATATATTCTCCATTACAATGGAAACAAATTAGTTCTTTAAAAAAATACTGCCAAGTCCATTCCTTACCTAGTGGATGAACACACTGTTTTTTAGATGCTGCCATTGAATGCTGACAGGTTTTTCTACAAGTACCACAGGAAAATACAAGGGTTGATTTTGCAAATGGTTAAGAAGTTGTAACCCAGCAACATGCATGACAAGTTCCTCCCAAATTACTAACAGACATATCACACTAAACAGTCTCAGCAAAAGCATTTCCCCAGATTTTCCGACCTGTTTAAAACAAAATCAGAAGGGTGAAAAAAAGAAAAAGGTAAAAAAAATAAAAAGGCTATCAGCAATGCTTATGCAGTTCCTATCCAAGGGAGCAGATTCTTGGCTAAATCCAGAGGCAAGCTGAGCAGACTGCAGGTGATCCACTCTTCTGTCACCACCAAGTGCCACTGCAATCAATCAGAATCACTATAGGAACATGAGACAGAGGAAAGCAGACAGTTTTAAAATCAAAAGGTAAAAAGTACATTTTCAATTTTGGGGGGTGTGTGTGTAAGTATTTTTAATTATGCTCTAGAAAAGCATGTTTTAAGACAATCCCACATGGAACAGTGTCCTTTAGAAAATTCTCAAAGAAGGCCCAATAACAAACTGGTATAATATAATGCCAAAGGTGGCCTTAAATTTCAAAACCAGATGATGATTTGGCATCCTCATTTGGAAGTCAACATTCATTAGCTCACAGACAACCAGGCAACAAACACACAGTTCTTTCTAGGAAGAAAATAAAATAGAAAGAATTGTCTTTAATTGTTTCTCCCCCCTTAATCAGGACATCAAAAGAAATACACAACATATAAGTAATCAGAACAAGTGCCGCCTTCTCAAATAACAATTCTCTCCCATGTTTTACCAGGTGACAGATAAATTCTGTGATTTTCATCTTTAGATTGAGCCCAGGCAGAGTCCGCGCCTGATAATTACAAAGATAAGTTTTCCATCCAGTTGACCACCCTGATTATCACTGTCTGAGTGTTTGTGTTTTCTGTATGTATTGATAAATGTCAAAATACTACACAAGTCACCATGCACTAAACTGTAAAAATACCTTACTGGAGAGATGTAGCAGTATTTTTTTCCTTCTACTGTAGAACAACCATAGCTTTCAACACAATAGGCATGAGTTATGAAATTCTTAACTTGAGAATGGAAAGACATGGTTCTTTGCCTCTCAAATGACTATTGCATTTATAAAGCAAAGACTCTCTATACATATTTTATAGATGCTGTACAGTAAGCAGAGTGGGCATGTGAGCGCATTGGTGCATTTACACACCCCTATACCCCTCAAAATGCAACTCCTTTGTCATTAACAATACCGGTTATTCAGCAAATTATTCAAAACAGTTGCTGGACTAAGCTTGCCAGTTTGGACAGTAGATCGTGTCATCTGGAAATGTATTGCAAATTTTACATCCCAGCTGAAGAGTTTGCCAAGCCTGGGAACCGTCCCATTCAGAAGCACTCCACAAGCACAGGGAAGCAGACCTAAAAACGTATAGCAGGTTTTCTTCCCTCAACCAACCCGACAGCAGTAGCTACTGCAGCACGGGACTGAAGGTGCTTCATTACTTCCACTCCGGGTATGTGGGGTCAGTTGAGGTTGACTACACAAAGAGAACCGGCATCTGGGACAGGCAGGTCCTACCAGATGAAATCAGAGCAACAGTTAAGCCTGCAAAGAAAGTTTTGGCTGCGATTCAAGTGACACTGTTATTTACTTAGCGAATAAAGAGGAGCAGTTCATAGGGTTATTTGGCCTGTGCAGTGTGCATACAGTTTGGCTGGAAGGAAAAAAAAAAAACAAACCACCATCGCATTTTTGTTATAAGGGCTGTATCATTCTGTTCACAAAATAAAAAATGAGCAAGTGAAGAAGGAGTAAAATGGCTGTGTGTATGTGAAAAACAAAGTAGCCATGCTGTCCTTATTCACCAAACTTTCGCACAGATCACACGAACACAAGAGTGAACTTTCCTTATCGTTTCACTTAACGCTACACAAACTTTAAGCCTTCTTGTCATTAAACACTAAAGGCAGAACCCACAGCTAATTTGCTGTCTAATGCTAAAAATTGCTTTCCCCTGAATTTAAGTATAAAGGAAAGCACAAACCACCTATTCTCCCCCAACACCTTTAAAAGCCAGTATATTGAACTAATTAATACCAAAAAATCTGGTGCAAGCTGTCTTTTTGTGCTCCAAGTAACCGTGTACGCACCCCTACCAATACTGCCAAGTAATCATGACAACTTGTGAGTCAGCATCATGTACTCATTGTGAAAGGGGGGATCCAGCATAAGAAAGCTCCTTGGGTGGAAAACCAATTGGAGGGGGGTGGGAAAAAGGGGGAAAGGAAATAAAAGCAGCAAACGACACCACAGAAATTAAGAGGCAAACTGTTTGCTGCTTACCACCACATTTAGAGATGGCAAAAAGAGTATTTTGAACACTGGACAGAATAAATGTCAGTTGTTATCATTGCAGCATGGTAAACACGTGTTGATCCAGTAATATTTTATGCAGCTAAAATCAATTTCAGCCATTTTGAGATAATGCCCAGTAGAATAGGTGTCCTCTAATTAGGAAGCTGCTCATCGCAGCAATGAACTATGAACCAGTTGGAAAAAAAAAAAAATAATCAAACTAATGCTACTTTATCTTGTCCTATGAAAGAAATATTTTAAACATTTAATAAGAAAACAGAATTTCTCTTTTTGAAAAGCAGCATGTAACATGAGAAAACAGGGTGAACTCTGACATTAATGGCTAATGACCACAAATGAAAGAGAAACACTTCAGCAAGCATACACTTGTCTATTCATTTCAAGGTCACAGAACACTATGAGGTCGAGATGAGCTTTAGAAAACACAACAAAAAGCAAATCAACATTCTGCCATTAAATAAATACAAAGTACTTTTGTTGAGATGAAGGATGAAGGCTTGCAGTGACATCTGGAAGAGAGAAAGTTCCTCCCTTACCCTTTACATAGCAGGCTACTGTTAAATCTATTAAACAGTCACCGCGACAGGTAGCACACCCAGACACCATGGACAACTTGAATCCAACAGGGAAAGAATGGAAACAGTTTGCAGGGGCACAGAATCTGTCAGCTTTCCACACTGGCATTTCCAACGCTTTCTTGGAATATCCCATCTCAGCAAGGCCTGTCACAGTACCTTAATGCCTACTAAAGGCATCAAAACAGACAAAGAAATAAACTTAATGTTTTGCTTTGAAAGAGAACGTTTGTTTTCAGTAAACAAATATGCAATACATTCAGCACGAAAAAAAAGATATTGGAAATTTTTGAACAAAGCATGTCAACTAAAGCAAAACAGGCTTGTATTCTACTCTTCATATTCCAAGAATATTACTTAGAAAGTGGTCATGTTTAAGACATACTAAATATGAGTCATCCAGACACACTATGTTAGCCATCTAGAAAGAAAGTAAAAACCACAGTATTTTTAATTGTGTATCTTTCTAGTACTTCCCTTGATATATGATATTTTTATACAAATAAAAGAAACCAAGCAGAGACTGAGTAGTTAATTCAAGTTTTTCAGTGGAATAAGTTATTGCTGTTTTTTTAGAGCGTTCCTTTAGATGTATCCTTCAAGATTTCTGTAACCACCATCTTCTCTATCCCACGTTCTCAGTGATGTGAATGTAAGAATTGAAAGATAAGCACTGCAAAGCATGGAAGTGATGGACAAAGAAGGGGCTGCTAAAGTGTCATATATGTATAAAGAATGACAGAAGATGTAGCAGGAACTGAAACACTGCTGCATGGTAACCCCTTGAAGTTTACTCCCGTTTGTGTTAAAAAACGAGAAAGCCACGGTATTTGAAGCTGAATTAAAAATTCAGGCTAATTAATGCATCTATGAAACTTCCATTTCCAGCTTAGAAATGAAGAGCATTTGAAAAGCAAGCCATTAACAGTCTCCCAATTATTTTATATTCAGAAGCAGCACAGACACACTACACTAGCTTCTGTAAGATGTTCTTTCCAAGTTCAGAAATTTAGCATTTGAAAAGAAACCTCTTATCTCTTTAGACAGCTTCCAGAACCTGGAAAACATGTATATGGAAAGGATATAACCACAAGCTTACTGCTATGAATGAACACATGTTCATTAGCTAAAAAACAAAATAAAAAAAAAATTAAACAACCTGGAGAGTTCATCTTCTACAAGCAATATAGGAAAATTAATCCTTTGGACAACCACTCTCCTCTCCTGCCTAATAAGGTAAAGATATGAAGAGAAATCTGCTATTTAAAGCAATTCACACTAATAGGAAGCCAGTTTCTTTAGACTATGTGGCACAGGAGCAGGGGGGGAACAGCTTGGTACATCAGGATGTGCACGATACACGAAGTCTGCATTTAGCCCTCAAAACCTGCACTTGGTTTTGCAGGTGCCTAGGAAAAGCTGAGACACTCAAAGGCAGCAAAGTAAACTCCACAGGCAGGAGGAGGAGGAGACGGGGAAACCAGAGGAGCCAGGAAAGACCTGAAAAATTTCAGAGGGGCTGAAGCAGCTTCTTCCCACTCCAACCCATCTTTTCTAGGATACCACCCTTTCCCCAAATTCACTCAGGTGTAGGGTTCTCACATAGCCTCCTCACTTAGAACCATAGAATTGCCTAGGTTGGAAGGGACCTTTCAGATCATCTAGTCCAACCATCAACCTAACTCTGACAAAAACCATCACTAAACCATATCTCTAACCTCCATGTCTACCCATCTTTTAAATGCCTCCAGGGATGGTGACACAACCACTTCCCTGGGCAACCTGTTCCAATGCTTAATAACCCTTTCAGTGTAAAAATTTTTCCCAATATCCAGTCTAAACCGCCCCTGGCACAACTTCAGGCCATTTCCTCTTGTCCTATTGCCTCTTACTTGGGAGAAGAGACCGATCCCCACCTCTCTACACCCTCCTTTCAGGTAGTTGTAGAGAGTGATAAGGTCTCCCCTCAGCCTCCTTTTCTCCAGGCTGAACAACCCCAGCTCCCTCAACCGCTCCTCATAAGACTTGTTCTCCAGACCCCTCACCAGCTTCGTTGCCCTGCTCTGGACCCGCTCCAGCACCTCAATGTCTTTTTTGTGGTGAGGGGCCCAAAACTGGACCGAGTACTTGAGGTGGGGCCTCACCAGTGCCGAGTACAGGGGGACGATCTCTTCCCTAGTCCTACTCACCACACTGTTCCTGATACAGGCCAGGATGCTGTTGGCCTTCTTGACCAGCTGGGCACGCTGCTGGAGCTCAGCAATCATCAAGTACAGGGGATGAGTTTCACTCACCTTCCTGATCAGTGTCTCACGCAGCAGACACACAGGGAGACAGGGAGCACCTTGTTATTTCATGTGTTGAGCTAGTTCAAGCTCAGCCACCAGAAGTTCCTTAGAGAAATAAAGGGTTTCAAGAAGAAACTCAAGACTTGAAGAAAAAAAGAGATAGTTCTTTCTGTTGCAATGCTGAAGTGAATTCTTCCTTTTTTTAAACAGCAGTCACACAGATTACAGCACATCTAACCAATTAATTCAACCAGCCTTATGAAGCAAATAAACTCCTACCCAGGCAACAATGCAAGTTCATCTTCACATAAAGATCTGCTAGTCTTGAACAATTACTTCAATTCACTCGTGGCAAATAAGCCCTCATTCAATACAACGTTCATTAACTTACCTTCTCCAATTTCTTCTCTCTTCCTACCTCTGCCACTCCTCCGCTATTACACGCTGTAGCCCCTATTCACCCTGCCCTCAAATCAAAATAGGGAAGTACAGACCATTCCCCACACACAGTTCTTCTCTGTCCCTCTTCACTGTATGCCCTGGCCAAGAAGAGTGCACCCCTCGCAAACGTGACAGGTAACGTACAGTACATAATGCAAAGTAAAAAACTAGGCAGATAGGCAACTTCATGAGAAAACTGTCTGCCTCTCTTCCTGTAAAAAAATTCTTTTTCTTCAGAAATAAAAAAAATATAACATTTTGGTTAAGATCATCTGAGGTTTTCTACAAGTAAAAAATAAAAATCAAGAAAAGCAGATGCCTTTAAAGTACAATTTTCATATAGTCCATAATGTAATGTCAGTAAAAAAAAATACGCATGTGAATGTTGATCGTTTCTACCTGAACACATAAACTACATTTTGACTTGATTAGTCACATTGCATAGTCAAAAACAAGTAACACTTGTCTTTTCTGTGCTAAAGTTGAACAACCTGTTATGCATTGCAGTGTTAAACAAACAGCCCACTTCTTTCTAAAGTGGGCAAGGCCTTAAAGGTAGCGCTATAGTAACTTTCCATTTTTTGTGGGATAAAGGCCTAACGTCACAAGCAAAGGAGAATTTGAACTTAAGCACCCTTTGGGCGGGCTCTTCTATGCAACTGCAATCTCCAGTCTCGTCCGGCTCCTGTTACAGATGCTTCATGAAAATCAGGCTTGTGATGGTCTCATTTAGAGCAAGCCAAAGTTAGTGCCATTGTTCAGGCATTCAAGTAAATATGAAGCATCCTGGCTCTACTAATCTTCTTAGATACAGACTATTTCCAGATTTCTTCTCCACTTCTCTACTGCTCTGTTTCAGTCAAATACAGGCCACAAGTGAAATCCACGCAGCTCAGACTTCTAACACACGCCTAGGTTGTTCTACATGGCTGGTGCAACTATTAGTGCTTCTGGTAGCATTCACTACCACAGAATAATGGGCATTTTGCTCTCTAAACATATGAGTACTGCCAAATCCAGAGTAATATAAACACAAATTCAAGATTAAAAACAAACAGTGAAACTGCAAAATCTATAAGCAAGGTAAGCAAAACCTTACAGGCTGCATAATACTGGAAAAGTATTTTATATAAATGTGTAAGCCCTTACACAAGAAAGGCTGACAGTTCATCTGAACAACAGAAACTTCATCATGCATAAACCTCTGGAAAAATCGTCATCCTAAACAGGGTACGATCAGTACTACAAAATTTTACAAATACGGATTTTGCATTTTCTTCCTTAACAAGGTTATTTTCAACAATTATGTCTTCTCTCCCCCAACCCCCAAAAACAAACAAAAAAGTACATATACAGAAATAAATTGTGAAGAACAGGAAGGACACTTTCTTGGCCTTTTTGGTTGTTAATGTAAATCACTAAGTTTTCATCAATCCACACATACATACTTTTTGTATCTGTAGATATCTTTTTTAAAAAGTCATAATACGTTCCAATATCCCAAATATCTTTCCCTTAGTTTCAAAATTTTCAAGCAGAACTCAAAAATAAACTCTATCAAGAACCAGAAGATCACAAAGCATTCATACTCAACAATTGACTTTAGCATACAAATATTCCTTCTTTGTCTTCACCACCACCTTTTTATTCTCTGTATAAATCTCCTTTTTACCAAAGGTTCTCAAATTCTTGCAAGATAACCTGTTCTCCAGAACTTTATCTCACCAAACTCCCATAGCAAAAACCAATACACAGCAATTCCCCTTACTAACTTTATAATAATTAAAGTGAAAAAGCTTGCATTCAGTACCCACTGACAATGCTTTTATAATAATAGAATGCTTTGAAAAAGAAAAGCAAGTGTTTAATTTAAAGCTGTTAACTTAAAACAGTTGTGAAAATACCCAAGTCAATCACCAATCATTTCCCTTACCACCAAAGTAAGTTATTTTTGTCCAAGCAATAAGTCTCACAAGGGACTGTTCTTAAAAGATACTAATCATCCTTTTATCACTTCCCTCTTCTATTTTAAGTCACCAGTGGAAAATACTCAATAGGATGATTCAAAACTTCTGCGCGCGCGCCCCCCCCCCCCCCGGCCCAAAAC
>VYZM01020057.1:146587-162892 GCA_013398915.1 Dromas ardeola
CCGGAGCCGCGGCGGCGGGGACGGAGGGGAAGGGGCCGGGGCCTGAGGGGGTGCCCTCTGTCGGCCCGCCTCTGCTCGCCCTCGGGCCTGAGGGCCGCCCTGGTGAGTAGGGGGGGCTCCTCCCCAGTCGGGGAGCAGCACCCGGGGCCTGGGAAGGAGACCGTGGCTCAGAGTCCTCGTCCAAAAGCAAAAACCGGGGAAAGCAGAGAGCCCTCTTCCCCCCCAGCGACCTCCCCTCGGCGGTCACACCGCTCCGTGCTTCCCTCCGGGGTGGGGAAGGGCCTGTTGGCCTTCGGCCCTCGCACTGGGTGTTCATCTGTGGTGGACCTGGAGCGCTGGCAGGCAGCAGGGCTCAAATCTACTGCCTGGCTGTTGTCACCATCCAGTGACCTCTCTACCTATGCCATAAAAGAAGACTTGGTGGAATGAAGTCCTCCTGATGGTGACAGGAGCATGGCAAGGCCAGTTTGTGACAACGTAATTAAGCATTCTTCATATCCCATCTTGTGGAAAAATGATATGTCCAGATGGCCTGACACAAGAACAGTAGAGGTGCGCGGCCTTACGCTATTGCCCTGCATCAGGCTTCAAAAGAGACACTGGAGTTCAGCTATCCATAAGCTTGCAGTGAGCAAGTAGGACAGGAAGGCAGGTGAAATTCAAATTCATCTTCATGCAAGCTCTGCACTGCAATACAATAATTCTCGGCATGGGAAAGGATTTTCTTCACCTCGGTGTTTTTATTCGTGTTTTTGTTCACCGAATAGGTTGATATCCTCTTTAATTCCTGCCTTTACAGAGTTTTGGTCTCTTCTGCAGACTTACACCTGCACTCTTCCACCAACCAAGAACTTCAGAAATGACAGTAGAGCCCAAAATGTAGAGTCCAGTAGCCAGATGAAAACAATGCCCTTTTTTAATATTAAAACTTGTATTGATAAGAGAACGAAAAGAACAGGCAGTACGAACACTCGTTGTGAATTGGGTTTCAAACTATTCTTTAAAACAATAACAACACAGAATGATTGATCATCTATTTACACTGGGAGAACATTGAACTGCCAGCTAAAAAACACTTGCTGGCCTACCACAGATGTAAATTGCTTGGGCAAATTCTGAAATGCCTTATGAAGCATTTTATGCTAGTGCATCAAAATATTTATGTGGTTCTTGCATGTAACTATATTTATTTATTGTTATAACATTGTTTCTAAAACTGCAGAACCTGTACCTGTCATTCACACTGCTGTATTGATTGGTAAAAGTTACAAAGATAACACAGTTTCAGCTGGTTAGAAACTGATTTATTTATAAAACTGTCATTATTTATTTATAGACTGAGGAGATAGGCCAAGATCCTACAAAGCTAACTAAAGCTGATGAAATGTTATACCATATATAAAATTGAGCACATATGTCCTGTATCAAACAAAGCTCCTGTCTTGAGCACTCCATGCTCCAAGGCTTGTCACTTAAAAGTGCCTTAAAGTGCAGCGGTGAGAGCCAGAGAAGTGAAGAGGTTCTAAGGGGTCGCTAGAATTTCTGTGGTTTCAGGGTCTTTTGATGGAAAGGCAAATGTGATCCTAGGATATATTGACTGAGGTATTACTGGTAGAGATATATAGAAAAGCAGGAAGCATGAGATCTGATCACAAATGCCGTACTCAGCTACTTCAAAAAGTACATTTGAGAAAAACGAGAGCAGGTGCAGGGAGGATGCTAAAAGAGTGTTAAAGGTAATGAAGAGTCGGTCTTATGAGAGGAAAGAGCTTTGCCTGGCAAAACAAAGACTAAGAGGTAAAAAAGATTATTGTTTATAAATACGTCAGTGTGGTAAGCACAGGGTGTATACCCAAAACGATAGGGCTTTATGGAAAGTCATTAAAATTTGAAATGAAGCTGAAATTATCTTCTCTTTCTTTGGCATTCCAAACAGATAAATGAAGTATTGCTATTTTTATAGCTACTTTTATATTTTTGTTTTCCTAGGCAGAAGCTATTGCAACAGTACAAATTTTCCAGAATGGTTTTGGAGATACTGTTGGAATAGCCGACATCCTGCAGGTGCATTAATAGCAGTATCACAGGAGTCTTAATCCCAGATGTGCAGACATGAACAGAGAACCCGGACAAGTGTTCTTCTTCCAACTGTGCTAAATACGGGTAACTTTTTGGAGGTCTGCTATGTGAGAATCACACACGGGGAGGAGACTGGGGTATGAGAGTGAGTACTTCAGTTAATGGCTCTTTGGGTTCTGGTGTCACAGCAACTGGATATAAAGCTATGTCAGAGCCGTGGGAAAAGACTAAAATTTGCCTACCCGAAGAAGCAAGGTGGTGGGCGTTGTTCTATTTCAAGAGTAAATGTTGATATATGTAATTTGGACTGGCTTTGGAGCTATCATCTCTACATTCAAATCCTATTTTGGCATTATATCTTCATTTGCAGTAACGTCAACTGGATAATGTCATGACTGAACTCTAGCACGCACATTTATACCTTTTAGTTTTTGTGGTGGGATTCTTCTCACTCACTACCAAAAGTCAGGGATCCAACCTCAGCTGGTCATACCCCACCCCTGTGGTGGACAGGCACCTATCGCTCCAAACCATCTCCTTCTAGAAAAAGTGCCATAAATTGCCTTTTGCAGGTGCTTTATTTTCAAAGTGCCATAAATTGCCTTTTGCAGGTGCTTTATTTTCTCTGTCAACTCCAGTGAGAGGAAGCCTAGGTGCCTACCTTTGACTAGAGGACTGTCTTCCAGATGTCTAAAGCTAGGTGAAATAAAACCCATTTCAAGGTGACAAAGGTACATGTAAACGCTGAATGAGAACAGACAGCCAAAGACAGCAAAACAACATGTATTTAGTATGTCAGTAACAAACAATAATTGAACATGAAGTTCCTAATCTTAAAGCAGGAATCTGACATCAATTCCTGGCTGAATTCTTAGCTGGCTTTTTTTAGAATAGCATAGTAAATATTGCTTTTTGAGGATGCTTTGTTACGGTGTACTATTACCTTTTGATTACTTTTACCCAAAGTAATTCAATTAGGACACTTAATACTAATGTTTTGTGTAATCATAGATATCCAAGTGTGGACTGCGGGCCAGTAAAAGCCTTAATTTCATATAGTATGGTGGTTTCACATGCATTTATAGAGAAGGGAGTCTTATAATTCTCCTTGTTCTAAAGGAAATGACAGACATATGTAATGCAGATAGGAATGTTACGCCAACTTAACTTTAAAACCAACTAAGTCACTGTAAAGACTTAAATTTTCGAGTACCCTAATTGTTTTGGTCCTAGGGAAACTGCTATGAAGATGAAATGTAAATATGAATGACATGAAGAAACATTTATTTTTCTGTTCCTGGGTTTTAGGGGTTTTCATTTTTCCTTCAGAGGCACTGAATACTCACCAGGAGAATATGCTTTGGGCTTTCCTGGATACCACACAGGACAAACTTTTAGCCCTGCAGCTGGACCAATGTTATCTAGTTTATTACTTACAAGATGAGTAGAATTTGACCCTGAGTAATTTAAATGAAGACAGGTAGAATCCTACACCAAAGACATAATATGAACCCCCTGGAAATGGCTGAGGTACAGTTTTCATTTTAATACTTCTGGAGGTCTCACAAGTTTTCCTCTCATGTATATTAAAAATCCATCTCTATAGTTTTTTTTAAGGCTAGTCAAGTGGGGTTTTAATGATTTGGAATCTTAAAATTATATCTAAAACTACTGTATCTCACCTTCAGAATGGTTTAAATTCATCCAGTTGGAATGATTTTTTACCCCTTGAGATAACAGCTGAAGGTTCCACTATTTTTCCGCAGTTCTTGATGATATTACTCATATCCAAATGGCAACAATGTTTAGAGGAATGTGATAACAAAATCCATTGAGTAATGAGGTGCTAATACATAGCTAGTGATGCAAAGTTTCAAAGGAAGATATTTTGTCATTGTGATCTGGTACTTACTGAATGTTATTTCTAATGATAGGTTCTTATGTCTATGTGGTACTAAATTCTGTAGTACTCTGGGCTACTTGTATTTTAAACTGTTACATTCTTTTTTCAGCCTTGAATCTTCAAAACACGCATTTTTTAGAATCCATTCCTTTATCCTGGTGCTTGCTATCTGTATAGAAGTCCATACAAAAACATTGTAACTGTTACAGGTTTTCTCTGTGACCACATTTACAGCATTATCACGAAATACGTCTGCTTACCTTGAATCTATACACCCAACTTCTACACATTATTTTTGGCACTTTTGTCAAATAGAGTTTTATCAGGCATAGGCTTTTTTATTCGCCCATGCAGACTGTTAAGAACTAAATGTTTTCAATTTTCTATTGAACATTTCTATAATTTAGTGTGGTAGACGTGACATGTCACATACAAATGCAAAATTACATCATAGATGGTTGAAAATTTAAATAGCAGATAAGATTTATTTTTTTTTTTATTTTGCCAGTTAAGAAACAAATAAATCTGGAAGCCTAAGGGATACTGAATTGCATGGAACAAAATAAGCAAGGATATTACAACTGGTGCCACAGTTCTGATGAAGCCAGACATACATAGTCAAACCTATACGAGCAGGTTGCTTAAAAACAGAGCTGAGAAAAACTCCTGGTTGCTGCAGATGAGATCGAGATAAGGAACAGGACCTTAGGCAGTGTAAAGATAGTAACATTTTCTGCTTCAATGAATAAGACAATGCTAACGCATTAGTTGTTTTAAAACAAATTGGTCTTTATAGAAAAGGACTCACTTTTCTATAATGTATACATATTAAGTATTCAAAGCAGAATATGGAAAGAGCAGAGTTATCTACAGTGGCTTTTACTGACAAAAGACCCAATTCAAGAAAACCTTTAAGACGTGTATAAGATCAGTCCTATTCATGGCATCACTTAGTCTAAAATATAACGTGAAACAACTGCGAAGTTAAGCATGTGTTTAAGTGTTGTTTGAATAAATATGATTTCATGAATCATAAGAAAATAGACGAAGATGAATCAGTAAAAAGAAATGCGAACTGTTAATGTGCAAGTAAGTGTGCGAAAAATGTATTTACAATAAAGGGAAAATTGAGGGAAAAGTAAAACCTCATCCACCCTTTCTCAAGGCAAATCTGAATTTTGCCACAGTTTTTCGAACTTTAAGCAAAATAGTCTGCAGACTGAAAATTTTGTGGCAACTTTAGAGAAAATGATCAAAGTATGCATTTTTAAATGAATAAAATATTAAAAACTAGGACTACGAGTGAAGTCTTCCCAGTGTTATCTACTGTGTTATTCAGTTGGGATTAAAGTGATCAAATATGTGGTGAATTTTAAAAATCAGAGGCATATTGTCTTTTGTATTAAGACGTCAATGAAACAAACCAAGGACAAGATGGTTATATTAGAAACATATTGGTGTGGGGAGCCTTTATTTTTGTTAATAGTCTGAAGTTTTCTGAACTTCTTCAGAAGTCTTCAGAAATATTTTTTAATTATTATTATTTGCCAATACCAGAGTATGATTTCAGTTATGGGTTATAAATTTGCCAGCTAGTCTGTTTATGAACATAAGGTATATTTTTGTTTTCTCTATCAGAATAGGCCATTACCATGAAACTCAAGAGACGTTGCAAACTTTTGTTCTGTGTGGATTTTCCTGGGAAATATCTGCAACCATCTGAACTGAGGGGGAAAAAGCAATTTCATGAGAGCAAAATAGCTTACGCTGAGGACAAAAAAAAAAGGCAAATTTTCACAATGAATAGAAACTCCACAGTTGCAGTGTTTGTATCTGGGTGCCAAAACCTAGTTTTCTCAGTCCATATTTAGGCACTTGCAGATAGGTGGCCTACTTGTCAGTAATACTAAACATTCACAAATGAAAAAGAAATTGCTAGTTACTTCTAAAAACCAAGCAGCTTACCCAAAATTGCCTGAGTATCTGAAGAGCCAAAATTCAGCATGTAGTTTTGAAAATTTCAGCCTAAATTTTTGAAGATCATGCACGCCGTATTTTATCCACTACAGTGTGTTCTTTTGATCTTAATTGCAGGTTTAATAAATCTAGACCCCTGAATTATGTGCGAGGTCTCAGGCAGCGGGCAATTACTCTTAGCTTAGGCGAGTTGTAGCGCACTGCATCTGCTGCTCCTGACCATGGCACCAACAGAACCTCCAGCCTGCATGGATCAGGGTTTGTTGTCAGTGTAACTGTGTGTATTCGAGGTGTGTACAGGCAAGTATATCATGCGGCTTGCATTAAAAGTGCTATTTCTTCCAGGTAGGAGAAAAGACTGCAAATCTGTCTGTAGAATAAAATACAGTAAGGTAGCTACTTGTTCAGCATACCGAGTAACACGATAAGGAGCCTTGTGTGCTCAAGGCACTTCTGTTTACTCAAGTGACCACTGGTGAGAATCATTGGGGATTTTGATTTTGTTCAGGCGATGTAGTGCTTCTAGAACAGAAGCTAAGTCCCTAATGTGGCTTAACAATAAATACTGGAGAAGAATTATCATGGGAATCTGGTATATGGAAAGACCAGTGAGGGCTGCAAAGCTGAAAGGGACAATAACATGCCATAAAGTTCACAGAATTTTCTTAGAAAAGTGTGTGCAATTTTTAGAAATGAGCTGCAGTCGATAAGAGGTATTCTGTAAGTACAGTGCAAGTAGGAAACTATTTATTTACCACATTGTACAAGCCTAATGCTTTCGATTAGGAGGAAATAGAAAACTAGCATTCGAATACCCATCAGCGAGTGGCCTATGACATGGCTGGGTAATCAGCACGTGAAGGCACTTGTGCCATGTTTTCTGCTAACCCAAATCTTTTTGCCCAGAACATTAAGAAACATTGATAAGAGTGTTTCACACCTGTACTCTCTTCTTCGCCTACCAGTTCCAGTCTGGGTGAAATTTAAGGACCTGTATTGTCTCCATGCTCATTATCTCAGACCTGTCTTACCCGCGCCCCTTTGCAGCACTCTCCATCCTGAAGTTGAGAGCAAGGAGGTCAGCTGCAGAGCATTCTCGGGGGAAGGCCATTTCATCCGAGATCGTGCACCTTGGTCACATGAGTGGACATGGGCACCTCCTGGAGTCAAGAGGGAGTCAAAGAGCCAGTGCACAGCATAAGAACCATCAGTCTGTGCAGATCAGCTTACAGGGTAGAGACATTTTAAAGCACAATGCAAGATCACTTTCTTTGTGCTCCCTAGTAGAAACAGTCTTTAGAATTCACTGACATTTAATCATCTGCCTCATATCACTCCTTTTCAGAGTAGCTATTTTGGTGCTATGTGGGGGTTGTCACAGAAATGGTTGCCTAATTCTGATCTAAATTTTGTGATGTGCACACAGATCTTCTACTGTTAAGTATTTTACATCCGAATGCAATAATAAAGAGAATTAAAAGTGATTCTGCTTCATGAAAGAGAAGTGACATACTAACCAGATATTCCTAGCTCTTGCAAAAAGAAACCTAGCACAATTTCCACAAATCCCGTGGAAAAATGGTTGTACATCAATACACAAGTTCCCACTGCCTGCCCTATCTCCTTAGTTTCGGTAGTTACAGGTGAATGGATTTTCAGTACTGTCCAAGAAATCAGGACTTGTTCCATGTAAACGACAGGCATCAGTGTTTTCAGATCACTACTGGCCTCGTAAAATGGCTGAGGTTCAGAACTGTTTTGAAGCTTAGCAGCCAGAAGAGTATCAGTGAAACTGCCAAGAAGCTTGCTGCTTCATGCAGCAAGGAACACGGATCGAAATGAGATTTTTCCTTTTTTTCTTAGAGAGGAGCAGTAAGGAAGGGGGTGGGGAAAGGAGCTGCTCACTTTATTTTCCCTGAAATACACTGTTGCTGTAGATTTGAATCAATCGAATGAGTGCCTTACGAGTGGTTTTAAGATGATATAAATGTCCTATTAAATGCTTCTTGTGTTTCTCTGAGATTAGTACAACTATATGTTTACAATAGGCCAAGAGCGGGTTTTTTTTCAGGGTGATTGTTTCAAAGTTAGGTTAGTGCATGTCTGCATTTTGGTACTTTATACAGGCAGACACTTAGGCTTTACTGGTCCATGAGGTGTTTGCCCATAGGATTCAAAGATAAAATCCTAAAAAAAACCCAACCCTCCAGATTACTTTTGAAAAGCCAAACCCCACTTTTGCTACAGGATTTAACTGGTAATTGATCTGATGGGGCAAGCCCTATGTTTCTTAAAATTGTGTAATATATCCTACTAGGACTATGTTCTTTGCTTCTTGTGGCAGAGCATAGAAAAGCAAATTGCGAACATAGCTGTAAAAGTTTGAATCTTAGCATGTAGTATTTGATACCTTTGTGACACAGCAGAGTGAGCTGCTGTTTTTAGGGATCACCTACTTAAAACTTTTTGAATGTGCAATCCCATTTTGTTTAGCTGGTTTTATATAATGGCCAAAGATCTAAATAGTGGGTTCGTTTTGCAGATCTAATATTGTCCAAATTGAATATGCATTTCTAAGAATTACTAACCATATTTCTTTTAAAGTTTAATCTTCTTCATATTTTTTTCTTTTTAAATTAACTTTTATCTAATATTCACAACCAACCTCAAATCCTTTTACAGTCTACAGAGGGGCTGATATGAACAGAGTTTGCATAATGACTCTTAATTTTTTCAGTTCAAGACACAGAATGAGAATAATCTCTTGCTGTGACAATTAATTAAGAATATTAGTCAGGGAATATAGACAACAAGCATGCAAGAGAAAGCAGATCTCCAAAAGATTTTCAACATTCAACAACAACTTCTTGCATATGTAATATGTTGTTGCATTATCAGTGTGGTGAGTAGGACTACGGAAGTGATTGTCCTCTTTGTACGCTGCACTGGTGAGGCCCCACCTTGAGTGCTGTGTCCAGTTTTGGGCCCCTCACCACAAAAAAGACATTGAGGTGCTGGAACAGGTCCAGAGAAGGGCAACGAAGCTGGTGAGGGGTCTGGAGCACAAGTCTTATGAGGAGCGGCTGAGGGAACTGGGGTTGTTCAGCCTGGAGAAAAGGAGGCTGAGGGGAGACCTTATCGCTCTCTACAACTACCTGAAAGGAGGGTGTAGAGAGGTGGGGATCGGTCTCTTCTCCCAAGTAAGAGGCAATAGGACAAGAGGAAATGGCCTGAAGTTGTGCCAGGGGCGGTTTAGACTGGATATTGGGAAAAATTTTTACACTGAAAGGGTTATTAAGCATTGGAACAGGCTGCCCAGGGAAGTGGTTGTGTCACCATCCCTGGAGGTATTTAAAAGACAGGTAGACATAGTGCTTATAGATATGGTTTAGTGATGGTTTTTGTCAGAGTTAGGTTGATGGTTGGACTAGATGATCTGAAAGGTCCCTTCCAACCTAGGCAATTCCATGATTCTATGATTATTGTATGAAAGGTGCTTTTGACAGTTTGCTCAACCCACCTTTGCGTTTATCTGGAAAATCTTTCTTTCAAAATATGGGCCAAAATTCTACTCATACTGAGCCAGGAATGAGCCATGCATTCATGACAGGATCCCAATGTTGTCAAATTACTGAGGTAAAAGTGCCAAGGCCTGCTACTATGAGTTCCCCAAGGAAAACTAAAACCTAAAGACGTAGCTTTTTAAAAGGGAGACAAAAGAAGACATAAAGAGAAATTAAATTTTCTACAGAGTTCTTCCAAGTCCAGTGTGTTTGAAGGGTAGTCCGTGATTGCTGTTAACTTAACAGCTTGCTGAATGGATGCAAATTTTGCTTTGTCTGCTCTAGTCCTCTAGAAATTCTCCCCTTCACCTCCAAGGCCTGCTGGGCTGCTCTCTCATCCTCACTGTAGTCTTTCAAACAATGCATGTGCTCCAGGCCCTCTGCTATAACTTTCTTGCTCAGTCTATCCTCCAGTCTCTTGAGCATTCTCTTTTTGAGGACTCTCAGAAGCCCTAAGGGAGGGCTTCCTCCAAGAGGTCCCCCTTCTTAAAGACAGCACAACACACGCCTGCGAGAAATAAATCAGCTGCCCATGAAATTCCAAGCCTAGTTTGCTCCAGCTTTTGAGTACCAAATGTCATAGTTTAAGACTGCTTAAAGAAACACATTCACGAGAGAGATGTATGACATCCTGGTTTAACACTGCCTCATGATTGAATTTGTTTAGTGTAGTTTGAAAACATGTCAAAAGATTGGGTTTTTTTTAAACATAGAAAACTAAAAATATATGTATAGTTGGATCAGACCATCCACTTGAATAATTATTCTGGTTATCCGTCAGGCCAACTCAGTAATGCTGGCCATCCTCCAGGGCCCATTTCTCTTATGTCTCTGCCAGACGAATGGCCAAATTGTCAAAAAGCCATTACAGTATGAAGATGAATTAGAATCACACAGTAGGGGTCATGACTACCCACATCAACTTCCTGCTTAAGTTGTTTGCCACCTATTTTTTAGGAACAAAGAAAGTCACCTTACAACTGTAGTTCTCCCCAGGTCCCTGTGAAGTCAGTGGAGACCGACTACAAGCATTTCCTGAAGGCAACTCTGTCCATCTAAGGTCTGACTATTGTTTGGGTTGGGTTGTTGGGTTGTTTTGGGTTTTTTGGGGTTTTGGTGTTGTGTTTTTTTTCTTGGGGGGTTAGGGGTGGGGGTGGTGTGAGGGGTAGGTCTTCATCTCTCCAACACTGATTATGCTCCTAAGTTGCTTGCCTCAGGTAGTGTCTATGCTGAGGTAAGATTGCACTATTCATCAGTTTGACAATCAGAGTCAGCTGAAGAGTGAAACGGGAGGAACAGGGGACTGTGATTTTGTAAGCTGTGTTAAGAGAAGTACCTGTTATGCCAAATACAGGCCCTTCCATGGTTGAACCCCCGCTTGGCTCTTGGTACACACCCTCATATGCAATTTTACCCTCACTCCTCGGTACAGTTTAAGACAGTCTACCCTGCTAAAAGAGATTCCCAATCTCTTGGCACTAGCTCAATATTGCACTCTTATCTGGCTTCCCGCTTGCTGTTACACCTTTGTAAGCATTGTATCCATTTGGGTCCAGTCCTCTAAGGATTGATAAATTTTTCTTCACTTTTTCATACTTTCTTTTTAGCATTAAAATAATTGCAAATTATTTTGCAATAATTGCAAATCCCTGTTTGCAAAGGCGATATAGTGTACAGTAGTAGTAAGACTGCAGTCATTTGAATTCTAGATGCATCTGGGCAAACTGGAATGATTTGCCACTGAATTTGAGTCAAAGCATCTTGCCTTATTTAAATGGAGATACAGTTTTAAATAGAAAGCTAAATACAGATGAAAGAGCTCCTAAGGAGCTCTGGCAAGTTTATTAAGGTTATTACTTATGTTGTAACTTAACATTCTAACTGGAGCATGGAAGGAGTATGTGGTCAAAAGACTGCAGAGATTGCTAAGATCTCTGACCTGAAGAGTTTATGATCCAATGGTCCGATTCAAGCAACATATCCAACAAAATCAAACAGGAAATGCGTGCGAGGGAAAACCTACAATAAAGTAAGCCTAGGCACAAACCATTAACTCAGATTCTTTGTGTCTATACGCTGCAGCCTGCAGATCTTACCAGTTCAAACATTCAGAAATGATGGGTCAGACCCCAAAGCATCATGAGACTGACTTTAAAACAAGATTTTAAAAAAGTGGTACATTGTATTTTGTTTCCCTTCTGGTCTCTAAGCTTTTAGAGAGCTCTCAGCTAATGCTTTCAAGGTTTCATCTGCAAACCTCAGGGCTGGAAACTTGCATTTAGTGGTATCGGAGCTTTCAGGCAATCACATTTATTGAGAAATTAAGGTTGTAAGGAAAAAAACCACAAAATATTGTGAGATTAAAAATAAACAAGTGAGCTGGCAACCTTGGATACAGTAATAAGAGGAAACTTTATATTTTAACCAGCTTTACAAATATATGATAATTCTCAGGGTGCTTTCAGGGTAAAGAAGTACTGCTCTTATTCCCTTTCAGTACTTAGGAAACAAAGTGGGTTAGTTTTCTGATATCTACCAGCCAGTCTTCTAAATGAATATATACATAGTGTAAAGTAAATAACATATTGCCTAAATCTCCATTATGAACACAACTAAATCCACCTTATGCATCTAGTACAAATTTATGTGCTCTCATCTATCTCTTCTTACTACAGTAAATTGGTTTCTTGGACAATTGTCCTTTCATTACTTCATAATGTTATTACTGCATGTTGGTTAATGCACTTTCTATTCAATACTTCTATGCAAACTAGTATTTTGCCAGTGCTACAAATTAGAAGGTTCCTCCATAAAAACAGTGTCAGAAGCTTAACTAATCTTAAGCAGCTGCTAGAAATTTCATCACGATGTTACATTGATCTTATCTGGGGGGAGGGGGGGAGCAAGGGGGAAGAAGTGAAGATTCTCTTGTAATTAAAAGAGTCATGTCACCAGGGTTTGTTCATTAATTTTTTTTTATGTCAAAAATAACGCTTTGGATCTAGGGACAGACTTTTTACAGAAAATTGTGCAGTGTAAACTTGAAGTCACACTCTTCCCAAGTCCATCTACAGAAATAAGCGGATAGCCATACTTCTCCAGTGGAGGCTTCTGGGTAGTAAACAAGAATATTGGCTATGAGAGATTTATATTGGTCTAATCCGATGAAGAAGTGCGAAAGCCAGGGTTAACTTTAATGTTACATTCATACCACATTCATTCCATACATCCAGGTTCATCCCACTCCGTGCTTTCCACTGGAGACACCAGCTACAAACCTCTGCTATCCATAGCTACTGATTGATCTTCTGCAATTTTTGTTTGACTGCTTGATAGTGAAATTCATAAGGTAGAGGAACAGATACAAATTCTGTTATCGGCAGCCTGCCAGTATCTTTTCTCTATCTTTTGCAATAAATATGGTACAGAAATTCTCACTGAAATCCCAATTTTGGCTCACTCAGTGGGAAAACAGATGAGATGAGAAAGCACCAAGAGTCATTAGCCCAGTGGTGCCAATACAGCTCAAAGCACTCATGACCTCTTAGATTAAAAGGAGTAATGACCAAGATGAGCTCCACAGCATGCTACACAAAAGAATCATTGGGGCAGAAGAATAACTGGTCATATTTTTGGTTTGTATCTACTCCCACAAAGTGGAAAAAGGAATGACTGGTAATTGCTAACAAGGATTGAAGGTAGAATTAAGCTATTACCATAATAAAGGTAAATATAGTCAATATAGACAATGTAGTCCGAAGGCACACACTTGTGGCTTGTTTGTTTATGCAGCATTTTAGAGAAATTTAGGGAACAATTTAGAGAAATAACTATAGTTTTGAAAAATCATACTATAATGCTGCTCTCTCTATAGAATGGTTGCCTAGTTACAAAGCAGAGTCCTTGGGATGACAGGGAAAATATTATTCATACAAGTTTAAAGCCCCCCCAGATATCAACAATGGCTTGTCTATAAATCAGGGTAATGCAGGCATATAGTCTGATATCTCACACTTTGCTGGAACTAGGTACCAACAATTTACACCCTATCTGAGATACAGCATCTGTTTCTAGTTCTAAGTTATTTATATCAGATCATAAGCAATCACTATACAGAGTTTGGAATCTGTCAGTCAGAGGTTTTAGGCCACCGAGGTGCACAGAAATTCAACAATTCAAAGAAGCAATAAGAAACAGATTTTTTGTATTTGTTTTGTTAAGTACAGTAGTCTTTGAGGTGCTGAGGATGTTGTAGTAGAAGAATTATCTCAACACAGCGGGAAGGGTAAAGGTAAGGCCAGAAGTTTTTAAAAAGGAAATAAAAATTATGCTATTATTTTGTAATTGATTTGGGGACTTCAGTAATTTAGTCTGTAGATTTTATGAGTTTGTATGCAGTCTAAATTAATTGCATGTCTGATATATACAAGGTTTACCAACAGGAATATATGCTGCCATGCTTCGTCCTATGCAGACATCCTTGGCATCTAGATGTAAACTTTCCAATTTACATTTTAACTTCAAAACACACCTTCTTTACACAATAATAACAGTAAAGGTATTCAGGAAAATGAGATTTCACTCCTTTTATCACCCTGATTACTGAATTGTTCTGCAGCTTGCAAGACTTTTGAGCTGAAGGATCCAAGTCAGTCTGCCTCCTCAAATACCTAGCCTGGATTTCAACCATCACAGACAATCTTCTGGAGTTTATTTGTTTCAGAAGCAGTGAACTGGTAATTGCATGCCGATTTAAGGATAGACATAGCTATTATTAAAGCTATATGCTGCTACAAAGAAATCCATATTTCTATATTCGTTGATGAAGAGTTTCTCCGTTTACTCCTATGTCATAATTTATATTTTGAAGCTAACATAATTTACATAGAAGATGTTTTGTTTTGACATTGTAATAAGATCTCTGTAGACTCTGACTGGTTTTTTTTCCATGGCTGATATTTTTCACACCATCCTATTCTAAATAAAATAGACATTTACTGAACAATACACAGTTTCAGTAGTTGGCTTTGATAGTCAATTGTCTTAGTAAGAATGCCAGAATTTCCAGAATCCCATTAAAACTAACTTTCTGTAAAGTTTCATTATTTTTTTAAAGTGTAGGACAGTTTGTTAGAAAAGAAATTGGATCCATGAGGATTATTTTTATTTTTCTCTCTGCAACTATAAGAACATGATTAGACAGATGTTTCATTGCAGGTTTGTTTCAGACCAATGTGATTTAAAACCACTGAAAATATAATGCCCTTTAAAATGAAGTTTAGTATTGTAACATTGAGAGAATTTTAGGTATATTATAGTAGACCAAAGAGGTTTCTCTAAATTAATTAAAATAATATTAAAAGTGAAATTCTAAATTCACCAGATAAAGAGAGACATCAAAGGAGCGTAATATTGTGAGAAAATACTTTGTGAATATTTCTACCCATTATCCCTCTTCATATTTGCTGTCAAATAATTTAAATAAATGCCACCTAAAGGAGCACTGTAATAAGATTGCTGTAACAGGGATAAGAGTGCACTCACTACACAATTGTTTTATTTTATTTTAATATTGTGCTTCTGAGCTAGGGTTTGGATTAATTTTAGCGTAGAGATGGCAAAGTAGCTACTCAAGCAATTCCTATTAGTTCCTTTGTTGGTTTATCCTTTAGTAAATTCTGGCATTAGCTTATATTAGATGTTAATCTGTATAGATTTAGTAATCTTATAGTAGCATGAGGTAAGTCACAGTGGATGAAAGATGTGATGCTTTATGTGAATTTGTTGCTGAAAACAATGGTAAGAACATTCAGCATATTAGATATATACTAAGGAGAACAGCTGATTAGTTTTAGGAATTCTACGTATTGATACTGTGAGACGAATTTACCTATTAGTTCTGGCCACAGTAGGTCAGAAAGTAAGGAATACGGTGGTTGTAATCATGATTTTTAGCATGGTGAATGTTGCTGCTGATAACAATTTTGAAATCTGGAAACCCTTAGATTCATTTTGGAGGATAATCTTCTGTTGTCCCCTAACTTCTTCTGTTTCCACTTGACCTTAAAAAATACGCTGTGAATGTAGGTAACAAAGCTGGCTTATTCATTTGGCATACTCAAATACGGTAAGACTGGTCCTTCCTGATTACTCCTAAGAGTCAGTTGAGGCCTTGAGAGTCCCAGAGCTCTTTCCAAGAGCTTTGTAATGTTCCTTTTGCAAAGTTTTGACCTTTCATTAATGTTATTTTTGTGTTAGGTTTTGAATCATCTGGCTGATTAGTATTACCATCACTGTTTCTTTTCCATCAACTTTAAAAAAACATCAGTGGCATACCTTTATGTCTTTGTGGTGCATTGATCAGTGCTCCTTACCGTAATACCACCTAACTATAATACCAGCATCATACACGTCCTGGTTTGAGGTAAAACAGAACCAATTTTCTGTTCAGTCATTTTACTTTTCAGTTAAGTCTCTTCTAACTAACTGAACTCTCTGAAATCAACGGCATATTTTTCATACAGTGTCTGCTTCCAGAGTGATAAGACCTGGTGTTTATAGTGAACACCAAGAAATGGTATGCAGAGAGGCTCTTGCTTATACTTATTGCTATAACAACCAAGGTCAGCTAACTCTCTTATTTGCCCCATTGGAGGGTTGGACACAGAAGAGCGTAGAGGGGTCCCACCTGCAGGGAGGAGGAGACAGGGCAGGTTACCCAAACTGACCAACAGGGTATTCCATCCCATCTGCCCCATGCTCAGTATAAAAGCTGAGGGATCA
>VYZM01020057.1:163056-307614 GCA_013398915.1 Dromas ardeola
AGCCCGATACGGTTTTGTATATATTGCATATATTTCATTATTTTCTTATTAATATTATTATCTTTTTATTATCCTATTATTAATATTTCACTAAAGTAGTTTAGCTTCTTTTCAGCTGGTAAGTCCCTCTCTCTCTCTCTCTCTCATTCTTCTCTCACTTGGGAGAGAAGTTAGAGAGCATCTGTCCTTTGTTTTAGTGTCCAGCCCAGCACAAACCGCAACAACACATCATTGTGTGTGTATGTATATATGTATATATGTAAGTATGTAGGTATCTATATTTATATGAAACAGAAGTGGTTACCTCTCCACCAAACAGATAAAAACACTCTTTTTAAAGCTTCATAGTCCAAGAAAGTCTTCTACACCATATTTTCATACTGAAGCCCATAAATTATCCTTGCAGGCCGAGGAAGTGCTAAAGTATATGTGTTTTTTATTGAATATATTTGCTATTTTCCAGTGCCTAGTCAGAAACTTTGCAAAATGGAGATACTTTTTTTATATTTTGAGTGCCAAATTCTCTCCATAGTTATCTGGTCCCAGGCATCTGTTCAGTAGTAGACATTAAGTTCTTTATTAAAAAAACTTGGGGAAAAAAAAATGAGCGCTTTGAGAATGCAGACTTAGTAATGCAAATTTTAAAAACTTTTTTAGATGCTATTTACCATTCTTCTATCACCTCTCCACTCGCGCCACTTTTGATTTCTGTTTGTGCTCAACCATCTTATTCACCACCTTGCTCATGGACTCCTTCCAGTCAAATTTCAGGCCAGGATTTGGAATAGGCACACCACTGGCTGCAGTGATGGATGATCTACTCTTGCCCATTTAAAGATTCCTCTGTCTTTCTACAATGTTCAATATATTCACCATGCTGAGTAGTTATTTTACCTTGAGGAAGTTAATGGTTAAGCACTGAGCTGGAAAATGTCCTCTGTACAAAATGCAATCAGAGTACTGATGGCCTGCTTTGTCTTAGTTGCCAAAGATATAAAGACCCTCCAGGTTCTACATCAATCACTCTTTCTTTTCAATATCCATATAAAGGCACAGGGGAAAATTATGAGACATCATCTAAAATACTAACAACATGGATCACTTTCTGTCACAATGGGTGGTAAGTCTCTTAGTCTGTAAAAGTTACCTTCTGTCGGCTAGGTCCCAACTTAGGATGAATCCTGCTCTGATCCATGGGTAATGCCATGCGAAATTCATAGGCTGCATTATTTCTTCTACTCTCTTTAGCTAAAATTCCCTCCCCTGTCCCCTACCAGGCTTTCTTTAGGAAACCGTGAGACTGATGGTATTTAATGAGTTTTCTTTTAGCTGTCATTGAAGCCTCTTTCAGACTCACCCTGAGCTGTGTCTGTCTCTTCCCAAAACTTGCCTGACTTGGCTTGTAGGCTTTCTTCATTGTCCTCTCCCATTCTTTCTCCACATAGCAAAAAGATTGAATGCCTCACCAGCTCAGAAGGGTTGTGAGCAACAGCAGACTGAACTAAACTAAAATTTTAAATTACAGAGTCACAGCATCACAGAACCACTGAGGTTGGAAAGCACCTCTTGAGAGCATCTAGTCCATCCCTGCTGGTCAAAGTAAGCTCAACAAGTCTGCACAGGTCTGTGTCCAGTCAGGTTTTGAATATATCCAAGGATGGAGACTGTACAACATCTGTAGGCAGCCAGTGTTTGACCACTCTCACAGTAAAATAGTTTTTTCTTATGTTTAAACACAGTTTCGTGTATTTCAATTTGTGCCTGAAGGGAAGAAGGCATTGAGTATCTCAGCGTTCTCCACTTTCTTTGTCACCACATCCCTGGCCCCATTCAGTAGTGGGCCCACATTTTCCCTAGTTTTTCTTCTCTTGCCGATGTATTTGTAGAAGCCCTTCTTGTTGCTCTTCACATCACTTGCCAAATTCAACTCCAGGTGGGCTTTGGCTTTCCTAACCTAATCCCTGCATGCTCGGACAGTGTCTCTGTGTTCCTCCTGGTCACCTGACACTGCTTTCCCCTCCTGTACATTTTCTTCTTATATCTGAGTTGAGTCAGGAGCTCCTTGTTTATCCATGCGGACTCCTACTGCGTTTGCTTGTTTTCCTGCTCATCCAGATGGACCACTCTTGAGCATGGAGAAGGTGATCCTTGAGAATCAACCAGCTCTTCTGGACCTGTCTTCTCTCCAGGGTCATATTGCATGGGATTATTGCAAGCAGATCTCTGAAAAATGCCAAAGCCTGCTCTGCTGAAGCCCACAGTTGTAGTCCTGGTTTTTGCCTTGTTCCCTCCCCTCAAGCTCCTGAACTCTTACCATCACGGTCACTGCAGCCAAGGTTGCTCCCAGCCTTCACATCCCCAGCCAGCCCTTCCTTGTTTGTAAGTAGGACATGAGCAAAGCACCTCCCATCATTGGCTTCTCCATCAACTGTTGTCAATGCACACCAGCAGATACTGCTGTGGTTCAAGACCCCATGGGGACCAGGGCCAGTGAACGTGAGGCTTTTTCCAGTTGTCTGAAGAAGACCTCAACCACTTCCTCCTGGCCAGGCCGACACCCACAACATCACCCATGTTGGTTTACCTCCTAATCCTGACCCACAGGCTCTCAGCTTGCTCATCAACCATCCCGTAGCAGAGATCCATGCATCTGTGCTACTCTCTCACATATAGCATAATTCACCCTTCTTGCCATGCTTTCCAAAGAGCCTGTATGCAGCCATCGCAACACTCCAGTTGTGTGAAAAATCCCACCACGCCTCTGTGATCCCGATGAGATCATAGCCCTGCAATGGCATCCACACCTCTAATTCCTCCTGTTTGTTCCCCATGCTGCAGGCATTAGTGCACAGGCACTCTAGGGAGTCACCCAGCCGTGCGTATTTCCCAGAAAGGGTATGAGAGCTTCTCCCATAGTGCTGTGGGGGACATAACAAGGATGAGAAGAGAGGAATATTAAGAACATGTCATATCACAGCTCTTTTTTGCTGCCAGGGGACTCCACTTGCAACACTAAGTAAATAATGTTGTGACCTGGGACTTTTCCTGTATGCTTCACAAATCCAACACACAAGCTGATAAAAATGCTCTTTTATCTCTGAGTAGCAGGAAGCCTGAATTGCTACTCATGGATAAAAACATGGTAACAGCGGTCTGAGACTTCATGATCTTTAGGTCAGTTCATCATAAATCAGGTTTCCTGGGGATAAAGCACTAACTTGAAAAAGAGCTCACCACTTGTTAAAAATGCAGAAGTCATTTTGGGGAGACAACTGGAGGCATCTGTTGTCCTGTTGAGTCCTCGCTATTTCCCCTTATAATACCAGATTAATTCCAAAATAGTTTTCCGCATGTTATACTTTATATACAGATCACTGGCATGAGCCACAGCATATTTCATTAAAGGAGCAAGACTTCCCTCAGTATTTCCATGCTGTACTACAATGATTCAATTGTCAAATGCAAGAGTTAAACTTCTGAAAAGTCTACATCCTAAAACCACTGTATACTTTGCTTGCTGACCTGAAAGTAAGGCTACCCCTTTAGTCAAACAGTCCAAAAGATAGACCTGCTAATATTACCTAGAAGATATTTCCCTTCTCTTAGCTCTAATCTTGCATACACATGTGAAAAGGCAACAGGGATGGAGATAAGGAAATGTTCCAACAACATCATAGAAAGGCACGGGAAGTATAGTGCATAAGCAGGAACCTGCTGTCCAAGTAATTCTGTTTTGGGTGGCATTTAGGTTAGCAGCACCTCTAGGTCTGCAGAGGGACAAAGCTATCACGAAAACCCAATGCAGTAAATGCATATAGCAGAAAAAAATCACGCCATTCACGTCACATACTTCTCATCTGTACAAGTTTATGTTATTCTGCAATAGTAGAAATAAGCTTATGTTTAGAACAGGCTTATGGAATTCATTACAAGTTTTAGTTCCCCAAACTGCTGATACTTTCTTGCTCAACATAGCAAAATTAATGCCTCAGCAGGATGCTGTTTTTAGGTGAATTGATATTTATCAATGATTTTGATGTCTCTACATATATCATGTGAAACATTGGTTTTGAATGCTTGCAGTTACAAACATTGGGAAAGCTAACATTTTAAAATTTATTCGAGAAAGGATAAAATTTGTATATAGAAGTAGATTTAAGAGTGAGATAAAACAACTCTTCCTTTCCTTCTTCTCTCCCTCCTCAGCAAGACATGAATCTTGAGCAGTACCTAGTAAACCCCATCACCATAATAAATACATGTATTTCTTATATATGTAAACAGGTTATCATTGGGTGATGCACAATCAAAGCTACTACTAAATCATTGTTCCAATGTCTGAGCAATTATCTTTCCGAAAGGACACAGAAATGGAAACAAAATTCTGTAATCACTAGGAACTCATTCTGCAGTGATTGCTTTCATTTTCATTTAAAAATGTGATAAATGATCCAGTACTCCTCATTTCACTTGAAGATGATTTCAGATTATCTGAAAACAGCTGGGGTTTTTTTAAGACTGGAAGTTCTTAAGAGTATTCAGACAGATAAATCTCATCTCCTGCAACTTGAGCCTGCTAAACATTACATGTCAAGTTTAAGCCAGTTCATCAAGGTTCTGCTTTTATTCAAAGAATGAGGTAGGACCAAGTATCTCCTGCAGGTGCCTGTCTTGAGCACCTGTCTTAGAAGGGGATAAATTACCCTCTGGAAGTTCCTATCCCTGTTGACTATACAGAATGTAAATTATTAGTTTACAGAGACCTAGATTACTAGATACTTAGGTTATAGAGGGAAAAAGTTAAAAGAGGTGAATTTAACTTGTACATGGCATCTATGTTAAAGCCTTATTCTATTTTAAGGAGGCAATATGGCAGCATTTGTCCTGTTTGACTACAGCGTAGCTTGAAGGGAAGAAGTCAGAAATGTCTGGGATAGTGGAAACACGAGTAAATCAATGTATTGTGCGTAGCATAAAAATACAGGGAAAAACATGGAAAAAAGCCTCCTCGTAGTAGGTGTCAATTAGCTGGCTAATCAGAAAAGAGAGCAGATGTAGGCTTTCATGGAAAAATGTAGTCATAACAGTTCCTTGAAAGAACATACCTTTGAGTAATGGTTGGCTGGAGAACCAGTAGGCAGACTGAGAGAAAACTCTAAATATGGGTGTTTTAAGGAAACTAGCAAATAGTTGTGTAGTCTTCTGATTTCTTTTTTTTTTTTTCCCTGAATGCACTTGTTCAAACTGGGGGAAAAAACCCCAAACCCTTAATAAACCCTGAAGACTGTTCCTTAAACAGTAATCACACATAAACAAATGACTAGCTATTTTAGCCTCCTTAGAAATGGTTAAACATGTGGAAAAAAAAAAAAAAAAAGGGAATTATTATGCTGGCACTGCAGTAGGTTCAGGATTAAAGTAATCTGTTTTATTTCTGGAAACAATGTGGCCCCTCTTCGTCTTGTGGCCGTGTTGGAAAGAGAAGGGAGCTGTTATGCAAACAGGCTACAGGGAGTCGCTGCCATCCCCCGGGGGAGGCTTGGCGCATCCTGGTGTCGAGCTGGGCTGGATAGAGATAAAGAGGAGGCAGGCTTGAAAGGGGAGCATTATGTAGTTAATCTCACGCTGGCTTTAAAACCAACATCTCTGACAGAAAGGGTCACAACAAGGGAGCGATACAGAGAAAAGGGTGAGGAGCGTGACATGAGTGAGGTATCGCCGCTCGATGAACAATTTGAACTGACGCATGCAATTGTTTGGAGTGGACGGTATCTGACTTTCTGCACACTGTACAGTAGGGGTACGTTTTCAGCAAGGAGCAGGGTATAGCTCCTGGTATGAGCTCCCCCATTCCTTGCTCATCTCCCTCGTAGCTCATAGCTTTGCATCACTGCAAATTCTGTGAGTGCCCTTCTTACTACTGTTATTCTCAGTATTTAATCTCTAGTGGGATAATTGGGTTTTTCTTCATGGCATCATTATCATCAATCTCAAGACTCTGAAATTTTGTTTCAGTTTGGATGAGTATCCTAATATTTAGACGATTCTTTGAATCGTACGTGAACAGGAAATCTCTGAACCTGAGCTGAAAATGTGACAAGTACAGTGTTTTTCATGAATTTTCAGACACTTTTACTTTGAGGTACACCTGGAAATACAGAGAAAACAATGCCCCTGTAGTATTCTGGTATTTCCACTGGGGGAATAAGGAAAGGCTCGTTTTGTAGATCACAGTTTAACTTAAAGCTCAGTCTAGCTTGAACAAGAATAAAGTCCATCTTAATAAATGCAGGATGATAACAGGGCCGTAGCGTATTTTTCTAACTGAAAAAAAAATCCAAGATTTTATGTCATAATAGAGAGAAAAAAATAAGTATATGTTGTCTAAAAGTAGCTTGATGGGTGAAAATCATCTTGTCTAATTACAGACTTCTGAAAGTCTGCTCTCCCTTTATAGTTAATAGAATCATCTTCAGAAGACCGTTTGCTGACCTGTCTTAAATGCCTATCTTAGGATAAGATGAATGGCTCTCTGGAGATCTCTGTTTCTATCTATTGAAAGGAACTGAAGGTAACAACATTTTCAAAACACTGAAGCTGTGAAATAGAATTTCAAAAAACTTTTAATCAGACCGTGTGGAAGAGAAGTGGAGTGATTCCTGGTGTCTGCAAGGATCAAGGGCAGGAGCTCTGGAAAGCACTCCTTTACTTCACTTAGTTTTCATACTGTTTATTTCTTTTATGAGTTTGTTATTGGTAAGACTGAAGAGAATGCAAGTGGCAATATGTTCCACATCAGCTTCAAAATAACTTAGAAAAAAATGATTTGTATTCCAATCCAAACCTTCATTCCTTTTTTTTTTTTTTTTATTTTATCAAATTACTCCGGGACCTTCTAGTAATAGTCTGTGAATTCAGTGGTGATATCCAGATGATGAAGTGCAGACAGATCATGGTGATAGATTCTTTTTTCTTTTTTTTTTTTTTAATAGCTTAGACCATTTCAGAATCGCTTTGCTGACTACTTGACCTCCATGATATCTTTTGTAACATCTTAAACAGTTGTAAAGCTTTGAAGAGCTGCTCGTTTAAATAATTTTTTCCAACAGTGCAGCCAGTCCACAAAGCTTTCCTCTCTTCTCCCTAATGTATACTGACCTGGAGCTCTGAATGGGCAATATATATATTCCTAAACCAATGACAACTTTATTGTGTTATCCAAAATCCGGTAGGGCCACGAAATTGGAACTATATTGCACTGGAAACTGCCAAACCCAAATTTGTCAATTGGATACACAGTGATGGTTGTAATGCAGTTGGTGAGACCATAACCATCTTACAGTTACTAAAAGACTGCTTTAGGTAAATTAGAGACATCAGAGCATTTACCATTCACAGCTTTTGCTTTTCATGCTGTAACCATAGGGCTGGACACACACTATTCAGTTATCCAGTTTGGCAGTCAGCAGATAAAAAATACATCTTTTCTATGGCTGTGAATGTCAAGTAGTTATTTACATCACTGCAAACTGTGCATGCTGTTCTACCATTTGATTTGTAATGTTTTAAGTCCAGTCTGCAGGGGGTAGGAACTTTAGCATGCTCAAAGGACAGTTAACCTCACATACTCTGAAAAAAACTAAGGGTCATAATTGTAAGAGGTAGTCAGTACTGAAATGGTTGAGTGGAACGGTAAACAGGTTTTATATGCAAAAGTTTAGGATAATCCACAGAACCCCTATGTGACTCTGCTTCTTCTGAGGTTATCTATTTTCCTTGTTAAACTCTAACCATTTGCTCTCATTGCTGGGACTCCCTAGCAAGCCTGAAAGCTGAAGAGAACACTATCACACCAGGCACGCAGAGGATGGAAGCCATGCATGAGGCAGAGCTCCTACCCACCATCCCTGTCCACAGAACCAGACCACCACACTCACTGCAGGCTACGGAGGGAACATCGGCGGGCAGATGAGGGAGTAAACCCAAGTGGCATCTTTCCAGGACAAAGGAGTTACCACACTACATCTTCCAAGGGCTCGAAGGGCTTTTTAATGATCACATGTAGCCAGGACTTCAGTTTTACATTGTGTCCAAAAGCTGACATTATATTCCTAGCTTAGATCTGGGGCTTTACAAGCTATCATGGTCTTGGCTCAGAAGTGAGGAGTGACACGTCTTTAATCACTGCTGAACTCTGCGGCACCTGGGAGCTGCTGGAAGCTTGCCATCTCCCTGACAATAAGACCTGGCTCAGCTAGTTTTGTGAGCTCTGGTGAGATCTCAACCTGGTGCAATGTTGCTGCAAATGTTGGTAATGTAACACCCGTATCAAAAGCGTAAGAAAATTTTCTTTTTTTTTTTTTGTCTTGTTTTGTTTGGTCTTTATTGAGCAAGTTACTCAGTTGATGAGACTGATAAAAAAGTGCAAAGGACACGTACCACAGCATGCATGGATGTCTGATCATATGATTTTTATTTTGAAGAGCAGACAAAAAGCTTGGATGAGTCATCCTTTGTTGCTTTAAGTATGTGAAAACGTCCCTGTGCTGACCTCATGTATTTTTTCTAAGGTCAGTTGCTCTTCTGTTGCAATTCATGTTATATATTTTTCTTCTTTTTTCTTATAAAGATTTGAAGTACCCATAATGAGAAATTAGCTTTTTTTTTAACCTTTTTTTAACCCAATCTGCCCAGAGATATGATTAGACCACTCCATGTACTAAGTAAATATACTTATTTAAATTACTCACTTAAGCAATAAAACCAATGAGAAACATAACTAGAGTCCACCTTGAAAAAAAACATAAAATACAATAATCCAAAGATATTTAATCTGTGTTGCTACATAAGAGAAATCAAAGTGAAAACATGTTTTTTACTGGACAAATAAAAACTTTCAAATGATAGTTCCAAAAGATTCTCTCTGTACCACAAAAACAATGATAATGGCATGTCCAAGTGTATAGAAAGTTTCTGTTTTGAGACCTGCCAACAACTGCTGTCCTGAGTGTGTTGGCAAATTTGAGCAGAACAGGGGCTTTAGATCAGACACCCGGGAGGTGACAGCAGAAAGGACATACACCTTCTGGGTAGGATGCATTCAAAGAACATTATCAAGATGAAAAAGAAATGCAAAGAAGAGAGTCATTTAGCCATAGAGCTTATAAATCACAGTATCTCCAGCCATAAATATTTTTTACAACCTGCATCTCATCTCTTTGCAAACACCTATTAGTACCAAAGACTTCCTTTATAGAAAAAGAAAAACTGAGGTTTAGACATAAACACTGCTTCATACATTCAGTCTCTAAAAGACATCTGAGGAGCAATGCCAGCCCTAGGTCAAGGCAAAACAGAAAATTGCCAAAGGCAGCAAGGGGCACATGGACTAGTAGGTACTGTGAGGGGACAAAAAAAGAAACAGCTTCAATATCCCAAATTGGCTGTCGCACATTTCCCATCTTTGGTGGCAGCAGAAGCCACAATGCCATTTCACGAGGGGTCTCCCTCGTGCTCACTGTCACATGTTTGATGACACCAGCTCCCCTGGGACATCCAATTGCATGGATGACTTAAAAGCCTTGAGTCAGCCCTGGTGAGAGTAGTTGAATACAATTAGCCATCATGGGGTGTGTAGTGTTCCCATAGACGAGTAGTAACCTCACTGCCCTATTCATAGAATTGTTTAGGTTGGAAAAACAGAAGAACAATAATGAAAAAGAGTTTAATAAGCCACAAAGGTAGTGAGGGGGGCAGTTGCCTAAGTTTCTGGCAAGTAACCCTTAAAATGTAGAAGGAGCAAAAGATCAGATGAGCTTTTCAAAAGGACTAGTGGTTTAGGGATCCTTTGCCAAACTCCTTAAGTTACATTCCTTATTTAAATATAGCTTAAACTGTCTTCCTTAAAATACAGAAAACTAAGCCCTGTGATCACTTACTTTTGAAATATTTGACTGCTGCCAGTGAGTCTGGTGAGGGGTAGCAGTTGTACGTGTGTAGTGTATAAGCATTTTTATTTATTGCTTTGGCTTAACAGGAAAAAAAGGTACTAAGATAACCACTTACATCAATCTGTAAGCATATCCACCAAATACAAATACTTACTGTTCCTCCATTGCACATTCTTCTAGCGTAAGATGTATGGGCAGTGAGGAATTAAAATCACATCTCCTCTAAATTGCTGTTCAAATTGTTATTTGAATTAACTGTTGTCATTGACTTCTGGTCAGAAATCTAAGCCAGAAGTGACAGTTCAGGAAAAGAAGCTGAATATTCCCTCCAGTGTTTTTGGGTAGGTGAGTAGGAACTGAAATTCTTGATGGCATGCTTCTGGTTTTACATAACATTTACCTGCTTCTCTAAATAACATTTTTATTTCAGTTATGTCCAGATCAATTGGGCTAGGACAGTAAAAATGCATTAAATGAGCCCCAAATAGACATAACACAGCAGGAGTAATACCTTTTTATACTTTCTAATCAAACATTGTGAGTACCTAGGGGAAGAGGTTTTATCTTCTGTTAAATGCAGGACCTGGAACCAGGAATTCTGCGGTCTTCTTCCATCTTTGTCACTGACTTAACTGAAAAAGCTGGTGTTGGTAGTATATGTGGTTACAGTGTCCATCTGCATTTATACACCCCTGTACAGACATCACCCTTTATAATTCAAGCTACTATAATTCAATCCTTCACCAATGACAGTTGTCATTTTAATATATAAAGGTATCTTATTTTTTAAGATACATAGATGATTCATGCTAATGTGAAAAGGAATTAACTTCAACAGGGAAAAATACTTTCCTTCCAAATGGTTGAAAGCACGTGTACAATGAATAAACTGTTTTTGAATCTACAAAGACTGTTTTTCTGTCATTAACTTCTTTGTATAAATTAAAATAATCCTGTGTTGTGGCAGTGTATCTTACCTATATTTCAGCAGGTCAATGAAAAATAAATTTGAGTAACTGTTTCCAATAGCAAATTAAAATTTTGTTCAGATTTATCCAATAAGGTAGGGGTCAAATCCTTGGAGAGGCTGAGCAGCTGGGACTCCTGTGGCTCTACTGCTTAGCATCATCTTACTTTGGAGCCCCAAATTTTACATAGTAAATGATCTAATCACCTCCAGAGTTTAGAACTATCACAAGTTAATAACAGCACTGCAGCTGTAGCTGCAAAATATTACACAATAAAACAAAATAAATGGAAATAATCTCTCATGATTGCCAATAATTTAGATTTACAGGGTAATCCATAGGTATTGCAACTCCTAACAGATTGCCAAAATACCATTTGGAGACTTCTATTTCAAATCTAGTACATTTTATTATCATTTCGAAGGCTAGGAAATTGAGGAATAAATTAAAGAGCTAAAATGGGGAAAACAAACATTTACAGATTGGATTTAAACGTACGGAAGTGTGAAGCAAAACTCCCTCTCTCGAAAGGATTTCATAAATGTTTAATTAGCTGAGTTGCAAGCTGGAGCTCGCTCCCCGGCATCCCCTCACCCAGGCGCATCCCCTGCTCAGAGGCAGCCTTTGGTGTGGCCATTTAGTGGCAGCTCACGGGTGGCAATTTCTCATTAGCCAGTCTCAAGGCACTTCACGAAGTTATCGTTGTAATTGCCACCACTGAAGACAAGGGGATGAGGCATCTTGCTTAGGGTTACCAAGCGAATCAAGGTGGGGATCTGTGTGGTGAACAAGAGACTAAGCCATGTTCCCCGAATTTCTACAGGCGAGAGGAGGCCGGGCATTTGGAATATTGGTTCATTTTGCTCACTGGCTGCTTGGTGGCAGAAGCGAGCGGCCATGGGCAGGCCCATCAACGAAATGTTCTCTGCGGTGCCTATGGATTTTTCTCTGTCACTGCTCGCAGAGAGGCAGAAAACGGTCTGCTATCAGGATGAACTTGTTTGGGCAGCCTGGTTTTGTCCAGTAGTGAGTTTTACGTGAGTGAGGTCTGCGGGGAAGAAGCAGAGGCTCATCTTTCTCCAGACGTCTGCCTGATGTGCTGGGCCAACCTTTCCAGCACATCTCCACACAGCGAGCAAAGCCCAGGGTGGCCAACCCCCCTTGCATACATGAATTTTAGTCTGTACAAAGCTGAGTTCAGCTTGAAAGGTGACGTAGAAGTGACCACCATGAGTTTCCTAGGTACATAGACCTCTCATACACCACTCTTATTTCCAATAAATTGCAATTGGTTTTGTTCTACTGTGCTATCATAGACTCAATCATAGAATCATAGAATGGTTCGGGTTGGAAGTGACCTTAAAGATCATCTAGTTCCAACCCATCTCAGCTATAATCCTCCCCCAGAAAATCCATGTTCTTGGTTATCCATCTTCTCCCACTCTACAAATGCTGTGGTTCCCCTCTCTAAACCGAGTTTCTTCTAAGGAAGCCTGGCTGAGGCACCCTCTTCTTCAGAAAGCACATATAACTTCAGCATCATGATATGAATATAAACAAGCCTATTGTAATATTTATTTACTCCATATATTTTAATTCTGCTTTTCTAAATGCACTGATGTACAGTCTGCAGTACAGATTTATTAAAGATAATGATATTGACAAAGTACAAGTATATATGAATATCTTAGGCAATAAAACATAAGTGCATGCTGCATTCTACATTAACACAGCTGTGGCAGCAGTTTATTCGCTGGTGTCATCTATATAACAGATAGTGACAAAGACCATGGTCTATGTGTGAGTTGTTCAGCAGAATCTCAGGCAGCTGGATAAGTGTGAGGTCAAAAAAAGGATATTTAATTTTTAGAAAACTTAAAAGGTAAAAAAAAAATGCCAGTGTTAGTGTCAAAAAACACAACTCTATTCAATGCCTTAGTCAGCATTCAAAAAAATCTGGTTTTATATACATGAATATATATCTCACTCCTGTTTTTGCATGTACACAGTAGTTAGCGTTGCTGTACCTGGGTAATGAGTTGTGTCTAGATATAAAATATGTACAAAATTTTCATATGATGCTCAAAGAAATCTTGACTTATCAGAAAGCTGGAAAAATGTGCTAGCACAGAAACCAATACAATAGGCAGTCAAATCTCTAATGACAACAGGTGGAAATATAATAAACTTTAATAAATATGAATTATAAAATCCTGAGATGCTTTTTTGACTGTTTTGCTGAGTAGAGTTTGTTAGCAAATTTTTTTCCTGTGAGGGAATGAGATTAATAATAAAACTCATTCAGATGGGTTAATAATTCTTTTCATAATGCTAATGGCCAGGCTTAGTGGTGCTTTGGAGAGGGAAAAATCTTTTTGTAGATAATCAAGCACAATGCTCTTAGAGTACGATACCAATAATTTTTTTTTTTTTCAGTATAGAAAGTTACTGTAGTATCTCAGGTGTGCAGGTTTTTCAGCGATAGATGATTTTTCACTGATTCACTGAAGCATAGTAATTTCAACAAGCACTTCACAAACAATAATTCAAAAGGCATCGAGAAGTAAGTTTCATATCAGTTCAGAAATATTGTCCAAACCGACCTGAATGCTGTAATACATAAAGTCTATTGCTTAAAGATACAGTTCATAAACAACGCTAACCTTTTCTGTGATGCTTGAGTCAAATACAGAGATTCCACACTGGGCAGGACAGAGTAGCTCTGCGTTTCATCAATAGAAGACCAGAATACGTTAACAAACGTTAACCTTCCTGCATCTTTCCAGCTAGAAGCACTATGTTAATGGGAATACCGAAGTCTGCTGGTCATTACAATCATTGGACTTGTGCTACTTTTCATTTACAAAGGGTCTGGTTCAGCGCCCTTGGACTGGCCTGTTTTTTCTTGTGGATCACAGCGCGTGTTATGCTATATATGAAATAGCATTACAGCCTTAACCAGAAGACAAAACAAAATATGACCATAGAAATCAATTTGGTCACTGAGTTGAACTTGCCCCACGTCTGCTGTGCTTGGCTGTGTAGCTAATGTGTTTCCAAGCCCCAGTTGTGGGGAGCAAAGCCGCCACTCTAAGGCTGCGGCAGGTCACAGCAGTAGCATCTGTGCTTGGCTTGAGCCCTGCCCGTCAACGCTGAGGGCTACCAAGTTAAGCATGGCCTTCGGTGCCCTACTGACTAGATATGATTTTTAAGAAAATGATTAGATGACAACACACTTTGTAAATTTGAGGTTCCATTTTGTATTCATATGTGCCTAAGTAAATCAGAATGTTTCTCCCTGGCCAGAAGTGTATAAATATTTACTCTAATAAATGCGGCTATTCAAAAAATGGCTTAGAAAGCAAAGTTCTTTTATGAACGTCACTATATGGTATACCCCAGTAAATCAATTTCTGTTCATGCCAACATTTCAACTCATGATGGCTAAAAAAATAAAAACCAAGTAATCTGGAAACTAAAATTCTGTTAATAACCTCTTCCCAAAGAAAGGCCACAGTATTCATCAACTGATGTATTTTTGTCAGAGAAAGTAACTTTTGGACACCTTTAAATCCCCTAGATTAAAATGCCCATATTGTAGCAGACCCTAAGCAAAAAATCATTGACAAATTCATGACTTTTTCTGAACCGAAGTCTGAAGATTAGATGCTGTGGACAGTACAAAGTGATAGCAGCTCCAGCAAAAGTAAGAGAGGGAAACCACTAGAAGACAGTGTAAATATAATGGAGCTTCCAGAATGAAATCTTGCATTCCTTTTGGTTACAATAACTGTCAGGAACAGTGTGGGGAATAAAATCTTTTCATTGTATTATGGCACATCGCATTAATACCAAAGCACACAGTTTTAGATCCAACCGGAAAGGTTAAAAAAATATATGATTAAAGAGAATCATCAAAGGAAGGAAGACATAAAGGTCAGATATTTCCAGTTACTGACTGATTGGCTGGGTCAATGACAGTGATCATTAACTTCCAAGAAGTGCCCTTCCTGTCGGCCTCTGTTACATAAAAATGAAATACAAAGCAACATAGATCAGAAGCTATTAGATGATCGTATGTGGAAGCTGGTCTCCAAAATGCCGCAGCATTTACCGTGCTAAATGTGGTACTGATGTTCTTACTCTTGCTTGCTCTCTAGTTTACCCTCTTTTTTCCCCCATGCAGTCACACATACGGCCGCACAAAAATCTAAGAACATGCCACCAAATGGCTGGTGGCTGTCACTGTGCAAGATGAGAAAAAATTCTGAGATTAATCAAGTGATTAATCTTGTGTTAATAGATAACTGAGGAGATGTGAAGATTTTAAAAACAAGGAAAAAAGGTATAATTGGATATGGTAACTTTTGTACTGAACAGAAGAACTGCTGGGAAGCAGAAAAACAAGTAATTAAAAAAAAACAAAAAAGGATTAAGGAGATATTTTTTTCCTGCTGGGTACAAGCACCTGTATGGCAGAGAGCCTAGAATTGGATTACCTTTGAATTTTCTAAATTGTTTTCATGAGAGGAACTTTTTTGACCCATATGAATCAGAGACAAAGCTTCTTAGAGGCAAGGAAAATTAATTTATAAGAAACTTTCCCTCCTATAGAGATGCTGAGGGATACACTGAATGCTCAGTACTTCTTAATTTTTTTAAAGTCTCTTCCTGACTAGGTCAATGAGTTGCAGAGCCAAAATTCATGACCTTCAGGAAGGAATAAAACTGCAAATCTTGAAAAGAATGTATTCCTTCCTCATGTTTTAAGGTATCCTTTCAAAGCAAGCTTAACTGTTTAGAAATAAGTAAATATCAACTTTCAAAATCAAAAATTGCAAGAGAGATTTTTCTCCCTGCTGCTGCTGCTGCTTTTACACAGAAAAGGATACAATTTTCCTAGTGCCATTTGTATTTTTTCAACTCAGTGTTATATTTGACTGTTGAAATTTATTTTCTATGTGGGTAAAATATTTGGTTATAAACACAAGTTAAACTGATACGTAGTCACAATAAACCACAGTGATTTTTTTTTTCCTCTTGTAGGAGGCTGAAGGATTGACAGCTGGAGAGGTGTTTTCCTGTGCCGGGAAAAAAAAAAAAGCAGGGATGTTGAGCACTTTCTCTGGCGAGGGCTGATGCTACCTGTTCCTGTCCCACAAGCGAACCTCCCCTGTGCTACCAGGTGCAGCTGGTCAAGGTTGGAATGACATGAGCACCCATATGATTTTTCCATTTATACAAAGCTCATAAGCATCCATTAAGCTGTGTTGTTCCAGCTTCAATATATCAATGTTAAGAAAATATTAATGCTGTATTTTAACTAAATCTCATATGAAATACAACCATGTAATGACATGCAGCCCGTTGCCCCCACTCCAGTTCCCAGGGACTGATGGCAGGATATTAGTGGGACCCCAGGCAAGATGCGCAGCTCTGACATCTCTGCTAAAAGGTATCTGTAGAAACACAGGTATTTAGAAGTGGTCATCCCTACTGCAAAAGGCTCTTGTAGCACCACAAAAGAACTGATGAAGCTTTTAATCTGGCAATTCCTACCCTGGGAAGCCGAGCTTTCAAGGCCCAGCTATTGTAGAAGCCCCCTCCAGCAGTGCTGAAAGACCTCACCGAGAGTGGGGTAAGAACAGACAAACCAAAACACGCTCCGATGCCTTTGCTTGGGCAGCTACATCTGCAGCAGCTGCCCCAAACCAGGAGCTCAGAGCCTCCTTAACCCCATCTTCCCCAGCCCAAGCACGGTGGTGCTTCAGCAGATACAGCTCCATGGGGTGGCTGCAGTAGAGAGGCTCTAGACCAGCCACAGGGGCTTTGACCTCCACTTGGAAGGAAGGACTGGCCAGTAAAGTCTTACATTCCCTGCCTGACACTGCTGCGGACTGTCACTCAGTCATTTTTCTGTAAAGCCACAGTGGTACCAAGCAGAAGTCTGAAGGAGGGTAGACTTACATTGGATATTAGGAAGAAATTCTTTCCTGTGAAGGTGGTGAGGCACTGGAACAGGTTGCCCAGGGAAGCTGTGGATGCCCCATCCTCGGAAGTGTTCAGGGCCAGGCTGGATGGGGCTTTGAGCAACCTTGTCTAGCGGGAGGTGTCCCTGCCTGTGGCAGAGGGGTTGGAACTAGGTGATCTTTAAGGTCCCTTCCAACCTGAGCCATTCTATGATTCTATGATTCTATTCTAAGTGTTTGGAAGAAAAAAATTGCTGAATAGCCTGTGCTGCCCCAGCTGGGCTGCAAATAACGCCCGAAACCAGGCAGGGTTAACTCACCTTCACATGACACAGCTCTAACCCTGAAGCCCTGAGATAAACAGGATGTTATTTAAATGGAGGAGTAATATGTAACATGCATTGATTTTGGAAGGAAGTTATTTATTCAGCATTTCAGCATACTAGGCGTGTTGGTTCAGCAGGGAGAGGCTTGTGCTCTGCTTCCAAAATGCTCCCCAGACTTCACCTGGAGGATCATCACAAGAATAATTGGCTCCTGTGCCTGTTCATCTGGAAAGGCAAGGGGTCCATACGGACACTACAGGTGTAGAGGGCAACTGCTGTGTTAGAGAAAGCATAAGCAGACTGAGTGATGAGAAAGAAATGACTAGCCTTTGTGCTGATAAATGCAAAGTTTTTCCAATTATAAGAGGTTTGTGCATTTTGGTTTGTTTTGTTGTTTGTTTTTGTTTGTTTGTTTGTTTTTTTCCCAGATAAAGCCTATACTGGAAAGGTTTAAATATTTAAATGAAATTGCTTCTCCATACTTGCTCTCTGTGAACAGCAATTAAATTTCCTGGCGGGAATACAAGTGATAAATATGAATTGTGTTTTGCGTGCTATTTATAGAAAAATAATTTTAAAGTTTGTATTCACATAAGAAAAGCCCCTTTTAATAGCCACTCGTATCTTCTCAGAAAGAAGAAACCTCACCTCATGACCTCTGTCTGTTGATTTTTGTGAAGTGTTTGCAATGCATAGGCAGCAAGTGAACAGCAGACAAAAAAATTACTGCTGAGATTCTACTGATAGCTATATTAAATATTATGATCTCGTTCACAAACAGAAGGAAAAAAATTAATCAAGTAGATTTGTTATGAAATGTTTTAGACCAATTCTTTGGTTTTGATGAAAAGCATGTTCTAATGCCTTTGAAGATGTGTGTACATATGCATCAGTTAACAGCATATACCCCCCCGGTACAGTTCATACCATGCAACATGAGGGTTGCAAATAATTCACAATTTCAGCCTGAAATTAACAGGGGTATACATGACATGCAGCATACCAATAGCAAAAACTGTTGTAGAAGATTTACTGCAAGGGGAAAAAAGGACTGTAACATGAACCAATAATTTCTTCACTTAATCCAGGAATAAAGATAAAAGGAGAAGAGAAAAATACAGTTAACAATCTTCCCCAGGGTGTTTGAGTGAAGAAAGTGCTGAACTGTGAATCGGAATTGAATAGACAGAAACATTAGCTCCTTTCAGAAGGATGTTTGCCTTACAGAGATCAGATATTGTAATAGCACAGAGCTGGCTCCTTGCCTATGCTTTGCAGCATGCAAATGAATATTTTCCTTTCTCAGCAGCTCTGCAATAAAAACACCGTGAAATCACAGAAACAGACGCAAGAACCCTTTAAAATGACCACCGATTCTGCTGTCAAACACTAGAAACATCTGATGCTCCCTTTGCGGAGCTGCAGAGACGAGCCCTCCATCCCAGACTCACTGTCAGTGGAAGCACCAGCAATCGATACCTCTGAAAAGCCGGCTCAAAGAGGTTCTTTATCAAAGGTGACTCATGATGCAGGTAGGTGCCAGACAACTCTCTCTAAAAAAAAGAATACCTACATGCTATTGACTTGAAGGGGAGCAAGAATATGTTTAAACGGTGGATCACAGAGGAGAGTTACCGCCGCTTGCTCTGAGTGAGCTCTATTTTGACGTGCTGAAGACCAGGATGTCTCAGCCCACCCTTAGCTCCACTCAGCCACATCCAGACCCTTGCAAGCCTGAGCTAGCTTATTTTGCTTGTTTTGGGCAAGCTTTGGTACTGAGATTTTATTGCAAACTGAAACTGAACAATCTGAGGATATTCTTCTGCAGCTGCGCCGACTAAGCATGTTTAAACACTCAGGACCACTGAAAGGCTGTGTTTCAGTTGGGTCTCCTAATTTGAAAGACCAACAAATAGCTGGCCACTCTCAGCATGGAAGAAGAAAAAATGCCTTTTCTGTTTACCAACTTTGTCAAGACTGAAGTCGCCAAGTACTGGATATTAAGGTAGAAGGAAGGACATCACAGAGGAAAGAGCCAAAATGTGTTATTGCCAATTTAACGATGTATCGATTCACTAATACAATCTTTCATGCTTGTACGGTAATTCCCTGCAGCTCTCTTGATTTCATCAACATCATAAACCAGTATTTGTCTTACATTTAAATGACACATCTAGGACCTCTGAGAGGCACATAAACTTATTTTCCATAAGCTACTTCTGGCATATTTCCTCTCCACTGTCCTGTGAACATCATCACAGAGTCATTCAGCATGGAAGGGACTTCGGGAGGTCTCTCATCCAACCTTCTGCTCAAAGCAGGGCCCACACTGAACACCTTGCCAGGTGGCCTTCTTCTCAGTCCTTGGCTTTTTTCAAGAGAAGTAGCACTTGTCATAACGATTGATTTGGCTCTCAGTTGTAGGTCACCAGCTCAAGGGCTACCATTGCGTTCCTATCCAACAAGAGCTCAGTGGCCTATGTCTGAGGTCACCCTGTTTGTCCACAAAGACAGGCCAATGGTCTAATGTGAGATGACGGATTCCATGATCACTTACAGTTCTCTTAGCTAGATTGGAACTGCTGACTGAAGCAAAAGATTCCATAATCTCAATATCCAACCAATTAAAATGAATGTGAGCTTTCCAGTAGGTACAAACATAACATAACTCAGATTAACAGTGAGCTGGTTTTCATTCCCAAATGTACCTTCTCAGTAAATTGTCTTTTACAGGGTTGGTCACAGAACAACACATTTGCCTTTTCAGAGACTTTACCACATTTCAGGGTGGTAATGGTTTCAATGTTTATTCAACATGAACGTGCAGGAAAAGAGAAAATAGCAGACATAAGACATTTAGGGCAGCCACTGTGAATTCACTGTAGGTCTGAGAAGACTGTCAATACTGAGGGCTTGTGGCAAAATGCTCTGAAAGTACAGGAACAAAATCAATTGCAGCCAGAATTTTTCCCTCCCAGTACACATGACAAAATTATTTACAAGCGGCTTATTTAAATCTAGCCAGAAGTCAGCTATTTCAGGGACCTATTGAGCAGAAAAGATCCCCTGTGAGTTAAGGAAGGTCACAGATCCAGTTACATTACCCAGATGATCTCTCTGACAGAGTGTTTGCAACACTTGCTCTACCTTGCCTTTGTTTCGATGTGGATGTCTTGTGACAGTGGGTTTTACTGCCATTTTTTTGCTGGCATTGTTTAGAACCTGCTTTACCCTGACACAACCTTTCATATAAGGATGATGAGCACAGTGTTAAAAAAAAAAAAAGAGAGAGAGAACAACACATCTTATCTAGCAGCAAAAAAGAAAAGTCACTAAGACCACTCTTTTGGAAACCCTCATCTAACCTAAAGCTAAAAAACTGCTTTAAACACCACCCACACTGCAGTCATAGATTTCCTGCTCGGCACCTCTCCATAATCTCAATGCAAACTACTGCAAAGGCTGGCAAGCTAATAGCTGATCTGGCTCAATGCCAGCCTGATTTTAACTGTCCCCTTTGGAAGTCTAGGGCATCTCTGCATCAGCAAGTAGCGCAACGTAATTGGAGTGGATCTATAGAGCGAAACAGCGGGTGCAGAGGAGCTGAGGGCCACCCTGTACACATTTTAAGGATTTTACTTCAGACTAGCTCCCATTTGGTCCCTACACGGAATGCCCAGTGGTTGGTGTACAGCAGGTGCCTTGCTGGACCCCAACTCCTGGTTTCATCAGGAGGTCATCCAGTTTGTGTGCTCCATGACCACTTCACACTGAGAATGCAAGCACAGTAAACGGGACAGGATATTTGCTTCCCAATCTGAACTAAACTGCTAATGCAAACATGTGTTTGGATTTCTTAGGAGTGGTCTTGGTCCAGGGAAATCCTTTGTGTAAGAAGAGATTCTGACTGTAGGGTTAATAACAGCATCATTTGCTGCTCACGCTGTCTGCAGAGAGTTAAACACAGGACTGTTAAGTCTTGACTGCCAGTGAATTTTTTTTCCTTCTTTATTGGAAAAGGTAGGACTACAGCCTGCTTTTCTGTTACATAGTTACATGTCTCAGAGATTCAAATTAGAAAATGCTGCCTTGCTGTAATTCGAAAGTTTAAAAATGATCAGTGCAAATCACTGATTTTGAAGTCCTTTGACGTAATGGGCCTTTTCTGTCACACTTTGATACTAACTGGCTCCCAAAGCGTATTCAGCTCCGGCCGTCACTGCCAGAGATTGTCATCTTCCAAGCATGCCCATGGAGGGACGCCTGTTCTTACGACGCTTCATGAGTCAGGAGTGGTGCTCTGGGGACAGCACTGTGTGGCTGCGTAGGGGAGATGTTTATTGCTGCCAAGTCACAGAAACCACAAGTGCTGTTTTCCAAAAAGCTGACTCCTCTGTTTGAACTCCTGCAAGCTCGCTTCACAGTCAGCTTGATGGGCATTCAGGGAAGACCGTGTCAGGATCAGAAAAACACCCCAAAGTCCAGGCATGATCCTCACTGCTCAACTGTTGTGAGGAAGATGATGATATATACTGCTTTCTTTAGAATTTTTTTTGTTTGGCTTTTTTTTCTTGTCTTCCTTCTGAACGCAACGAAGCACAGTTGTTTACAGAGATAAATGGCTTTCACAGAGATGAAGACTCAGCCATTTATATAAAGCAGCATATGCCTAATCAAGCTTTGTGGGTAGGCTTTTCACAAGCAGTTAGGGAGCTGTATTACTGACTTCCAGGGGGATAGCTGTGTTCTCTGGAAAAAGATTAGCCTACCTCTCTAATGACTGAATTCTGGTTCTGCCACAAATAACACAGGGGCTTGATGACTATACAAGAGTCCTCATTTAATTCACCGTGGATCCCTTTTTTTATCCCTGGTACTCCTCATCCAGATAATCAAAGAACTGAGAATGTAATGACCGTGACTGAATATATCCTTTCTTTTAAGTTTCCAAATTCCTCACCAGTACTACTTACATTTGCGCAGGACTTGCCAGCTTTCTTCATGTTTTAAGGGGAATGCACATAATAGAGAGCTCTCCCTCTTACTCATGGCTCTATTGTAGAGCCTGCACAAGCACTGCCCACTCATTCCAAGCATCTTTTGTTCTGACGTAATGTGCTCAAAAAATTACACTTGAAAAAAAAAACATTTAATAAGCAGTTCCAAGCCTGCTGAGCATAACTCCGGTGCATATGAACTTTAATAACTGCACCCATGGTATGCGGTCTTTGGGGTTAGGGTGCCCTTAACCCTTACTGAAAAAAATACAAATTTGCAAACACACTTCAGCACCACTGAAATGTGAAGGAGCGTATAGGAAGATGATCTTAACTTTCCATCAATTTATTTGGAAAAATCTTCCTGCAGGGGCTCAGTTGCTATGCCCCATTAAACTGGCAATGGTTGCCTTGCTTCACACAGCAGCTCAACAGGCCTCAAAGGCAAAGTATCTGGAGCCTCTGGGAGACCAAGGACACCAGCATTGCCCCAGGCAGGTCCCCTGTGTACGTGGAGCAGAAGCAGCCATCCCTCCGCTCCTCCTGGGAATGTGCCGATTTGGATTCCAGCTGCATTGTCTATTCCAGGCTCTGTTTTTGGTTTTATTGTCTTTGGCGAGGGGAAGGTGGGGAAAGGGAAATATTTATGAATATGGTTGTCTGTTTGCTATCCTTTCTGTGTCTGTGCTTCTGTTCTCTCTTTTTTCAGTCTGCCCAGTTCCTGTATTCGCCTGCAGTATCCCGAATGAGGGGGCAAGCTGACCCCACAACAGTGGCCCATCTGCCTTTGAGTGCAAGGAGCGGAGGAAGGATGAACTTCAGCCTGATAAAGAAACTATCCACAATTCTGGCATTTATTTGAATGCGCTCCAGAATACGCTAGCCTTTTTATTGGAGACCTGTGAAGACAAGGTATCTATTCAAAAGGATTTCTAGCATAGATTTAACTCTTGCCTTGATAAATGAAGGTGACAAAGAGTAATGAAAAGGAAACAATGCAGAAGGAAACGATACACAAACCTTATGATTGTATGGTTAATGAAAACGTATGGATATCTTCAGGCTTATTTTGTCTCATTTATGGAAGGTTAAGGAGAGGCAAAAAAAGTTAAATAATTCACCAAAAGAAAAAGGCATTACTGAAAGACCCAGAGATTGTTTCAGCTGCAGTCCAGTTCCATGAGAAAAGACACTTCTGTACAAGTAGAAAGGAACCAGCTGAGTCCAAAGATTTACAATTCTTGGAGATTTGGATTATGCAAATTTTAAGTTTCCTTCCACACTGCTATTAAGTTCGTTCTAGTTTTACATCCATTTTAGAGATGAAAAAACACAGACTCAAAAAAGTTACCTACTGAGTATTTGTCTGAAGAGTTGTCTTTGGTGGAACTGGAAGCAGAATCCAGGCACACTGACTCCCAGCCCTCCAAAGTTTTGAACAGCCTCTTTCAGCAAATAAATGCAGTGAGACACACTTTAAACGAACATTTGCTATGCTGTGACCCAACATACATAGAATACAGTGAAATCTTGAATAATTTATCTAAGATCTAAGTTCATTCTTTAAAGACAAACATACCATGCAGTGTAATGGTAAATTAGCTTCGTAACTTTTAGGATCTTTCAAATACGTTTTCCACTTGTCAAATAAATACATGCTTGCTCAAACAGCTAAGGATTCTTAAGGCGTCTCAGAGGGTCAGCATTCCTTGGAGAAAGAAAATACCCAATTCCTTTCTTCACTTGCTGAAGTTCACTGCAGTTCTATGGCATTTTCAATAAATTACCTAGGATGTCCATGTTACTGTTTGTTGCTTAGATTAGTTTAATTCAAAGGTCAAACTATTTTCAATATTTAACTAAGTCATTCAAAACATGTCTTATCATTAAAGCACAGAAGTGCGAGTATTTAAAACCATATTGCCCTCGCAAAGTATGCATATATTTAAATATTTATATTCCCATTAACTTAAAATATGAATTACAGATTTATTAGCTTACTCACTGAATCACGGTAAAGATTCCCAATGGATTATCATAAACGTCCATTGTATTTAAAGTCGATGGAAGTAGTTGGCAAAGAGAACTGCTCCTGGGACTCGGCAGTCTTGGTCAGCGAATCTGTGCTTCTTCTCTTGCTCTACCCTTTACGTACATATATACATAGATGCATACAGCCCTCCTCTGTACGTCTTGCTTGGCTTCACCCGGTTCGGCTCTCCACGTCAGATCAGCTACTAAACCGCTAATGTTGATGTTGGTTAAGAGCTACCAGAGATAGTGGCCGGTGGCCGGGGACATGGGGGGGGTTCTGCTGCCGTGACGCTCTTACATGCCAGCCCATGTCGATGCTGCTGGCAGGGGAGGATCAATGTGAAAATTGCAGTCCCATGGTCTGGGCTGTAATGATTTAATGACAATTTTTAAAACTCTTGGGTAGCTTCACCTTGAAACAAGCCTTGAGATTAACCTTAACAAATGTCATGTTATGCTGCCTGTTGTAGAATTCAGCAAGAGTGACGCGTGATTTCAGCCTAATGTTAATGATGTGTCAGTGTCTTCTTGTGTAAGGAGGGACAGGCTGAGTTGTGCTTTGTTTTTCTTGCCTTTGCTGGGATTGGTATAATAGAATATGACTTTTGGGTTTGTAATGAAATAAAGTTTTCTTCTACTTATGCAAAAAAGAAGTGAGTAAGAGAAAGACTCTTTGTCAACTAGATATCACAGGATGAACAGTACAAACCAGTCCACTGCTGGGTTTTTATTGTATTGCCCAACTCATGTTTTCACATAGAAAAGAAACGGAGAAACATTCTGAACCTTTCTATTAAAATGTGCCAATGGGGAGCCCAGAGTCTTAACTTTCAGCACAGAGGCTGAGCACAACCCAGCACCGGCCCTGTTGAAATGCTGGTGTCTGCAGGGCCTGTTACACGCCAACAGGACACTCTGGCACATCTGCAAATTTATGTTTTGGCCTTTCTCTTGGGATCATAAGAGAAGTGAACATCTCCACTTGTGCAAAGGGCAGATAGGATTTTTTTCTAAGGGAAGCTTTGACTCAAGTGAAGCAGACCTATCACAAGTGTAATTGCTGTTGTCACGAGGTTGGTTTGAATACATGATCTAAGAGTAAAAAAAACTCCAGGGTAGTGAAGAATTCCAGGTGCAGTATGGTATAAATATGGGGTTGGGCATCATTTCTGAATTCAGGTCCTAGTGCCGAAACTAATTTGATTTCTGGCAATGGGCAAATTGCTAACAGACCTTGGAGAGACATAGCTACTGATATTCAGTATTTAGCCTGAGACATGCAGGGCTGTATTTTCAAAGTGAGCATCATCCTGAAGGGTTAGCTGCAGATGATCATTTTCTCTAAAGCTCAGGTACAAGCTATATCTAATTCAACTTCTGTAATCAGAAGCCACTTTTGAAAATACAAGTTTTCATCTTGAACTCAGTGAATGCTTTTTGGAGATTTCCCACTAATTTGACAGGCTTTAGAGCAGCTATTTTGGCTGTGTTAGTTTCCACATCTCCAAAATAGGGGTAAAAGCTTATATATCTAAAAGATTAATCAGGCAATATTTGTGGAGTAGTTTGAGGACTGATGAAGGTAGTTACCCCGTATGGTTTCCTCACATGTGCAATTAAGCTAGATAATCTGATCGCTTAATTACACTCCTGTTTTCTCCTCACTGCATGTGCTTTAACTGCATCTTTTCCTTACTCATATTTCAGATTCTCTACTGTTCTGCCTTGCTATTCCTCCACGCTATGTAAGGCATGCTGCTGAAGTTATTCATGTACCGTTAGACACTGAGTTCAAACTCATTACCCTGAAAGAATTCAGTAGATCCTGTTAGAAATAACATGATACAAAATGAGATTGGTCCCAGAAGCCAACCTTCCACACAAGCAGTTTCCCTTATTCTGGACTTCCCTGTTCTAAAATCCCAGCAAGAGGAACACTGAAAGAACTAGGGAGAAAAAAAAAAAGGGACATATGTTAATTTATTTGCTTTTCTCAGTGCATCTCTTGTGAATGAACTAATACAGAAATAAACCAGCATTTAATATAATCCGTTCCTCTCACTACGCTCTTAATAGCATCTTGAGAAGCATGTACTGAACATTTGGGGCCAGATGCTCATCTGGCATGAATTGATGCACACACGTTGAAACCAGCAGAGCAATGATGATTTATATACACTAGAAGTTACGACAACTGGTCCTTAATAAAGGGTTTCCTAGTTATGTAACTGGTAATTCCAGTACAGGATTTGTTTTTAATACGATTGACTTTGTCGAGATGAACATGTCTATGACTTTAACCTTGGAAAAGCTGCCATGTTATTTCAAAAAAAAAAAAAAAAAAGGACAAAAATCAACTAAACCCACAATAACGGTGTTCCTAGAACTCGCAACAAAATTAATTCCTCCCTGACTGTCATGTCCAACATTTTAACATTTTTCCATTTAAACTGGAAGAATGGGACCCATCCTATCAAGTGCAGACTTTTAACGCCCTCACAGAAGGCTCCAAAATCATCAAAGAACAGAATAAGTCACCTATAAGAAGTGATGCATCTCGGCTTCATACAGATATGTTTGGATATGGTGAATCCCATCATGAGAGCAGGGATAGGCACGTAAACTGAGGCAGGGTGAAGCCTCATCCCAGTTCCTGTGGCTGGGTACGTTACAGTGGAGCCAAGCACTTAGTTTTACTCTACATCAGTTTCACTCCACTGGCTGCAACATGGTTTCTGAGGATAAGGTGTCAATACCATTTTGTAAAGCTGAAGGCACGCTTACTAAATAAATGAATACATAGAATATTGCTGATACGTTGACAATGTGACTGTGCTGCTAGAAAAAAGATTAACTACTGCTTTATGGGAATTATTAAAAAAATGAGAACTTTGCATGTTGTGTCAGTGACTCAGGTCTGATGGCATTTCCATACACGAAAGCTTCTATTTCAGTAATCTGTAGGTCATGTATGGCGACAATACCATAGGACAATTACTAAGTGGCATGATAGGCAAATTCAGTCTGGGAAAAAAAAAGAAATATTGAGAACCCTATTTAAGGGTAAGAAAGGGGTGAATTTTTCTACACAATAGCTAACCTAGACATGCTATTGATCTATAGGTTCATTTGATCTTGGCAACGACCTTCATAAACAGGACTCATCTCAGCTAACGTCAGACATCTATGGTGCTGTTGGCTGTCTCTGCCAGTCACCCACCGCTTGCTTCCACAGCGGCTTCTAGGATGTGATTCATCTGACCTAATTCAGCCAGCTGCTTTACAGATAAGATGAATAATGCCTAGAAGTGTCCATATCTCTCCATGACTACAAAAGGAACTCACAGTCACAAGCTGGGAGTCAGATGTCTGCACTGTATCAGGTGGACCCCAAAGTGGTGTCTTTACCATTTTCTATCTATCTATCATCTGAGCTATTCAATGTGCGGTCCTGGAGATGGCAATACTTTGTGTACAATAAAAAAGAGCCAGAGCTGGAGGAGGAACTCTGAACTTTGTACTTCAAGTGAAGGTCTGCGTCTCAGAACCTCCCCTGAAGCTTTATATTAAAATTGCATGAAAGCAATATGTAAACTGGTCTACCAAGCTGCCAGTACCAAAACTTGGTGTCCTGATGCAGCACTCCATACAATTATGCTTGCCGGTATGACTGAATATGGCCTTTTAGAGGCTTGGAAAAAAGTTTTTTGAAGAAAACCTTTTACGTGTCAGAAAGAGCAGTCTTACGAGCAATTGTGTGAAAAACATGCTCTGGCAATAGGATAATAGAATATATTTTTTTTTTAAAAGCCCAACACCCCCTTGACCCTAAACCCCAATGCATTAAAACCCATAAACTAACTTTGGGCATAATCTGATATTTCAGGTAGACCGTGATGTTGACTGTGTTCAGCAAGAGTCCTCTTCCCATTGCTTATCGTATTTACAGCTCCTGTCAAAACTCTTCAGACAGTGTTTCTCATTTGCAGAGTGGGCTCCTCCTCTCCTTCCAAGCTCATCTTCAGCCCCGGCCCTTAGTGAAAGGAACTGAGATGTGGAAAGGACAAGGATGAGTTACTGTGGGCGGACTGGCCGTGCTGAAGTTTTGGGCACGTCCCAGGCTCACTGAAAACAGCGGGCAGAGCTGGAGGAGAGAAGTGGTGGAGCTAATCTTGTATCTATGATTCGTTTGGAGTTGCAGTGCATTTGTTTAACATTCAGCTTATGTTTGACTTGTATTTACTGATGTTTGCGTTAAATCAGGTGTTTTTTCTGCACTCATGTTGTATCAACAAAGCTATATAAAGCATTTGACATCCTTACGAAAATTCTTCATATGCTACTATTTATCATCTTAAAACCAGTAAATAGATCAGTAAAACAAGCAAACAAAACTGATTTTCAGGTGTACTACACAGTTGCAACAAGCGTTATTGCTATACACATTCCTTAGTTACTGGGAAATGTAAATTCAGGAGAAAAATTTAAATTGTATTTTTCCAACCTTGCACCTGCCAGTTAAGATCCTATGGCATAATCCCACATGCAGAACTGGATGCAACTCATTGTGACTATGCATGGCAGAATCAATCTGGGATACATAAAGGAAAATGAGAGAAGCCTGCCTCGGTGCTGCTGGAAGTGTTTAACAATGTTTTTCTGTTTTAGAGACTTAGATGTACAGAAATCCCAAGTAATAATTAACTTAGACACATTCCTTAGTGCCTTGAACAAACAGAAGCTGACACCCTACTGTAAATGAGCTGGGACTGTGACCCAAGAAGTCACGTCCCACCAGATTTATATCCACCCCAACACATTTTGGCACTAAGTCGCTGCAGCAACCAGGAGAAACAGATTATGATCAAGGTTAAGCAGCTCACAGACGGTTTTCCAATGACTGACAAGGCAGGTCTGTTCAAAATAAAGCTGGGGCTGGTCACTGTCTGTCCTTTTCAGTGGCTACTGGCTCCTTCCAGTGACTGAGCTGCTGGGGCACCCAAGACGTGTACCCAGAGCCGTGTCGCTGAGGGGGAGAATGTCCCGTTCCCGTGTGCTGCAGGACGTGACACAGGCTCCCAGCTTGCTGACTGCTGTGCACGGAGCCTGAGCTCCGTGGGGGCATGTTACATCAGCGGTGACGAGGAACATTCCTCTTTTGAAAATGGCTAATGAACAACCCCGTCAAATTGCAAACACTTCTTACAAACAGTAATCGGGCTAAAGGTGATATGCATAGAAATTATACTTCAGAGTTCCAGTAACCCAACAAGCAATAATTAAAGATCACCTGATCCAGACATAGTAATACTCGGTGCTTATTTATTTATGATTATACCTAATTTATATCAAGGACCTCCAATGAGGCATATTCATCATTCTCCTTCAGACGTCAGAATAATGACTACTGTAGAAGTTAAATGGCATTAAAAATTATATTCTTAAACTTATGCCTGTTCAGAGTGATGTAACTCAGCACTGTCCTTCCGTCTGCCAGGAAAAGGCATATTTCTATTTTGTAAATATGAGGGGGTTTGTAGCATCTGGGATATCCAGGCAAGTGATGTCCTCCCAGCTGGATGGGAGATTCCAAAAGCATCATTAAGTAACGAAAGGGAAAACATATCAGGCAAAGATGAACATGAGGAAAGGCAGTGATGAGATGAACAATTGTACTAATTATATTACTTATAAGCGTTTGTGAAATGTCCCATAGGCCAATTCACTTGCAATGAAAAACTGAGTAAGGTGTAGGAGAAACTTCACTTCCACGTCAGTGTCAGCTCCAAGGAAGGCGAATTTCAGGACAGATTTGTTAACAGAGATGCTTCCGGTGCTGGAAGGCTGTGTAGGGTGTTTTGGCAGTCAGTTTGACAGGTCAATCTACTAACCAGAAAATACTTCGAAGTCAGACAGAAATCATTGGCAGAAAATACATCTTAGACAAGTATTTAACTTCTCTGTATCTGCCTTTTAATGGCACGGCTAATTTATCATGCCTTTAATTTTAATACCATTTTTGCTTCTTAGGTGGTTTTTTTTTTTTTAGTATAAAGGTGATGTTGGAAAATTCCACCCCATTTTCATGAGGGAGGAGATCCTAAGTATGGGTGGTGGGCTCACTGACCATTTCCAGAGCCATCTGCAAGAGGTCTGAGAGAGCAACAAACACTCCTTCTTCAGGCCACAGGGCTGCCCAGTGACCTGGTGGAAGAGGGGACACATACTGACCACAAGGTGGTCTTCACTGGCCAGTGCTGCTTCTTCCACATGGGTTTTTGGTCAGTGCCTCAGTCACAAAGGGTCCTCCAAATGTGAAGATGCTCCATTGTAACAAAACATGGCGGAGGATAAGAAATGCATTTCTCACTTTGTCTCCTTCATCTCTTTCCCATCCCACAGCAACTGAGAGACAGCGTCAGCGTTTTCTCTCACACATCTGTATGTGGCAGCACCTTCCGTGGAGGAAGGAGGGGACCTTTTTGGCACGTTTCTCCTCTCTAACCCTTCAGTAGAGCCTTTTCATATTAGCTCAGTTGGGTTGGTTACTATTTTAGGTAACCACACAAGTGCACACACGTTAGGCCATCTCCTGCCAGCTCTAAAAGCCCTCTGCTGCACACCTCCTTCTCCTACTCATTCCTGCGCTTGCCTGGGAAGCTATTCAGGCAAAGCAGCAGCTGAAACGTAATCTTTTCTTAATTACTAACAACTGCGTGTACCGGTAGAGATGTGCTATTGTAAATCTACGTGAGCACTGACCTCAATGCTCTTTAGCCTCAGTAAAGCTCACTTGCCAGACCTTGTCTATATAAATACTGCTTTTTCCTTCCACTAAGAATGAAAATGTTTTAGCTCTTTTTAACCTGGGATTCATGACTTTACAAGGACTTACTTATCTTTGAGTCACTGCCTATCATTCTGTTAAACCACAAAGTATCTCCCTCTGCTTTCTGCTGATAGGGCTGATTTTCAAAAGCAGTTGGCAACTTGAGGAAATTTAATGTAGGATGCGGGAAAGAAGCCTCTTTTACAAAACTTTTGCAGTGGTTCCTTCCAAAAATCATTCCACCAGAAACAGCTGGCTGTGGGTACCTTAGAAGTGAGGAGTTTGGAATTACAGACTTTGCTGAGATTGTGATCTTTCTCTCCTTATTATTGTGAGAAATTATTGTGAATTATCGTGGGTGAAAAACTACTCTGAGGCTGTAGATCTCTACTCAAAATTGTAGCCATGGTTGATCTCAGCATCTTCTTTTTTTACTGTCTATTCAGTTTACGTGCAACCTAGTTTTCTCCACTGAAGGCTGTGAATAACAGATGTAACCTCATTGTCCTTACTGACTCCACTGAGCTATAATTGAACACCGCTTTTGTTACGCTCTCAGCAGTGTTGCTTGTATACTGCAAGTCATCTAAGTACTAATATTGAATTTCTTCCATCAAAAACTAGCCCCTAGGGGCAAAAACAAACCAGAAATAATTAAATTCATCTAGTAAACCACAGGCTCATTTGAATAACGTTGCCTTCTCTTAATGCTGTGTGTACATACAGTAAGCATAGATCATTACAGCCTGGCATCAGCTCGAACGCCTGTGAAGCCAAGATTCTCCTTTTTGGCTTCACAAATAACTCATGCTTTGAATGTGAGAGAGAAGAAATCCCAGTTTTTTATTTTTTCCCCCAAGTAGAAATGCTACGTGCTCTATTGCCAGGTTTTTCACACAGCACTCTGCTTTCTGTTTGAACTCCTTTTATATTGCACTAGTAATTTTTTATTGCTTCCAGTCTGTCAGAGTGAAATGACAGTAGTCTTATGTCAAACCAGTTATACATCTGATTGAAATCCCTTCACATTTCACCTGAAGCTCATTAGTTTTCTCGTTTCTACACTGTTCACAGGATGAACCGGTTCACAGTTCATGCATTCCCTGGGATCACTCGTATCTATTGCTGCCTCAGAGGTACAAGTGCTGACCAACAACCTATGGGATTCCACTTAATATTTCTATTCAGTGTGACACAGCTTCTTGTATGGATGCTTCCTGTTCGCTAAGTTGTTCATCTTCCTATTTAATTTGTTACACTGCATTTCTCCTGGCACATACTTTAAGTTAGGAAGAAACCTGCAATCAAGTGGCATTATCAAGGGCCTTGCTGAAATTCAGGTCTGCACGTCAAGCTCAGTGATGAATGCCTTCTCTTCTTTCTTCCTTCAGCTCTTGACGTACATAGAAAAAAAATCGCAGCCAAAGATTTACAGAAAAAAATCAATATGTGCTTGAATATTGCAAAGTGGGATGGTTTTATTTTTAAAATTTGTCTTTTTCAGCTGTGCTACTTTGTATTTTGCATACAAATAAAAATCACGAAGAGTTACATATCACACCTTTAATATCAAAGATGACTGTCAAATAATTCAAACAGAAGGCTCTGTAAGTCACTTTACTGAACAACTTCTTATTGGAAACTGGGTGAGATGCAGAATAGTGATTACTGAATCAGAGCGAAGGGAGTCTTGCCTTCCAGTCACACCTCTGTACAAGTCCTTCAGTACGTCACTTTATTTCATTTTGTTTCTCCACAACATGGAAACACGTACTCACCTGCCATAGCTCACAAAGGTAAAATATATAAAGATTTCTTTCAAGAAATTTCATCAAAAGACACCAAGTGGTCAGCACCATTATTCCTATCTTACTTAAAATTCTCCATTTTTCTTTTGTGTCCAAGACAATGCAGCTTTTCACTTACATATTATTCAGCTTATTTCACATTTTCCATTAGTCTGTGTGTGCTTTGGATGGAAAGTGAATTCTGCCTCAGTGATAAACTTCTTTGTTTCCCTGGGAGGTGGTGGGAGTGCTGCGTACAACTACATGCCTCTTGTTCTAGTTGGGAGAAGTATTACAGGAAGAACAGTGACCATTACCCTTTAGTGAAGACCTGAAAGCATTTTGGGTGGCCCTAGGGTCACATAAAAGCGCAATTAACGAATGTCACCGACAATGATAAAACCTTCCTAAGGACGTGCACATTCACTACCTTATCACGAAACAAAGAGCAATTGTCACATTCTTATGCATAACAGTAGTCTTAGTTTATGGCACATCATTTGTATAGCTATTTATTTTTAACAGCTGGTGAGCAAATGACTTCACTATAATGTTGATTTTCTTTCACTTGCTGAATATATTTTTCCACAGAGGTCTGATCCAAAGTCAAATCAAAGTCAGTCCACATCAGTTTACAAATGAACGTTCTGTTCTACATTATTCCAAGGTCTGACTGGCCATGCTCCTACTGATGCCAGTGACAAATTTATGGTCCCATTTGGTAGTAAAGACAACCAACCAAAACTGCTAGGTGGCTAGAAGTTTGGCAGAAGCTTGAATCCCAGAGCTGAGAATACTTCAGAAGTTAGAGCTACATTCATATTTTTAAGAAAGTATCCACGGGCAATATGATGCCTCTAGTATGCAAAACACACCAGAGGAACATAAGCTACTTTTATGGTGAAATAAATGTTAGGTGGAAAAATGAAGATGTTCTTAAGTTTCATAATGAAAATTTTACAAATCATTCTGTGGAAACCTTTCCTGAGCCTTCTTTTCTTGAGCAAACTATATAAAATACTAGTCTACTAGTGTATTATTCCAATGACAGGGAACTGGTTAAAAACTGACAGAGAGGTGCTTATAAAACCTTATGTCCACATCATCAGCGATCTTAAAACTTCAAATTGTTAAACAGTTTTAGAAACATTTTTTTCAGATATTCCAGTCTACCTCTCCTTAGCTTTCCAAAGAGGATTCAGAAAGGAAGTGCACCCAAAAGTATCTCCCCTGCGCTGTTATGGTGCAGGTTTCTCCCTGAGGCAGGTGCTAATGCTGTCAGCCCTTGTCGCGGCAGCGGCGGAAGAAGAGTGTGTCTGAGCTCTCCTCCTCCTTGAACTGCTGCTACTTGTTGCAGAACTGCTGTGGCAGGAAAGTAGGGTCTAATATAGTATATCTCTAAATTAACTTGTACACTCCCTCTTTTCTTTGCCTAACCACAGTTCTCTCTCCTTTGCAAGCAAGCAGGCACTTTGTTTTGTCCTTTTGCGTAGTCCTTATTTGTTAGTGACATCGATTTTCTCTTGCTGGTATCCTCTCTGTATTTTTGGTGTCATTGTATCTGAGTTTTACTTCTCTGCCTTCCATATGTAGCAGATATACCTGCTAGTCCTCCCAAGATTCAGTGCAAGAATGCAGGATCCTCTAATTTGCAATAACGTATGCATCCATACTGTGCATATATGGCAGTGGCAGGGCTGTTCAGCTTACCTGCTGTTCAGCCAGCAAGCCTCTAAGCCTGACCTCCAGCATGGTCAGAGCCACATACTTCAGCACGCTGCATGCTCGAATGCAATAAGATGATTACCATGTTCCCTGGCGTGTCCAGACAGGATGTCTGCGGGCAATCTGCAATCTGCCAAGCTGATAAGATATGGACTGGAAGCAGAACATGCTATGTTGGCTGGTGTTGGTGAGATCATTCCTCCACAGAGGAGGACAGTATTTCTTTCTCTACAAAAGAGGCTATCATTTCCTCTGTTCCCCTTCTTCAAATCTGCAGGTTGTTAAGACATCTTGTGAAGAGATATAAAGCTTCCTCTAAGCATCAATGCCAAGATCTGTTTTTGTGTGAGGAACTCTCCTGTTTGCTTCACACTCCTCAAGCAGCGTGGCGATTAGGAGGGGATGTGTCTGTGTCCAGGGGAAATGCTAACACTCCAACTTATGCTCATCACAGTTGATGACAAAAATCTTCTTAGGCATATTGGAATACCAAGGTAGAAATTGTGAGTTTTAGGGGAAACATTCAAGACTCCTTATCATTCCTACAGGAAAACTTTGCTACCCAAGGTGGGATGAATTTGCAGAGACAATTGATTATTGGCAGTAACACCCTGAAAGACAGACAGCCAGACGGGTAGGCAATCAATGGGCACTAGCTGTTGGACGTCACTTTTCCCGTTCCTTCTAGGCCTTAATATCTGCTAGATAAGTAACGAGCCATGCGACAGCCTCCCTGATACAAACGCTGCCTCCTCACAAGATCATCCTGGTGCCCAAGATGACAATCCCCTATTAGAGCTCTTCCTTGCGATACGTGCCAACTCTGCCTCTCAGCCTCTAACACTTCTTCGCATCCCTCATGCTAGTCAGCTAAGGACTACTTACGTGCAGGACTAACGAATGCCAAAATTCACAACAGCCAAAAAAAATTTCCTTTTAATAGCTTTAATAGCTTGCACTGCTTCGCTGGCTGTAAGTGGAGCTGGTATGTGATAAGCTTGGTGAAATTTTCTACAGAAACCACCTTCTGATAAAAAAATCTGTTTGCTACTGAACAAAAATGGAGGGTCAAAACTGTTTGCTTTCTTAAAAAAAAAAAGGGGGGGATATTCGTCTTCTTTTTATTTAAAAACTACATACTAGAACTGAACATTATTGGGTTTAGGCTGAAAACCAAAATACTTTGGATGAAGGCCAGAACATTTCAGCTGAGAGACTGGCTAATGCTTCATCACTGTGGTTAGCAGATGTGACCGGATCCACGCAGCGAGTGAATTTGTTCAGCAAAACTTGACATTTTTTCGCAGTCGCATTTCAAGTAGGAAAGAAACCCTTTGAAAAATAGGGTGATGGATTAAAAGGAAACCATCCCTCGTTTGCAGAGGAAAGCCAGGGATGTCCAAGTAGAATGGAACTGGAGATTGAGCTCTCGCGGGCCTTCCCTGTGCCTTCTCCTCCCTGCCGCACGCAGTCTGTCGGTCTCCCTGCAGGAGACAGCCATCAGACCTGTTGGGTAATGGGCATGCAAAAGGCTGTCGCTTCAAATCTTTTTTAAAAGCGTGTTAGCTTTTATAAACAGCCCCCCCCCCACCTGATGGAGGAATACGGTTGGTAAAGGCCCAAGCCTCTGCAAAATATAGTGATTCCATGTGCTTGAGACACTTGGTTATTTAAAGGTTTACTGTATGTGGCAATCCATAAAGAGCTTGGAAAAGCTCTTCACTTAACATGTCCTTCAAGATAGGACCCAGACGAGTTTTAAAAAATTCAGGAGGTGCTTAAAATTACAATCATTCAGTATAGCTTATATTCCTCTCCTCGTTGCGCAGGTTGAAGTAAAGACTGGTGCGTTTGTTGCTACCTCAGTCCCAGATATTTTTAAGCTGTGTGCGTGAAATTCATTGGGGTTAACTTGCTATTTTTGTGCTGCCAGCAGGGGAGACTTTCATGCTTTGCGTACAAGATGCTCTGGCCACCTCCTGACTCCACATCTTGGAAAGCCCCAAGCCCTGTCCCCTTCCCGTGCAAGGGAAATCTGCCTGCGTGGCCCAGGAACATGTGCTGCAGCCTGCTCGCTTTTTGGCTGATGGAGGAATGGCAATGGCATGGCACGGCATGGCACGGCATGGCACGCCACCGCAGGGAAGTCTAGCCACAGTCATTTCTGAGTGGTGCCACTCTAAGGATGTGCATGTGCTGTCATTTATTTCACCTTACTGCTTGGGAGGAAAGTCATCCTTTTTTTCCGATCTTCAACCTTTATTCCTCACCCCTCCACACAGCAAACAGTAAATTTTCTTTTAACCGTATTTGCATTTTGCAACAGTAAGGAATGCCTGTTCCCGTGGGGCTGGAGTTGCGGATGCGGCTCGAGCTCTGCCTGTTGTTGGGCTAGGATAGCTCTGCCACTGCGGGGGCAAACCTCCTGCCATAGCCGGGCTGCTGTGTAGCATTGCCAGCGAACAAAATGCATTTTGGGATCACAGGGTAGAAGTGAAACTGCTTTGCTCGTTAGAGATCGATGTCCTTGTGTGGCCCAGGACCCTGCAGCTGCCTGGCAACGCTGTGTAGCTGTCGCAAGTGCTCCAGTTTAAGAGAGTATTAATCCAGCTGGTTTACATGTGCTTATTTAGCAATCAGTAATGCTGTTGTTACCGACAACCCTACATAAGAGTAAAAGGTCGGTAAAGGAACAGAAATGTTACCCTTTCTCTGAAAAAAAGGGTTTCCCCCAGGGCAAAGGGAGCTACTGAAATGTGTATGGATTCTTTACAGTCGGTTCCTAAACTCTCCTCTGCTGCAGCTCCGGCACCGGCGGGGTGTCAGGGATGCTCCCGGGCTCGCTCTGAGATGGGTGGTCCCTTGGGGACCACCGGCGGCTGCTGCGCGCTGGAGCGCTGAATGGGCCCCATCCTCTCCCTTTTCAGAGCTCATTTGGGGTTTGCCATGTGCTTCCCTCTTCAAGAGACATATGAGATGCTGCCTAACAGACCTCTCTCCTCTTTCTTTTTCAAAAGCAGCTCAAAGCCTGTTCTCACAGCTACAAGGTACTGGCGAGTGAATCCCACAGGTGTCTCAGCCCCAGCAACTCCTGCACGGGATTAGCTGATGCCATGCCACGGAGATGGTGGAGAAGGTGGGTACAGCACAGTCAAGGTGGAGGAGCCAGCCTTGAAATTTTGGGAGATTGTAATCCCAATCCCAACAGTTTAGAAATGCTGTTGAAAGGTCCAGTTTATCGCTTGGCAAAACATCCAGGTTTTGCCAAGCAGCAAAATTCACCCAGTCCGGACAGATGCTTACAAAGGCTTGACAGACCTAAAGCACAACCATCTTTGAAACAGACTGTAAAATCTTCTCATTTCCTTTTATTTTACTCTGGGAAATGGATTTTGAATAAACCAGATCCCTCTCAAATACTCCAAGCGCTGCATGAGCACTAAGTACAAGGAGCTGCTCCATTACCTGGTCTAGTGGGAGGTGTCCCTGCCCATGGCAGGGGGGGTTGGAACTAGACGGTCTTTAAGGTCCCTTCCAACCCAAACCATTCTATGATTCTGTGGTTACCGGTGTAGCATGATGTCAGGCGAGGGAGTCCCCGCCATCCTTACCACCTGCTCATCCATGCTGCGCTGGGAGGACAGCTGTATTCCGTCTTACTTCCTCAGCTCTCACCATCCATGTTTTACGGCTTTCTTTTGCCACCAGCATCAGATAGCTGCTTTGTTTGCCCTCCTTGTGACCTTAAGACATTAAGAACGCATGCATTTCTCTAATTATGCCATTTGACTTTTGAACTTTTCCACCACTGTTTTAAAACTGCCCGGTCTCATCCAGCATTTAAAACTACAGCAAAGAAATACGTTTGCTGCTCCTTTTAACAGTTCTTAAATATTGATCATTTTTAATGAGCTTCATTGTAAAGTACCCTTGTGACTCTTACCAAGGACAATGTGTCACGGCTGTGATGATGTTGACCCAGCAAAAATGTTTTCAGCACTTTAAAACCTGTATTTCTGGCATGCTCAAGGAAAACAGGCAGGGTTTTATTACAAACTCTCTCTCTCATACAACATGATGTAGTAGTAGTTATAACCTGGTTTGTTTTTTTAATTAAAGCTACAAGCAGGACCTGGAAGAAAAGGGGTTTGGGTGGATGATTTTTTTCATATCAAAAAGCTGGGGTTTTTTTGTGTAGGACTATAATCTTTTGGTAACGGGCCAAAGTAACGCAATGTGCAATAATGATTCTGGCCTGTTTTCAGTGATCATGGCAGAATTTATTTCACCTCTCAGCATGAAGGAATATATTCTAGTGGATAAGGAGTGTTCATTATTTTAGGCTTGACTCCGTACAAATATATATTAAAAAAAGGAATATAACTAGCTTCAGCCCACACAAAGCCATGAAGCCAGATGTCTTTTTTTGCCTCAAATTCAAGTAGATCCTTTATAAACTGATGTGGAAAAAAAGCAGAAAGGGAAGTTTTAATTATATGCTACAATCAAGAAGGCATTTTACATCCCAATTGGCAGAGCTCTTACTGTATATTTTAAGCAAGATGAAGATGACAGAAGAAAGCAGAGAGAAAAAACAGCTTCTATACTAGTTCCATGGTGCAAGGAACAGCTTGATATTATTTATTGTATATTTTTTGCATGTTCTGATATTTAGAGCCTGTCTTGTAACATCCAGGAAGAAACACTAAGATGTCTTAACCATATTAGAATGAACTATAAATTAATTTCCTGGAGTCATAGCCATGGCTCCTAGAGGGATGTTAACATATATGCCATTTCTTTTGGCACCTAATGAGGCTCTGTTAGCTCTTTCATCATTAATCTTCACAAAAATGAATGAGGATTAGGCAGGAGGGGAAATTCTTTCAGTGTTCCCTTTATAACTTCATGCTATTTTACCAGAAACAAGTAAAATATTACAGTTTTCCTTCTTAATTAATTTGCTTTGGCAACTGCCAGACTTATCTAACAGCTTTTTTAATATATCAAAACTGCAAAGTGGCAGGATCCAGGATTAATGCTCAACCCTCATAAAAATTGCATTTTGTAGATATACACCATTTGACTTCCCTCCCCTTCTAAACAGAAGACTGATCTAAATAATCAGTTCTTTATGCTTCAGTAGGTTTACTGTGCAAATTTAACGTCCTATTCTTGATTAGAAAATAGGATTCAGTAACAAGCTTTTTAAATAGAGCTGCCTGTAGCTTTTGGCCAGCAGGTTTCACACAAAGTCATTCTCTCCTCATTTCTGTAAGTTTTGCTGAATGTAGAATGAGCAATAAGCATAATCATAACTATTAGCTTTATGTATAAACAGTTTGCAATATTGGATACTAAAAAATACCGGAGAGTTTGCTTGACACATCTAGTAATTGGTAATGTAACTACAAAACATTAAACCTGAAGTTCCCTGCTTTGGTAAGAGCCTGGAGTAAAAAGGGTAATAGTGCTTTGGGGATACAAATAATCTCTGAAGAGTGGAGCTGTAAAGGTTTCCCAGCCTGTACTAGCAAATAGCACTACCTCTTTATTGAATGTGATTAATGAAGTGTAATGATTGCATAGTTACACACCGGAAGAGCAATCATAATTACCATTGTTAACTATAAAAAAGTTTCGCTCCTGTAGCATGGAGGACCAGGTATTTTTTAACTGCTGGATGGCATTTTAACTGATTTAAAATGGCTGAGACAAACCGAGCCATTTGAATTCTGGTTTCAAATTTTCAGTCCGTATTCTTAATTCTCCGTAACTGCTGAACACCTAGGACTTTGCTTAATTTGATTTAACACTACAATTATTAATACTTCTTTAAGCGTAATTGTTACAATGCTGGGTGAGTCCTTACTTGTCCTCCTGTCAAAGTTGAGGCAGGTAGACCTTCAGGCTCAGGGACTCGTTCTTCCTTTGGCTTCCCTCTCACTGGCCCGGGCTCATCCTGCCATTGGGGGATGCCAGACCTTGTAGTAGAGCTGCCTGAAGTCCCACTGCCAACACTAACTGCTAAATATTGCTGAGAGCTTATGTCTTCCTCAGAAACCTAGCATCATGGATACTGTCATCTATTACTTTACAGTTTAAGAAACACTTTGACAAGTAAGGAAAACAGAGATTTTTTAATTTTTTTTTTAAAGAGGAACATTTAAACAGTGGACATTTCTGCCACACAGAAAAATAAGATTTAGAAAATGAGACAAAAATAAAGCAATGTGCATGGAAAAATCCTTTCATTAATACTTGCTAAACGCCAAAATGCTCTCAGACTAATGACTTCTAAGGGTATTGCAGCCCTCTTGCTATTCCTGTTGGAATCCACCGGTGGCCAGAGGCGGCATCTTCTTTTCACGTGAAGCAGTATGCTTTCTATCACAAACCTGAATTACTTACTAATAAAACTGGGTTTTGTCCCAGAGAGCAATATTATTTTGTTGCTATATATTTTTGTGAATGAGTTACTAAATCTGAAAAAACTCCATAATGTTCAACTGGCAAAAAAATGAAGGCTAACCATATGTCTAGAAAACATCACCCAAATAGTTGAAGGATCCTCAATGCACCGGAAAATATTTTCTCGTTAAAGAATTAGAGAATATTTTTCATGCAACTGTTGCGTATAGGTAGATTTTTATACCTGCGTACAAAAGAGCTGACCTAATTTTACCTGTCTGTAATATAGGTGTAACCAGGTACATGTTGCTTGTCCAAGGTCCAAACATATGCAATGGAGATGTGGTTCCCATGGTCAGCGGTATGTGAGTAACTGTTTTTCTTACCCAAAAGTCACTGAATCACTCTCTAAAACCCCACTGGTGCTAATAGGAGCTGAGACATCTGTATAAGTCACAGCACATCTAGATGCTGGAATTATAAAATGTGGTGGGAGATAGTGACAAACTTAAGACTTAAACAGCAAACCTCAGCCCAAATGGTCTTCAGCTTTGATGGTCTGCATCCCTCCCTCACCAAATATCAGCATACAGTTCCCTTCAAAACAATAAGGCTTGGAACACTTTCTAAAGAGCTGCAACATCGCGCTTCAAAGGCCAACTATCTAGTTAGCTGTGAGTCACATCCCATCTATTGATCCCATGCCATCTGGAAGCGCAAGCTCAAACAGCTACCATCACCCGTTGTGTAACTTCGATAAAGTCAAACCGTCAAGATATTTCAAGTCTCTGAAAGTGTTACTGGGAAGAATAATAGCGGGCCAGAGGAACGTGGGGTATAGAGAAAATAAGAATTTGTTATGCCAGTGGACAAAATTGGACCAGGGCAGAATAACCCCCTTAAGATAATAGATGATAAAAGTAAAAGAAAAAGGGGTCAAGAACAGTCAATAGCTGGAACAGAGGATTAGGCATAGAGCCATTCTGGTGGATTTGGGCCAGATATAGCCTGAGGCTGTACTTAAGCCGCTCCGAGTTGGAATGTTTAGATGTTAGTTTGAATGGCTATAAAAGTTTAATTACTGTCTGAGGGGCTTGGGGAGACAGATGAGCAGAGAATTAACATCCAAAAACTGCTTCCCATAATGAAACCCTATCAGTTTCTCATAAAACTTACAAAAGCAGAGAGAAATCTATGAAAAGATTTTTTTTCTTTTGTTAATATAGAGCCTTTGAAGAATTCCTCCACTAGGCTCAGAATTCTTACTATAGCTGTAATAACGATTTCATAGCTGCATCAATTTCCTTTCCAAACTAAGAGGCTTATTTATAAATATCTTCAACTTCAAAATACTGTGACCAGAAAGAAAAAGCAAATCTTTACATTTCTGGTTTTGTTGCGCACAGGACCGAGGGTGCCTTTCCCTGACACTACATACCTCAGTGTGCCGAACAACTGAAGAATGCGAGGGCATATTTTGCAGCTGCACAAAATGTTATCAGTCTTGGTGCTTCGGACATTTATTGATCACCATCTGTGGTCAGGTAGTTTCCCCCCACAGTGTAGTGTTGCGTAGCTGACTGTGCATGGCATTTGTATCTTCCTGCTGCAGCATTCAGCACTAATTAGTTCTAGATAATGTGATATTGTACCCTTTAGCGTGTTTTGGTAAGGTAAATATTTCATTTGCATTGTTATATATGGCATTATGAATACATTTGGTACAAGGCATAATACCCGAAATTCTACACAGGTATGCAAAAAGTGCATAAGAAATGTAACCCATTACTTGTGCACATCCTCTTCTATTAAACCTCTTTGCTTCTGCAGGCTGGCTTACTTCCACAGCGACCTGATAAGTTAGACCCCATGTCCCTCACCTTCGGCCGGGTGCTGTGAGCACCGTCAGCCAGGCTCTCTTTTTCCTTCCAAAGCAGAAAGTTCTCTTTGCCACCCAAAATAACTCTGGCCACTTAACATCATAACAAAATAACACTTAACAAAATAATTGTTAGGGGCAGGGAATAGTCAATCTTGTATCATAATGAGTTTATAAGCTTGGCTGAGCATTTTGCCCTTCATGTTGGGTAGAAGCGGGCTATGCTACTGGAAAGTGGAGATTTACTGTTTTCCACAGATACTAATTTTACTTCTTCATCTGTCCCCCAGGACTACCTGTAGGTAGCTGGCTGGTTGGCTTAGTTCCTGTTGAAGTGATTATTTAATGTTGTGAGAATGTATTTATTGTGTGGCTAATGAGAGTAGAAACGTAGAGCCTTGGATGGATGTCTCTTTTTTTGTTTCCTAAATCTAAATAAATGCATGAAAATCAACCTATTTTTCTTCCTTATTCTTCTCAGTTGCTAATAGCGACTGGAACCCAGGGAATTTAATTGGACTTCCATATTTGAGGGCTTTGGTTTTTTTCACCTGTGCTAAATCTTTGTGTGTTTTCTTTCTGGGGCGGAACTGCAGGCTCAGCTTAGATAGATTCAATTGGAAAGCTGTGTTTGAAAAATCAAACCCACATTTTTTTTCTCTAAAATGCCTACAAAGAGACACATTTTAATGACCAGCATTTTTGGAACAAGCAGATACTAGGTACTTAGGTTATTATCCATACTGAATGGAAGTGGCCTGCTTTTCATGAATGTTAGGCATTTACTATATCCAGTGGAATTCACTGGAGTTGTGAATTTTTCTGCAGTTCAGAGAATCAATCCTCTCCATGCAAGAACCAAGTATTTGGGCTTGAAACTGTGGATTATGTTAGCAGGAATATGAATATGCAATTATAAGGGCGTTTGTTTTGAGACTTATTATGAAGAAAGAAATCTGCCATGGCAATGGGTGTATAATAGTGTAACAGGACAGCACTAGCTGCTGATTACCGTGAAAATAAGTTTATATGCAAACACCCGTATGTCAGCATGTATGTAAAGTAGCTTCGGTTTGTGGCTGATCTGGAAAACAAGGTTCATAAGAGCAATTTGCATGAATCCTTCCTTATCGGTGACCAGAGCATTCCTTGAACTATGCAAAAATAAAACAAAGCTGCTGTCACCTCCGTGTTAGGAATGGGAAGTTCCAGTCTTCTGAACTTCCTGAGGTTTGAGCTTTTCAAACATAGCTTATTTGGAAGATAATCCACGATGAATAGGGTTTGGCTGCTGCTGACAGAATATTTATGAGAATCAAAATGGTAATTTTGATTTTTCACATCCAATCGTTTTGGGGTCTCTTCTGTTCTTAATTGGAAGTCTGGATGCAAATGAAGACGTCTCCTACAGACTTTTGAATGTGATTAGAAAGAACCTAGTATATAAAATAGGAAAAATAAGGAATGAAAAATCACAGCCTCTAAAGAACAGGCACTGCATTATGGATGTTCAATTCCCAAAAGGTACCATCACCAGTGGAAGTGTAGCATTTTAGAAATTCCTTTCCCAGTGTGGAGCAGTGGAGTCCACAGGGCAATGGAAGTATTGAAATTAACCTGCTTCAGGCCAGCTCCAGCATCCTCATCAAATAACTCCTTTTGGTCATTGGACTTTTTTTCGTATTGCTGCCGCTTTTGATGACCTTTTCATTATTTACCTACCCCTTATCTATGCAGGGATAATTTTCAGGCAGATTAAAGAGACGGTGCCTGCAAGAATATTTTAGGACCCTTCAGCTGTTTCCTCTGTGGGACGAGTGACCCGGCGCTCCATTTGCAGCACCGTTGCTTTAGCTGGACCTGGAGGCATCACAGCTATAAATCACTTGCTCCTTATCTCTGTCAGAGACACTGCTACATTGCTCATTACAAATTCTGCCAACATCATTAAAGAACTTACTGGGGAAACAACCCTTCATATACTTGTCTCTGAGGTGAAAAAAAGTAACATCTGCTCATTTCTAGTGTCTACTGGTGTCCTTACAATGAACCAATTCATTATTAATGATATTATATTTATAGCCAATTTAATGGAAATCAATTCATTAGGCTGAGAAGTTTTGCTGCATGACCATCCCTAAAGCCTTACCCTACTCATTAATTAAAGTCAGGTTTTGTCACTAATTACACTAGAAGCATGCCCTAAAGAGAATTATGTATAAACCCCAGCCATTACAGCCTACAAATTAAACCAAAGAAGAATGAAAACTCTCCAGAACTACTGAAGTTCTATTTCAAATCAAGTTTCGTCTGTACCAGCTCGAGGGAACTTTTTGTCTGTTTCCTTTACACCAGTAGCTGCAGAAGTGGTAAAAATGCCTTTTAGTCTGAAGGACCCCGAAATGCTTTACAATCAGAAATCACTTCAACGCGTCCTGAAGTGCAGCCTCCTTTGTCTTGAGAGGGAGCAGCTGCTCAGCTGTGCACATCAGCAGCAGCACGCAGCAATTTCAAAGTGAACAATATAAATTCTGCCCGAAACCACAGGGACGAATTTAGGCCAAAATAATGTGGTTGCCCAAACGCACTTGTGCCCAGAATATTGCCCCCCGCCGGCCCTTCACAAAGGCCTGCCAACAAAAAATTGATCACTACCTTTCTTTTTTTTTTATGCTTTCTTCCAAAATACAAGGGGTCTACAGTCACAGTGTGCTGCAGCATGGGTCCTCCCACTGCTTCACATCTTGCTTAAAGGAGAGCTCTATAAAGGCTCCATCAAGATCCCTGTTCATAAAAAAACATGTGGGTGTGCACTTCACATCACATGTAGGGTGCAGGTGCACTTGATAGGACATCTGAGTGGCCAGGTAGGGGAGGTGGAGCACACCAGCCTTGCAGACTTCTGCAGAAAGGACCCAAAGGAAATGGCACTGCTCTAATCCTCCCCCAAAGTAGAGGTGAGTCATCTCTGGTCAACTGTGCCATCCTGGGGCTAGCAAATCAATAAGACACTTGTAAGGCTTCAGCACAGCAGGTGACACTGACTGCAGGTGGAAATCTCCAACCCTCCAAGTTCGCCGCTCATAAGCTCACTGCTGCGGGTGCAGGGTTACTGGTAGGGCTGTCTCCATTCCTGCCTGGCACTGGGAAACAGCTGGCTGTACCTTTGCACATGTAACCTAGTGATTCAACAACAACAGGAAAAAAAATGCCAGGCTTCATGGAATTTTGTAAACCTTCAACTGCAAACATCTTTAGAGATGAGAAAGAGTTGTTCAGTGCTATTTGTATTATCTAAAAGAAAGTGAAGCCTTTTCGTACAAGTTCATCCCAAAGACTAATTGCTACATGTGCAGTGTGGCCACTACTGAATGTTCTTAACAGAGCTCTACAAAGAACCCAAATATTAGTAAGCTGTACATTTATTCTGTGCTTGTGTTTTTATGCTTTCTCCCAACCAAAGCACATTTTCCATTAAGCCAGTCTCTCCTCAGGTAGAGCGAGTAATAGCGGCTTGCAACTTATCTTTGTTCATTTTACAGCAAGATTGTAGACCGCCATAATCCACTCTGCTTGTCTTAGATCAAACTATCCTAAATATCCTCAAGGATGGAAAATATCTTTGTGGTGCAAGGAATCATACATTCTTAATTGAAACCCAAGAAGTAACTGTTGTAAAGATGCATTGAGCTGAAGCGATTATTTTCTGTGTACACTTTTTTAGACATAATGTACATTACTTTTAGATCTCAGGTTCAAACGTAACCTTTGTTCTTATGTCATTACTTCACTCTCTCAGTGAGTTACTCTTTATGGTCATCCCAGAGGCACTGATAGCACAGTCGCACAAGCATCTCCCTGTGTTGTGCAAATGGATATGTGATGCACTTTCAGGATCAAGGACTGACTGTCAATGTCAAAATACAGGCTTCGTGTGTGGCTCTTGTAAGCCACGTCAAGCTGACTTATGAAGCGTATGTGTAACAGGTTGGTGTGCTCCTATGCAACACAGCATGATGTATTCAAAGTTCATTGAACTTAAAAGTATTTGAGGCTGTCTACACAGTAAAAAAAACATATTCCGCCTTATTACATCTGGAAGAATAAATCTTAATCCTGTTGTTGGCATGAAATCACAGAGGAACGCATAGCTTAGAAAGACTTTCCAAGTTTTGAAGAAATACCTTTTTCTTTTAGCATAATCAATATTTTTGCTAATATTAGTTATAATGCATTTCTTTATAATATTGGCATGGTTACCTTATGTATCCTTTAAACTTTTAAGTCTTTAGCTGTATTCCATACTACACTAGCATTCAATCTTTATGGAAATAAAAGGGTTTCATATCTTTATGATTATTTTTATTGCTGTACATCAGTCCCAGAATGCCTTTGATTCAAACTACCTTGATGCCAAAATGATACACACTCCTCAGTGATAGGTACAAATACAAGTGTAGAATCATAGAAACATAGGATGGTTTAGGTTGGAAAAGACCTTTAAAGATCATCTAGTCCACCCCCCGTACCATGAGCAGGGACATCTTCAACTAGATCAGGTTGCTTAGAGCTCCGTCCAACCTGACCTTGAGTGTTTCCAGGGATGGGGCTTTTACCACCTCTCTGGGCAACCTGTGACCATGTTTCACCACCATCAGCGTAAAAAATTTCTTCCTTATGTCCAGTCTAAACCTACCCTCTTTCAGTTTAAAACCATTGTCCCTTGTCCTATCACTGCAGGCCCTGGTAAAACGTCTCTCTTGTAAGCCCCCTTTATATATTAAGAGACTGCAACAAGGTCTCCCTGGAGCCTTCTCTTCTCCAGGCTGAACAACCTTAACTCTCACAGCCTTTCTTCACAGGAGAGGTGTTTCAGCCCTCTGATCATTTTTATGCCCTCCTCTGGACCTGCTCGAACAGGTCCATATGTTTCCTGTGCTGCGGACTCCAAATTTGGACACAGTACTCCAGGTGGGGTCTCACGAGAGCAGAGTAGAGGGACAGAATCACCTCCCTCGACCTGCTGGACAAGCTTCTTTTGATGCAGCCCAGGATGCGGTTGGCTTTCTGGGCTGTGAGAGCACATTGACGGCTCATGTCCAATTTTTCATCCACGAGTATCCCCAAGTCCTCCAAGCTGCAGAGAAACTTCTCTGCAAAATGTCAGGGGGTGTATGGAGTATTCTAGTGGCCTATATGGTGCAAAAAAGGGAAAAATCAATCCAGAATATTGCATAGATGCGTAGGGCTCATCTCAATGGAACGGGAAACTGTGAATGGTAACAGTTGCTGACTGATTATGGTTTTAATTGTCATATTCAGTATGCTAACTGACCTTCATCACCTTTATGTTGTAGCTTTTATTTCCATTAGAAACCACTAATAGAACATAATATGATCATTTTATAATTTGTAATTTGATAATTGCCTATTAAATAATAGATTTGTCATGCATATTAGGAAGTTGATTATAAAATTTCCTGCAGGAGAGATAGGTCAGAAGGTCTAAAGAAGAGATGAAAAAAAAATAATAGCGCACTGCCAAGGAACAATCGGGTCTGACAGACTTGTTGTAAACATTTTTAGAAACGTGAGAATTAAGAATCGCCATGAGATTGCCTCTTTCTTGCAGGGCGCTCATATTGGGGGGCAAAAGTGCCAGTAGATGGCACTCTCCAGTGCGCAGCATCATGCATGGCGTTCCAGGAACACCAGCGATTCTGCTGGGCATTGCCGACAACTGCCAGAACATCCGTCTCTGGAAGTCTTGGCTTTTTTATTCCCTAAAAGCAGAGTAAAAGCAGTACTGGCTCTAACCAAGCAAAGGAAGAGAGTAAGGCCAGCCTCACAGGTTGGGTGAAGTTCAATCTTTGCATTAAGATGGCAAAAAGAAATGGCAGCATTTGCTGAACACCTGTATGGCATGCTCTGCCTTAAGACTATTTTGAGATTATTCTGACTGCAACAAGTGGCTGCCTTGTGTAAGCAATGAAGTAAAATACAATTAATTTAGGGCTTTGCAAATTCTGAAAGAGAGGTAGAGAAAGAACAGTGGTAAATATATTCTGGCGGTGATTCCACTGCATTTTTAAACTGTTCAAATCTTAGTTCAGAAGCAGAATCTCTTCCCACTAGATTCATCATTTCATTGTGCCCGTTCTTTTGTGTACATCTAGATGGAAATTCCCCGTCTTACTCTGTTCTTGCCAAAAATGATCATGGCAGCCTGAATTTTCACCTGCGCTCCATAAATACTGACTATAATTTTTATCCTTAGCCAGGCATAAATGCCGTGTATGCAAGAGCTTGCTACAAGAGAGCCTGTTGCAACTGTCCTGTCTTAAGCCTAAATTGATGCTGAACTAACACTGTGTGCAGATTAGAGTCTGATGTTCCCCCGGCATTCAATAATGGCTTGTGACAGCTGGCTGCGCAGTCGATAGTCATCAGAGCCTCAGATTTTGCGACGGTTACCTCTACTGCAAGCAACCACCTTAGGGACAACCACTGTTCCAGGAGCCTATAGCTGATATGATGAAGACAGCCCGTGACTTATTGCTGTTGGCACCCATATCCTATTTGTTTTGTGTGTTTTCGCTGGACAAGACGGAGACGTATGCTAACATGTTGGCCAATAAGGGTGTTAAAAGAGCCTGCCTGGCATTCATAAAATGACAGATCAATGATTCTCTTCAGTGCAAAGGTGCCATGTTGTACCCAACTGAGATCTTTAATTTCCACCATCCACCAGAAAAGGAACAAACTAAGCTAAATAACAATGCTTTGTTTTTATTCTTGGGATAATTCATTTGGATTTGCTCTTAATTTCCGGGGGAAAGGTAGAGTTATACCTGCTTTTGTTGAATAATTTCTGTTAATTCCTTTCATGGGCTCTCTAGAAATACAGTGGCAGTATTAAAAAAGAAAAAAAAAAGGAAGGGTTGGCAAGGATGAAAGTAAAAAAGCAGTTTTCTCTGAAACTGTTTCATGCATGTGTTTACTGCCATGATGTGACTTCCATGGTTGAGATGACTGATAATCCAGGGGAATGCTTTCTCTTTTATTAATGTAATACAAAAACATTTGCCTATTTAAATCTTAATACACGCAAATGCTTAAATATTGCAACGAGCTATCTCTCTTTTTCTCAATCAATCATAAACATACATTGTGTATATTTAATTTCTTTCTGAAAAGAAGGACCTTCATTTTCTTCAGGTTAAAGAAAAAATACGTTTTCCTTTTTCCAGCATTATGTCCAGTCACGGAGAGAAAGCTGTTACTAGAATTGGTGTTGTAATTGAAGTCTCAAAACCTACCATGCTGTGCAAATTATAAGGAAAAGAACTAGAAAGGCCAAAGATACAAATTAGTAGAGAAGTGAAACCCTGTATTATTTTCAGTCAGCACTTCTGAAACATCACTGTTATCTATAAACTCTCTAAAGACTGCTAAAAAATGCAATAAATAATCTCTGCCAATTTAATTTCCTTGTAAAAGATGAAAAAAAAGATGCAAAAGCCTAAAGTAGACATTTCATTATTTCTGTTTACCTCATAGTCCAGCAGATTTTAACAAGTCCAGCATAACACTTACCATCCTCATTTTAACTTTGCATCATTTTCTAATCTGTAATAATAAATAGAAGGTCTAACAGTAAAAAAAAAGTAAATGTAAAAAAACCCTGGTACCATAAAAAATCAAATATCAAAACATTTGCTCAGTAAAGGCACTCCTGTTAAATGTTTTACTTTTAACTACCTGTAATCACGCAAATGGGCACACTGCGTGTAAATTAGCAAAAATAATGGGAAATTAATTGTTGCTACTTATGATAACTAGTTTGAACCATCTTAGCCCCCATAATATGGCATCAGTATTTGAATTAACTAGTCAATTAGTAATGATTATTTATTACGAGTAAGGGAGCATGCCATGTCATTTCATTGTATTTAACCTACTGTGACACCTTCACTATGAAGAATTCCTCCAGATCCAACCAACACACCCCTGTCTCCTCTCTCACTCACACCTAGCAAGGTATTGGGAAATAATAACTGTTCTAGCAATGGTGTCCTAGAGTTTACTCCTTGGCCATTTTTGGTGCTTACAGAGTAATGAGACACTTATCTGTCTGGGCTCAGATTATTTCTACTAAAACACACATAAAAAAATCCACAGCCCACCTTCCCCCCTGCCCCTTTATCTCAAGCTTGAAACTGTTCCACAAACTTTAAAAAAAAAAAAAAAAAAGAAAAAGACAAATTTATTTACACTTTTAAATTCCTAAGTGAAATTATAAAAATCTAGGGAAAAGCTATTTTCATGTTTACTCAGCTACAATAGGTTTCCTGAGCCTGGTATAATATAGATTCAGAGTGAAATGCAGAGGAGAGACACTTCAGTGGATTTGATGGATTAATGATGGCCTTCTGAGGACAGACATCCATTTTCCCTGGCATCTACTACATCATTAGCCATGACTGACAGGTTATGGGAGATAACTTACTAAAGGAGTTAGCAGGAATACAGGAAGTGCATTGGAGTGACTTAAGACTTTGCAGGGGATACACAGCAGGTTCATGACGGGAGAGGGCACCCAGCTCCAGACTCCCCACTTGTTAAGCAGGCATTAAAAGTCGGTCCTGGTGGGACTCCACATCTCCATGACGCCATGAAGAAACAGCGTGGAATGAAGATCGTGCAGTGAACAGCACACAGCTTCCTACTTGGAAAGGGGTGAAGGCTTCATTGCCCTTAGTGGGTATCCTTACCTTGCTCTTATTTAGACAACAGACAATTTATTCAGCATTTGAATAAACACAGTTATGCTGGAAGGACAGGAGAAAACAAAGACATTTTTCAGCTGGGTGCAAGTCCTGTTTGTCTTAAGATACATGTGTGATCCTTACTGGTCAGACCACTATATAGTTTGTACATGTTTACTTGCCAACAATGCAGGCAGCCAGCATGTCCTGTCCCCTAGAAGTAGAGGACACCATTTCCTACTGGTGGACATTTTGCCCTTGTCTCAGGAGTCCCCTTGGTACAGCCTCTTGTGCTTACCTGAACATGATATTCTGAGCCTGTAACAAACTCGGTGTATCATGGAACGTTGCATCAAGTGAATTCAAAGAACTAATTCGGTCACCACAGGGGCATCGTACCTGTCCTCCAATTTCTATGCTGACTTCCCAGGAAAAAAAAAGCCCAGATGCAAGATATCTGCCCTCACCTACAAGGCTTGGATCTAGAATATCTCTAGTGTTCCTAATATTCTATGATGAGGAATATACCTATATGTCTGCTCCTCAAATGCAGTGAAATTATCCATTGCAAAGATAAAGATACAAGAATCTTCTTGGGAGACAAGTAAAGGATGAATCCAAAGCGTGAAGCATACTCCTACAGATAACTACAAACTGCTTTTATTTCTAAATCATCCTTGCTTGACCTTGTCTTCATTGACAGATATATAGCAGATACATGGTTCTATATTAAATCTCCACAAAATATGTGTCTGAGAAGCAAGAGAAGAGGGGGAAAAAACTCCACTCAAATTAGAAGTTATATTAAATCATGTTAAATACTGAATTAGTGAACCACACCATTCAGGCCACTGTTTACAAAAAGGGAGGTAATTACATAATACTTCTTTAAATATTGTCTTCATTTTTAGACATTAAATGAAAACATACTGCTAATATACCACAAACAAACTGTTAAATAAGCATCTAATATTATACCTTTCATTAAAATAGAACTCAGTTTTGCCTAAAGGTTAATCAAAGCTATCCAGTAAGGCTCATATATTTAAATATCAAGAGCTACCATAACATTTAAATAGGTTGTTACTGCATTTTGTAAGATACAATTAACTCGTATCACCTCCTTTCTGGTTTCTGCTTGTCACATTTAAAAAAAAAAAATAAAATCTCAAAAATTGTTAGATATGTCAATTGTTCTAATTAGTGATTTTGTATAATGGTGCAATGCTGTGCTGTAAATATAGGTCCTTTTTCCTTAGCCTTTTCAAGTGTCTTCTTCTATGGTGGAGACCAAGTGAACTCAGTAATTTGTGTCTGGTTTAACATTCCCACCCAAACATATTCACACATGAGTTGCATTAAACCAGACTCTGAATTACACAAAATCAGTCCTACTGAAGAGACTGATAGAAAGTCTCAGAGCCAAGGCACATTTGCGTATCTAGTCACCAGAGCTGGCTTGCAGACAGGTGGTCAATCTGATCCGGAGCATCTCCCTGATGTTACCTAGTAGGAGACATTCCAAGGAAGGACACTCCCCTTCAGGGACAGTTAGGTATCTGTCAGGCCACGAGTGCCCACTGCTTTTGCCCTCAGGTGCCTTTGTCTTCTTCAGCCATGTCCCCAGAACGATCTCAAGCAGCCTACATTACTCAGTACTTTCTAAATCCCAGTCTTGGGTTTTCACTTTGGTGTTGCGTAGCTGCCGTCATAGGCCCTTATGCGTTAAGTCCTTCCCACCAAAATAACTGATCCCCACCTCCACCTAAGGGTTCTCTGAATTTGGGAATTAACACACCCATCGTGAAATGCTGAAGCCACCCTTTTAAGACTACAATTATTCACAAGGAGATAATTTGTACAATTTGTAGGTGAGCTGGCAACAACAACTAATCCTACACGAAGATCTTGGCGAAGAGTCTCCTTTTCTCTATTGCGGCTTAAACTAAAAATATAGTCACTGCCTGTTTGGTTGAACTTCATACCAAAGTTTCATTAACAAAGGCCAGGATGCACCCAGGAGGTCAACGAAGCTGAAGTTTTCCATTTGCTGAGGTTCACGTGGCATGCCCCCAGGAATTACTGTTATACTGCCCCGACACAGCTGTGCTTCACGTTTGGAAGTGAATCATTTCCCTTGGAGAGCCGGTAGGAATGCGAGGCTGGCAGAGTCACAAGTGTGATGATTACATACTCCTTTCTCTCCTTTGTGTTCATGTCTTTGGATGCGCAGCACTGGCCAACCCTCGCATGCGAGATGGAGGGTTTGTGATGCTCTTCCTTTCCCCTGCTCTTGCCAGCGAAGTGTAGTCAAATGGGTACTCATGAGCAATCTCATTTGAAGAGCACACAATTGGCACACGGAGAAGCTGTCCTCAAGATACCTCTCATATCTGCCTCCACTCTCAGCATACTGCGAACCAGTTTGAAACATGCGCGGGTTCAAAATGCAAATTGATGTGCAAACGCTTGACTGTAGGCTCAAAAGATAGGAACACCTGATTTCTAGCTTTCACAGCTTTATAGCAGTTTCAGATCAAGCAGAGCTAAATGTCGTTAAAGGGGATGCAAAAGCTTTACATGATTAGCATTGCTGTGTCCATAATATGGATAAGTAAACAACAAAAAAGGTATTTCTAAAAATACCTTCTTACACCAAGAGGCTGGGCTAAGATGTGCTCGACTTGTTTCAAAGGAATCAGTTTGTGTTTCTACCTAAAATAAATAGGCAGTGTTTTTAAACGTTCCTCCTAAATAAATAAAAAGTAAATTAAAAAAATATCAGGGGTGGGGCTCTAAACTGGGACACCCCAAATTCCAGGCCCTTTCTGAAAGGCCTGGCATGTGACTATTAAGAGATCACCCAGAAGATCAGTGGCTAAACTGTGACTAGATTCCTCATTCTTGCTGTAACCCCGCCCACCTATTAAACCCAACTTTTTAAATAAATCCAAGGAATTATATGTAAGCCACTTGCAATGACTTTACAATCTCCACCCGAGAAAAAAATGCATGTCCTCATTTTGCCCCAAGCAACACTGGCTTACTGGTCTCCTTGCTGTTTTCTGTGCCAAGCCTCCGTAGTTCGCTCTGAGTGGAAGTTGTGATTCAAAGCAAACAGAGCACATGTGAAAGAGAGGACACCTCTGCTGAGAGTTTCACACATCAACCCCAATTGCATTTTACAGAAGAGGGTAGCTTCTGCAAAGTCACCATAATAGTCTTTTCTGGAAGTGAGAGTGTTCCATGTATTTCAAATCAGGTGAGAAAAAAATAGTAGGTAAATGTCTGTAGCAGAATGACAGCATGGAGGAAAGAAATCTAAGGATTTCTGATACGCTCGAGTGACAGCTCATGGTCAAGTTCTTAAAAGACAGAATAGGGCTTGCTAGCATTTCCAGATATCAGTGACATACAGACAGTCCATCTACTCAGGGGTTTTATCAAATAAAACTTTATAACAACTTAATGATTTCCTATTTTTTTGCATCCATCACTATTTGTTCTTGAATTCTTAAGAAAAAAATAAGGACCGGTTGATATGTTGGACAATAAGCGAGAAAGAACCAGGTCTTCAACACGATCTGTATCTGACACATCAGGCAGTAAAATAATCCTGATGTCGGTCTTAGTCTCTCAACAGCTCTAATAGAATAATTTAGGCAACATAAATCAATATTTAAATAGTTTAAACGGTGTAAACCTTAAGATGTACCATAACTAAAGAGACTATTGTGATTTATATTAGGAAAGATTAATCCTCTTTAAAATATAACAGTAAAAATGCATTTTAGAGAGGCTAATGAAAGAGGATAATACAGCTGAATTTTAGAGGATTAGCTAAATATACCTGATTTGTGTTCTGAAACAAATGAAACCAAAGTACCCAAGAGGTGCTTTGCAGCTAACCACTGCAACTGATTTAAAAGCGAATAATATTCATGAAAACAATCTTAGCCTGTCTCTTGAAGATGTCTGAATCTGCAGAAGAGCATTTGCAGTTTCCATTGGCCTAAATTTGTTGCTATCCAAAATAACAGCTTCTCTGTCTCCCTGAAATGAAAGTGTAGTTCCAGTGATTGAAAATTACATTGAGATAAACACTGCCCTACCTATCCTATCAGGCTGCATTCCCTTTGGTTTGCACAGCTTTCACTCAGGTATGTTCAGAAAGGATTGTAAGTGTATATTAAAAAATAAATCCTTGACACTCTCAGACTTGGTTGGGCTCGATGATCTTAAAGGTCTTTTCCAGCCTGAATGATTCTATGATTTAGCGGTCTCAAAAAAAAGATTGAAGGACACATGGAAGAGCGAAAACGTGCACAATTACTGAGATGCTGAGGAAACTAAAACTGCACACAAATAATAATATTGACTACTATTATGAAAAGGGTGTTGATTTCTAACCAGGTAGGCGGCATCTTTCTCTAGCTCAGTTCCCTGCCCAGCTTTTCTGCTCTGGGACAGCGAGCTGTGTCCTGCTGGGTGAGAGTGCCACCACCCACCAGGATCATGGCGTGGAGAAAAGGTCTGTTGGGTTGGGTGTAAGGGAAGGCAAGACCCAAGGGGGATTTCTTGGGCAGTGCAAACCACAGCTTTTTAAAGCTAATGTCTTCTTTCCTTTGTGCTGTAGACACCACACTCTGAGGCCTAAACAACAAAATGCTTTGGTCATAGTAAAGAAACAAAATAACCACCGTTTGTCCTAGCTAGGGTTGGGCTGGCTTTTCGTCAGTGATGGATCAGTGTACTCTGGATTCTTCTAATGAAGCCCATTACTTCTGTTACTTGAACTTTGCACAGTGCAGCATTTGGTGTCACATTGCTGAAAGCTTCGAAGGATAATATTTCCCTTGACTGCACGCTATATGTCAATCATGCACTTTTATATCTCTGTGAAATACTTCATTTGGTTAACGAGGCATGTCTGCTATGCATTTGAAAGCTATATTTTATGGGTGAATTTGCTGGTATTAAGTAGCTAATGCTTACCATTTAGACCAGGAACAGTGAAGATTTTGTATCGGGAAATAGGAACTGTATTATGAGAACATCTCCTTTAATTAACCTTCAGGAAAAAAAAAAAAACAAACTGTGGAAAGAAACCTCAGCCTGAAAAGCAGTGAACGTTAACTACAGCTTATTTCAGCATCCGGAGTGCCGGCCTGACAGGCACTCACACCACCACTCTCTGCACCGCTGATGGTTACAGCTCTCAGCCGCCAAAAGCAATATCTGCTTTTTAGACCACTGGATTAAGCAGAAACACTCCCACCCATCTTCATTTTATTTTTACTTAGGTCGCATTTTAGATCTAACTCTGTGACAAGGCGTCAGGTCAAAAAGACATGTGCAGTCATTCCTTCCAGAATTAAGATTTTTCTGTTATTTCATTAAGGAGCTCATCAGGAGAGCCCTTTCCAGCTCAGTTAGCATCAAAATATTACAGCCTAAATACAATTTATTTAGATGGAGCTTCTCAAGTGGCCCCAGCTCCAGGAGTAAAAGGGTGCTAAATGTCAGTAAGAGCATGATCCATGTCCCGGTACGAGCACATCAGCCTTTCATGAGTGCTTTCAGCTCTTACATAACGTTAATGATTTCACGCCGCATGAAAGTGCCTCTGATAGTGGTTTACATCATTCCCTAGATCAGATTATTTACTCAGAAATCATTCCGTTTCTCTTATCTTTTTACAAGCTGTTCCTGTTTGTTAGAAGGATCACACTGAGTGCCTCTATACTCCTGAATAAAACAAGGCCAGGGAGCAAGCTTGTTTACCGATTGTCCACACAGCTTAATTGTTCTCTGAGCCCCTGGCTGCGGTCTGGATTTCTCCAAACAGCTGTCTGCAAGGCAGCTCTGACCCGCGGGAGGCTGCTGCTTCACAGCGTACACCTAAAACCTGTCCCTGTTGCTTGGACTGGGTTTGAAACCAGGTTCTTTTTTATTTGGTAGCATAGACATAGCTCTGGAAAACAGTGCAAAGACTCTAAGCATGGCCTGTGTGTGTAAAAATCAAACCCAAGGCAGCTCGTTCCTGAGGGCTGCTCTTTATGAATGCTGCTGTGTAACAGTGCCTTGGTACGTGCTACTACGCTCAGGTCACTTTTCTGTGTGCTTATCTTTCTTTTTTAAAAGTTGATCTCCATGTTCACCTTCTTCCTACAGCAGGCAGGACATGGCAGTCAAACACGTCTTCTCCTTTTCTAATACAGCGAAAACTACATTCTGGGAAATGGCTATTGTATTATGTGACGGTCCAATATACTACCTTGATGACCTTCTGTACTGGAGGGCGGCAAAGGTATCATCTTTAAAAAAACACAGCAAAACAATTCAGTAGGAGGTCATGGTACCCAGAGCAAAAAAACTAAACTGCTTTCCTGACGCAACTACCTACATACTATATATAATAAAGAACAGAATAGGAGATGTGTGGATGATTTTGGGGCATCAGGGAAGAGTCAGCATGGACTTTGTGAGGGAAGTCCTGGCTCACAAACTGAAAGACTCAGAAAGCACCCCAGTAGAGCTCGCTGGCTCCTGGCCACCTCGGTCATCGACAGTTCTTAGGGAAACTAAGCAACCATGGAATAAGGAATGTCTCTGCATGGATTGGGAAAACAAAGACAATAAACCGAGTCAAAACTATAGGAGTAAAAGGACAGTTTTTACAGTAAACCATGGAGCTCATTCTGACAGGGGGTGGCAGGGGTTGCTGGTGCAGATGGGTAAGTTATAGAAGAGACACCCATTGAGAGTAACTGAATACGGGGTCACCAACTCTGAGCTCGGTCTCTAAGCTGTAAATTGTCGGAGGCTAAGAGACTACCCTGGGGAAGTAGCACAATATGCTTGAAATGCTCTTATTTTCTGCTCTTATTTTCTACTCTTATTTTTCTGCTTCTGGTCATTGTTGGAAAACATTTGGCAACAGCCAGTACCAATGTTGTGTTAAGCTGACAAAGGCGAAAAGGAAATGTATGCAGGCAGAAATAGTAACTCTACCAAAACTACAACCAAACAAGAGAGAATAATGTGCTGATTTAAGTATCAGGGAATACTGGCACCACCTACATTACCAAATTACATGTTTAAGATAGGGAATGTGAAAATATTTCCTCATGAGAGACCACTGAAGTCATTGGGACCCTTTCTAGTGGACCTCAGTTGTTTTTGCATCAAATGAGGTAGTCTGTGCAGGAGTATCTTTTTTAATATGTCTACATCCCAATGTGTGGAAATTTTCCTCTGTTATACATATAGTCAGCAAAGAAATAATGAGCTTTTTTCCAATTATAGACATGTCATTTTAGTAGAGCTTCCTTCTCAGGTCCCAGTTTTTTATATTTAAAGGTTTCAGATGTGATACTGCTCTTTTGTAAGCTTACCTTCACAGTTTACTCTCTGATTTAGTGAAACTCACAGGGAAAGTTCCATTTATGAGCAATACATTTAAAGAGGGTGCTAGTAGAACAACCTGTGAACTACCTCTCAACCACAGTATTTTTTTTTACCTTACTGCATTATTCATGATTGTCAGCTGTTTCGGAATTCATTGCTGTCAGTTACTGCATGTGCTTTTTTGGGTTATTCTGTACATCTGGGTGAATTGACAGGCAGAAGTATTTAGCATCTCTTCCTACACCGAGTACCAATTAATGCAACCAGTTATCTGATCAAACCTACTGGGAAAAAGCTATACTGGATCAAAAGCTACTTTTTAAAATGACTCCTTTTGGCTTATTTTGCATATTATGATTAAAAACCTCTTACCTGCTGAATTTTCCTAGAAGAAAAATATTTCTTTGCCCAGAAGAGACTGTACCTCAGCTTATGGCAACAATAAATATTACAATAATGTAATGTGCATCTTGCTACAGAAAAATGGGATTATAGTAAAAACCAAACACAAATAGTGATCTTGGAAAGGCCATGAGCAACTCGCCATTCCCAAGGACCCCAGCCTCCTCTGAAATGAAGCAAGGTGACACTTCTACTTGGTTCAGTTTGTGTCCTGGTTTGAGGTAAAACAGAACCAATTTTCTGATTTGTAATTTTACTTTTTAGCTGGGCCTCTTCTAACTGACTAAAGTCTGAAATTAACAGCATATTGTTCAGAAACTGTTCACTCTCAGAGTGATAAGACCTGATTATACCAAGGAATGGTATGCACAGAGGCTCTTGCTTATACTTATTGCTGTAAGAACCAAGGTCAGCTAACTTCGCTGTTTGTCCCGTTAGAGGGTTGGATGCGGAGAAGCGTAGAGGGGTCACACCTATAGGGAGGAGCGGACAGGACAGGTGACCCAAAACTGACCAACAGGGTATTCCATCCCCTCTGCATCACGCTCAGTATAAGAGCTAAGGGGCAAGGGGGCTCTCTCTCGCGTTTTCTTCAATGGCTGACGTCTGAGGAGGACCCTGTCTGTTCGTCTGCCTTCGATCGTGATCCGAGCACTCCTGACTCTAGTTCCGGAATTCAGCTCCTGTCCGTCGCTGACTCCACTCTGGGACTATCCCTGTGTCTGCTGGTGATGCGATCATCATCCTGGGAGCTGGATACGGTTTTGTATATATTGTATACTTTTTTTTTAAATTTTCTTATTATTTCTTATTTCCTTATTTATTATTATTTTCATTAAAGTAGTTTAGTTCTTTTTCTAAACTCGTAAATCTCCTTATGTCTTCCTCTCCTCTCTGAGGAGAGGGGGGGGGGAGGGCCATCTGTCGTTCCGATTGGCCAAACCGGCCAAAACCACGACAGTTTGCCACTGGCACAGAGGGCCCTCCCCACCTCTCCTCTCACTAGTATACTAATTCATGCAGTTATTTCTCTCCATATCTTCTCAATGGTATTTCTGACAGGAAAGAAACTGCCCACGGGTGTAGGCATTTAAATCCATTTTATACTAATTAGAAAGAAGTAATTTATTTATTTTCATTTAGACTGATCTCCTTCTGACAAGTGATAAACCCAGATTCAAACAGTAGGGTAAGCCACAGTGATACTTTTGTACCCTGCAGAACTCTTTACAATGTTCACACGGGGTTCATTTATATATGTTAATGAGCATTCAAATTTGTTCCCATAATTTATCAGAGGGAAGTGGCCACGCTCATTAGGCATGCTCATCAGTGCATAACAACCACTTAATGTAACATGAAACACTCCCAGGAAACTTAGGTGACCATAAAAACATCATTGACTTCAGTTCCAGAAAATTTCAGGATCACTGCCTTGCCTTCCAGCTGTTCCCAACCCTCGATGAATTACAAATTACCCTGAGAGATGAAGAAGAGTAAGTAACATTTACTGCAGCATACATTAATAATTAGCACGCACATTAAGAAAGATGGGGGAAGGTTGCAAGAAGGGAACAAATGGCCTGCTGTCATTCATGGACTCAAATGAACCAAAACAAGTCTTTTCACCTTTTGGTGTGTGGCACTGTAACCCCTGCTTCCAGTACTAACACCGGAGTGGTAGCAACCCCAGATATCAACCTCATCAGAGCTGACACCCGCTGAAGAAGAAATCAATGCCATCGGATCTGCTAATATTCTAGACAACCCTTGTTTTATTTGCCCGTAAGCATACTTTTGAAAGAAAGAAGGTCGAACGCTCTGGAGAGCTCTCCATGGACACACACGCCGGGCTGCCAGAGATACGCTCTCCTTTAGGAATGGATTCTGATCCACCAGTAAGGAGGAGAGCAATCTCTCCTGCTGCTTGCCCAGCTTGCTCGACTCAGAAGCTGCCCAAGCCTCTCCGAGGCTGTTATGCCAGAAATTAACAATTCAGAATGTTTTCCTGAAACTGCGTATTTACTCATACAAGGGGGAAAAATCTCAACGCCTACATGAAATAGAACCACCTGGCTCACCTTCCAAATAATATTTTAAATGATAGCCTGTGATGAAAAATCACCATTGTAAGCAGTGTGTTATTTTGATGGTGAACAAGGGCCACTTTCAAGAGCTTACTGTTGCTGAGATTTTAAAAAAAAAGTAAAATTTTATAGTAACAGAGAGACTTACAACTCCTTTCAGTCTGTAAAAATACACATCTACTGCTGATTCCCAATCAAAATAGTCACCAAAAAGGCAAGTAGCGTATCAGTTAGCACACTTTCAGAATTAGGAACAGAATTATAAGAGAATATTAAGATATATATTCAAATGCAGAAAGCTAAAATAACACAAAGTTAAGCATCCCCTAGTAAATATAATGTAGTCCTCACACAAATACAGAGCAAATTAACATGATTCTCACTTCAGTGTCCTCATATACCTGTAGAGAGCAGCCATTGAGTGACTGATTTAGCCTATCTGGCAACGGTTTTTACAGGCATGTTTCTGAAGTTCTTGGATCTTATTGCTATGGCTCAGAATAAGTAAGGCAAAACGAACAAACAGAAATCAATGTGTTGTTTTCTGTGTGCTACACTGTCTGAGCTTATATCTGGGTAAGTCCTCCTCCAGGGCAATCTCCGGTGATTGCAGCAAAGCCGCTCCATAACATGTTGGGAACTACAATTCAGGAACTACATGAACCTTTTAAAATTAAACCCTGCACTAGGCAAAAGCAGCTTTGTTTCAGTTAGTAAAGAAAACTAAACACTGTGTGAATGAACCACATGGTTGTTATTAGGATCTGATCTACTCCAGTTCTTAAAATCAGGAGCTGTTCACAGGAACAGTTCTGCTTGTTTTGCCCAAGAGGACATGGGCTGGAGCAAGGATCTCCTGACTCCAGTCTTGCATATGTCGGCACTTGTGGTTGGAAGAACTCGGCCTCAAAGCTACCAAATCATTTGATCATTCTGGGGTTTACTCAGTTATTATTATAAGCTTGGGATGCAGAGGTATCAGTGCTACCTTTGTAAAGGGAACTTGAGCAGAGATGAAGGGAGGAGGTGAACATGCTACCAAATGGGAACAAATATGCCCAAGACATTTCAGAGCTTCTCTTCCAGTTCTTGGCAGCAGCCTGAGAGAAGGCAGCAGCATCTGGTATGGCTGGAGCAATAGGGGCAGTTAGGAGGAAGGCAAGGATGCTGGTAGAGAAGATGCCCCTGACATCAAATATTTCACTTTAGTTGACCAAGAGACTGGTTGCAGAGAAAGTAAAGCTATTCTGACTCCCTTTCCTAGCAATCTATCCAAAATGTTTTGGAATGGAATCAGGGAAAGCTCCTCTTAGACTCTTTTATTGAAACCATGGATTAAAAAAAAAAAAAAAAGAAAAGAAAAAAAAAGGAAAAAAAGAAAAGTCCCATGAGCAGTGAGAAAATGCAGCCTGGTTTCTTGTGGATCTGTGATGTGTAGCTGATTGACTGCGGTGTCTAAACTTAAGCTCCGATTTTAGTTTTCCCTGAGCGGATTGCCTATTTCCTACTGAAATGGAAAAAAAAAAAAAGCACATAAAGAGAAACACTGCAAGTTTTTGGTTAGATAAGGCTCATTCTCCTCTAAGAGGCTACTGATTTTCACCAGCTGTGGGTCTCTTGCCTTTAGGCAGCTACAGCCAAAATTGCCCAGCAAGTTCAATAGTGGAAGGGGGAAGAAAAGCCACGACCCCAGCACACAAACAGAGGCCACAGGATTGCCAGAGCCACCAGTCCTCTTCCAAGCACTCCACTCAGCAGCCCACAGTCCCAGAATGAAAGCTGTCACTGGCAGGCATGCCTGATCCTAAGGACTGCACACAGAGGAGAAAGCGGGCATGGTCAGTCTCCATGCTGATCAGCCAAAGGAGCATCTCCTCGCTTAATAAGACATGTTGAGCAGAGGTAACCATCCCTAACTCAGCCAGCCAGGCTTACAGTTTTAACATGCAAAATCGGACAAAAAAAAATACTTAGATAGGCCTGTCTAGCCAGAGTAGACCTTTCCTCCATTTTTGCAGCTGCAGTTCCTGAGCAGGTTAGGCACTTGAAGAGATTTGATTTATTTTCATACTCAAGTGTTATAAATAAGTGGAGATCATCTGCTTATGAGTGCCCACTTTTAACATTTGCAAACTTACATTTGTGTTCAAAACCAATATGACAAAAGAACCTGTGTCACAAAAGAGCACATGTCACAATAGAGACATTATTTTTCTATTTATGTGTGGGGAAAAAATCTGATCCTGGTATAACATTAGCAGCAAATATGATACTTAAATGACCTTCATAGATTTGTGCTCCAGTCTAACATTCTATACTTAATATTACACTTCAGGGCATATGATTTTATTTCATCATTAAAATTGTGCCTAAACAATAGACATGCTAAATAAAAAATTACATTGAAAGAAATCATATAATTCAACACTTTTTTCAGGAATCAAAAAAGGACATGCAACTTATCCTTGATTAAATTGGATGATTTTCCATTTTAAGGCAATGGAAACAGCACTTGGGATTCCTACCTACCCTGAACTTAGTCCATCATTTCCAACTGTTACCTGTCATGCAAGACACTATCCTGCATAGAGCTCAACTTCTACTGCAGGGCACTGAAAAACTTTAATTCTCATTGGATTGATAGGTTTTCAGGTTTACTGGAGTTTGAAGGATCACTCTTTGGGGCATAACATACCCTGTTACTACCAAAGAACATTGGCAATGTAGTCATCAAAGTTACTGAGATCACCTCTAGTTGCAGGAACGTAAGAAATTGAGATCTGTGTCACTGCCTTGCCAGATCACACCCTTACCCGTCAAGCCTGTGCTTACCAGATGTATTTTCAGGTCTCAAAACACTCAAGAAATATTGTAGAAAGCCCTGCTGCTACAGGAAATACCATTTTAAGCCTCATCATCTCCTTGTCTGCGCATTAATTTCTTTTCTTACTTGATGTATAGCTCAATGGTTTTGTTATAGATACAACCATCTAACTGCTTGGAGAATCTTGCTGAACTCCTGGTTACAGCATGGCAGTGATTTCTATGGATCGGTAATTCAGTGCTAAATGGAAGACTACCTCTGTATGTTTCAGGTTTTTTGTATTTCAGCTGCATCAAATATCTCCTTAAACACACCACCTGATTGCCTTCCTCTGTACCATGATTTCACAAATCCTTTGTACCCTTCTTCATCTCCTCTCTGAAAAAAAATGTCCCTCTCTATTCAGTTTGTATTCGAGGAATCACGGAATCATGGAATTTCAGAGTTGGAAGGGACCTCTAGAGATCATCTAGTCCAACTGCCCTGCTAAAGCAGGATTGCCTAGAGCACATTATTCAGGACTGCATCCAGGCGGGTCTTGAAAGTCTCCAGAGAAGGGAACTCCTTTCTATATTCCTATGGAAAACTTTCTTTGCTTCTAATCACTTTTGTAAAAATGTTATAAAAGGCAGTGAAACAGAGGAAAATATTTTTATATGTATATCAGAAATATGCCTGTGCATGTTTCCTGTGTGCATATGTGCACAGGCAGAATATCTGAAGTATTGGCACTTCAGAGGTATAATACCACAACACCACACAGAAAATCTGAATCATAGGACTATCTTATTAAATATTAGTGCTTCTACAAATTTAACTCTGTAGATAGGTGAATATTTTATGTCAGGACATATATGTGCACAGATGTACTTACACACTCCCACCCATGGACCCACACATTATGTCTGAAGATACCTTATACATGTGTAATAAAGTATGTTACACATACAATTTAGTATTCTTTTTATTATTACTTCACACTTAGATATCCAGTTATACTTTGACTATCACTGCAGATAAAGAACACTTTGGTGAACTTTTTTTTAAGGTCCTTCACATCCCCAAGTGTGGTGGTTTTTTCATTTTAAAACTAGCAATATTGTCCATGGTATTGTTTTGTTGACATATTCCATCTGTCATCCTACCGCCAGTTTACCTAGCTTTGTTAGGTTCCTTTGGTAGGTGTTTTTCACACTCTATTGCACTTCAGGTGAGCTCTTCTGTCATTTGAAATGTATTTGACAGCATTCGCAGTGCAAGTCGTCGCTTGGCTAGCCTTTTGCAAGCACGGCATCTGGGTATTTACTTATATTCCTTGCTTTTTTATGGCTTGCCATTCTATAATCACACTTCTCTCATGGCGTGATTACTTAATTTCCTTAACAGCCCCCACTTCAGGAATTTTGGCAAAAGTAGTTTTTAAAGTCAAAATAAATTATTTCAGATTATTTTACTTTAGACATTACTATGCTAGCATGCACAATAAATTGTCAGTAGATTGAAAACCCCACTTTCTTTTACAGCATCTATGTTGATTTGTGAGTATTATGTATCTTTATCTTCCTATTGGCTTCTAATGACTTCCTTTAATTATTGTTTCATTCTGTTACTCAATACTGATAGTAGGCAAACTCGTTTATAATTTCCACAGTTACCACAGAGCCTTTGTTAGAGATAGGACTGAAATTTGCTACCCTAAGGTCTGCTGTGTATTTGGTTAACAACACAACCGTTTCGTTCCACAGAATACTTGGTGGAGCAGCAGCCAAGTTTTCTTTTAAATACGCTACTGCTTAATGTAGCAGCTTGTTCTAACGTCTCCTCTTTTGACACCTCAGTCTCACAAGGTTTCAGCTTTATTAGCTGGAAAGCAGCTATTTCCAATGTTTTCTGTAGTCAAAATGCACACAAGAAAATAAAGACTTCATCTACCTCCTTTACATCTTTAAAGGCACATGAATGAGAAAGAAGCAGCATGAGAAAGTACGATCCGAACCAAATACTCACAGGCATGTCTGGGAGAGAGGGAAGGGAGAAGCCTAGGTTCAAATCCCTCATCTGTGCCCTTGATCAAAGGACCAAATGGTCACAAAATACACGAATCAAGCAGTGTCTTTGGATTTTGACAATGCTACGCAATAATATTAACACATATTAATTATCCTCATTGAAGAACATTGTATGTAGACAAGCCCTTATTAATTTTCTTCATTTCTATGTACTTAAATGCTTATTACTTTCCTTGACAACTAAGAATACACACCCATCGTAGAGCAACCTTCAGGCTCTCATCAAGATGCTTTCCTGAGAGACGTAGGCTTGAGGGTCCTCAGACTTCAAAAAGGAGCTTGGGAGTGGGGCAGATAGAGAGGCAAGAGAGGGACTGAACACAGGTTTTCCTGCTCTGGGTAACCACTCCTGTTCCTTCAGGCGTGTTTATATGTAACCAAATGCATTGGACGAGCACTGAAAATTGCTTCCAAGTCTGGCAACAGAATCAGGTGCCCAGGATATTTTAAGACTGAGACAGTCTTAGGCATGTAAATAAGCAAATCTGGAACAGTCCCTGACCCAAGACGTAGACTCTGATAAAGTTTTCTAATACTACGTAGCAAATAAACCAGAGGTTTTCAGGACTGCAGCTGTGAATTTAGTTTGCCTAAATTTCATCAAAATCTCCACTGCAACTGAAATCTCTCTATCTGCAATTGTCCTACATCTCGCTGGAAGCTGGGGTACCCAAAGAAGCAAACAAAGCCAAGGAAGAACTGGTGCCACCGGTAGTTCTGAATGACTGGGACAATGCTCAGACATTTTCACAAAAGGAGAACAGCACCTACTTGTTCTTTTGAGAAAGAGCTATCCTGGCTTCTCTGGAAGCTTACTCGAGGAGGGGACTCGGGTGTAGAGGCATCTCTAGTTAAGCAAAAATAACACTGACTGGAGGGAAGCAGATCTAAAGATCTGTACGCCTCTATTGCTAGTTGCTACCTAGACAGCTCTTGTTTTGGCCTTTATGGGTTCTGTTCTCTGCTGTTAATTCTCCTGACACATTGTAGGAAGAACAGACATACCTCCTAAAGGAAACTCCTACTGGGTAGAAGAACACCTTGTAAATCCTCCTTATGAGTGCAAGCTGAACTATTTATTACTATTTAAGCATATAGGCTGCATCCAACTATGTATCTTTAACTCCCCCCACCAGCTTCTACAAAGTCCCAGAAAGATCCCACACTAAACCTGCCAATGATTTTCTTAAGGTAATACCATCTTTTCTAACTTAGAAGTTGATTTGCTACTTTTTTTTCCCCTCTTCCTTCACCTTACAGCATTAGCACTGTTGCTAACTTGGAAGACTGTGTGCCTAATGAAGGAATTTTGTAAACTTGCAGTGCAGCTGCTAACAATAGAGCTACTTCATGTCTGCAGGTGAGCTCCCCAGCGAGTGGCTGCAGCTGGTGAAGGGTATAAGCATGAGGAGGAAGAGTCAGCCTAAATCACTGAGGAAGATTTCCCAATCAGAGGAGAAGAGGAAGTTAAAGCACAGGATGGAGGGGAACCACCTGCAGCAGCAGCAGCAGCTTCTCTAGAGGCTGTGGAACAAGGAAGAAAACCCTTTGGCCCAGGACTAGCCTAGAAGTGAATAAGGCAAAGTCCTTTCTGGCTGGACTGCATGACTTGTTAAAAGATGAAAAATAACAAGGCTCTCTTAAACCCTGCAGTCTTTTACTTAGTCAGCCCTTCTTCTGTAGTCCTTGGGGAAGCAGGACTCAAAAAGACTAGCAAATATAAGGCTCAATCCTGCCTCTCCATTGAACTGTCATCTCCTGTTGACAGCTATTTTGGTCTGTAGGGAGTGAGGATTTGGTCAGTTGTTTTTCCATGCCCTCTTTCCTGGAAACTTTAAACAAAAATGAGCAAAAACTCATTAAGAAAGTCAATTAATCAAAGCATGGCAGAGGAAAAGCTCCATCAAATTGTGCTAGACTGAGGGCAGGCGTGTTTGCGTGAATACTCATAGGAAACTCTTCTGCTACCTCAGCCTGACAACCTCTGTTTATTCAAAAGTGAAGTTACAAGTCACTAGATAAACTAATCAAAGGACTTGCTCTATAGATTTGTCATATATTGTCCATGAAGTTGGACGTTTACTCTTTTCCCTTGAGTCATTTCATACTGAAATGGAGTTCTAGCCTAGCATTTCATTAGATTCATAAGCAATACAGGCTGAAATAAATGAATAAAGGCAGAAAGGTATTGAATTTTTTTGCAGGCAACTTTCTGATTGGAATGTTTTTCATTTCTGTTGAGAATTCAAATGTTCCTTGTGTTTTAACAATACAAAATATGAATCTACACACATTTTTATCCATTTCATGGAGCAGCGACTCTAGAAATTTGCCTGTATACATAAGATGACATAAGGCAATAAAGGGAAAGTGTCATAGTCACTCTTAATTTCACAGAGCAACTACAGCAGCAGGAAATGCAGTTACCAGCAAATAACACAGTGGCCCGAAGGTGAACATATGGTATTTGTCATACTGCTCAGCTGTGAAACTTGCCAATATGGCCACAGGAGGGGAAAAAAAACCCAAAAGAAACTATTTCATTTCAGTGGAGTGTTTTACTAGTTTGATGTAAGTAAACCCTGTTATCAAGGGCTGGGAGTTAAATTAAAAGACAAGTGTAGAAAATTCTGAAACATTTAAAATGAAAAAATTATCTCACTGAATTGCAGGAGACCATGTGATCTCTCACTGTAATCAATTGAAATAATTGAAATTCAGAATGTTTAATTATACCCCCGTTCAGCAAATAATAATCTTTATCTCGTTGTACTCATATGAAAGATGGTGTGGGCAAGCATATGGATCTTAAAGATGATTAAATTAGTGACTAATTTACTGCAAAAAGAGAGGAAAACAGACATATAAATAAAAGTTGGAAAAGAAAAATGTCTTTTCTTTTATAGATAGCATATGACTAAGAATAGAGTATACACAAAATTTAATATTTTAAATAAACATAGTAAGGCTCATATTTAAGATGTAATATTCCCTGACATCTTAGCACAACGGATACCTGATTAGATAAGGATGGTGGATCTCGGCTCTTCTGCTAATGAGGTCTATGGCTAGCAGACTGGTGATTGTGCTTGGAATTAACAATTTCCACATACTGTGAGACTGTTGATGGGCCAGCTGCTTTCTTTGATCCTGGGGGGACAATACCACAAATATAATAATGTACCTTTCTTGTAAGGAAGGAATTTGCCTTTTCAGAACACATAGAAGTTGCTGCAGCCAAGACTCCGAAGAAGATGTGCCATAAATTAGGGTCCAAAGACTTATTTAGGTGGGTAAACAAAGGAACAAGTTTTCCAAAGTGCTCAGCTGACAATAATTTCCCTTCAAGAGACAGCTGATAAGAGCTCAGCACTTTCACAGAAAGAGGTTACTTACTTAAGCACGTGTAGTGGAAATTTTGCCTCAAGTGCATGGGATTGCAAAGACGAAACTGTCTTCTTTCCTTATACCAAAGTCAGAGCGAAAATAAAGCTGACTGAAATGATGGTTAGCTGATTAATCTATATAATTTGCTGCCACCAGACCTTATTGAGGTTAAGGGCCGAGTACAAAGTGCTGTATGTGCAAAGTTGTCTTGGTTTAAAAACACTTAGTGATTACCATAGGATGATGGGATAATTCAGGCTGTGAGGGATCTCAGGAGGCCTTCAGTCCACCTCCTGGCCCAAAACAGGGCCAGCTCTGGGGGCACCCCTGGATGCTCAGGGCTTTGGACCGATTGGGGCTTGAAACCTTCCAAAGATGGAGGTGGCACAGCCTCTCGTGGTGACCTGCTCCACTGTCCTCCCTCATGGGCAGACAGTTTCTGCCTATACCCACCTTGAAACTGTCTCATTTCAACTCATGCTGGTTTTTTCTTGCCCTCCTGCCCTGCAATGCTGTGAGGACCCTGACTCCATCTCCTCCATGACCTCTTTGTAGGTACTGGGAGGTGGCTGTCACGTACCCCCCCAAAGCCATCCTCAGCTCTCAAAGTGGGTCCCATGGTCATAAAAGCCACATCTGTCACTGGCAACAGCCATGCAGCCAGCTAAAGCCCCTTCCCCTTAGTGGCAGGATCCAGGAGAAAAGCATCAGGACCTCCCCTGGCCACGGTAAGAGGTGGCTGTGTGGGACAATGGTCCAAGGGCCTGCCCAAGCCCATGGCAGCTGGCCAGGCTGGGAGACGGGGTCCTGTGTCCCTGCGGGATGGGGGGAGTCTCCCTCTGCCATCCCCCGCTGCTTCCCCCTGGTGCTGCCATGGGTCTGGGGTGCCTCCCCGGGCACAGCTTTCTGTCCCCACCTGCTGTGGGGCACCCACCCTCCTTGCAGGCCTGCAGATGGAGGGACATCCCCCTGCCGTTTGCTAGGAGCCAGAAGCCCCCAGCCATCCCTGCCATGGGAGCCCCCGCGTGCCCCACAGCCTCCCCCCGGGCCCCCCTCACTGCTGGGGGCTTGGGGAGGGTCTCCTCAACCTCTCCTTCACCTCCCCCCTGGGACCAGACCCCTTGCTCTTCTCCTCCTGCGGCCCCTGCCCACCCCAACCATTGCCCATGCCATCTCTGCCTCCGGGGAGGCAATGGTCAGAGGGGGCCAGGCCATGGCCGGAGGTGTCCCCTCGCCCCCAGCATGGCCCTCCTCCCCGGCGGCCTCGCAGCACGACTCGCTCAGCTGGCGCCGCCCTCTCAGCCAAGTTTTAAACTGGTTTGGCTAAACCCCGCTAATTTTAGGTATGAACTCTAGTAAACTGGTTTAATTTCAGCTTGCGGTGACTCAGCTGGCATTCATAAACACTAGCGTAACAAAAAAACTAATTTTAAATCTGTCGTCTTGTGTACGGTTGCATCAGTTTAACGGGAGCGGCTTGCAGGCAGATTTAAGCTAAGCTGGCGCTGCTTTGGTTGCAGAGAGCCTGGGTCTGGAAAAGGTGATGTGCTGATATGAGGAAGACCGTCAGCTGTAATTATAAAATACTTCCGCTCGGGTATCTTCCTGCTGCAGGGTATAAACTAATCACCCGCTGCCGTACCGAGGAAACTTTTCTTCCTTCAGGTGCTCTTGGTGGACCGAGTGAACGGGTTTCTCCAAAACACCTGCTGTCGGCTGGGGCCTCGGAAAGGCTTGTGGGCTGGACAGACCGCTCCCCACTTCCATAAAATAATTGAAATTCTCAAGTAAAACACAGTGATGTTATCATCAGATTGGGACCAAATCCAAAGTAATAGAGAGCACGGAACAAGCGGTCCCCTTCCACCGGATCAGATGCCTTTCTTGGCATTAATTGGGAGTGCGTCAGCAGGGGAGGTAACTCTGTTAGCTAAATGAATAACGTTACTGAAGTTTCTCAGGTTGTCTGTGCCAAATCTGTGTTTAATCGGCCTGACTTGGAAAGGCTATAAAGGATCATTTTATTAATCTCTAAGGTCAGGATTTTAGCAAGGATTTTGAATTATTAAAGAAACTGGCTGATAATTGAGGCAGGAGGTAGAGTCATGCTCAGCTTTGAAATCACAGCATCAGCAAAACTTTCTTGAGACCTATTACTGGATTCAAAGGGGCTGAGACATGCATTTAAACACGAGAACTGCATTTTCTATTGAATGATTTAAAATATAGCAGTAAAATCCATTTGGATCCAGCAGGTTTTAGGGTTTGCTGAACTAAATTGTCCATGCTACTTTCATTACTTAAGAGACACGGGTACACCACTGTAACCAGAGATTTAATATTTCCTGAGTTCCACTAAATGAAAATCATCAAACATGAAGCCGTACCAACTTGAACAGTTGTACTGAGCTATAAAACATGACTTTGAGAGTTTGGCCTGAGAACACCTCAGGGATGCAGGCAGAGAGGCGAGAGAGGTCTCCTGTTGAGACTACCTCTCGGCGGTGTGAGCGACCTCCTTTCTGTATTGCCACAAGCTTCCTTCTCCCTGTAAGGTGAGCCATCTATACTGTACTTCGTTCTTCTGGGCAGGAGGCAAGCCGCAGGACTCCTTGATGTTTTTTCACTAGCTGATAGCCTCATCTCTTAGTGTCCCTTTCATAGGCTGCATGATTAACAAGGAAGTTACTCTAGGCATTCTCCATCCTGAACAACATAAGCACTACAAATTTTCATTCCCTTTCCATTTCTCTAAGGAGAAGAAGTTGACTCTTCCATCCAACTCTGAACAGATGGGAAGACGTGGATCATACACCACAGATGCAACAGAGATGAAAGGAATCAACATCCCCTAAAGATCTGATCTAACACTCGGATTGGTTGGGGTAAAATTTCTATGGTTTAAAGCAGATTATAGTGCCACGTTATTGTTGTGAACTCATTCCTCCTGCATGGACATGTAGGTTGGTCTAGCTCAGCTTGTTAATGGGGAAAGAGATTCACTGAAGCTCTGCTCACCGCAGCAATGCAGCTACGGCTAACTGGACTTCTCTCAGCCTAATAACCCAGGCATTTAACTAAAACATTGTAACATCAATCAACCTGTTGTCACTAAAATCCAGGCTCATTTGAGGAGATGAAAGTGATAATGTTGTAAGATTTCTTTTCCCTCCCCGGTTTCTGCAACCTCTGTAGCTGAAATTGCATCCAATTGTATGGAAAGGAAAAAAATTATATTCCTATAGTGCTTGCTGACCTAAGGTCAGTGTTATCTTATTGGAAGTGAAAGCATGCATCCAGAATTCGTTTTCTTTTAATAAGAGCGAAACACTTGCCATGTACTTCTTCTACTCAAGAATTATATTGCACAGAAGGGATATATATCCCCTAATAAACTCTTTTTCCATTTTTCCATTGCCTTTCCTTTCTCGGTATCAGCCTTTGAAAACCACTTTAATAGTTCTCTGAATGAGAATGGTCTTTTTTTTCCATCGTTTTGAGCTCCTTCCTGTGTATAAACTGGTATGTTTGGAAAGGCAATATGCTTTCAGATTATTAGAAAATAGTTATGTTATTGTTTTTGCAAAGACCAACAGCCACAAGATGTTATTAAATGTATTTCTGAATATATTTAATATTCCATTACAAGGCAGAAGAGATGGCTAAAAACAAATCTCAGGATGGGCAGACTCCTTTGGGAAATGCCATCTCCAAACTGAAGCTTTTTAGCTGTGAGGGCAATAAGCCATTGGAATATGATCCCAAAGGACATGTGCAGCGTTCTATTGTCCGGAGACTCTAAATCTAAATTGGAAACAAAACCATCGCCACTCACTTCGGCAGGGGTAGGATTTCACTCTGAATATTTTCTGAACACAGTACCTAACCAAGGTGCTTGAACTCATTGTGGTTTTCACAAAAAGACTGAGTGATGTTTTAGGGACTGTTTTGTGCAGGTTGAAGTAGATGTTCCTAATGGTTGGAGTAGAGGATTTAAAACCTCTAAAGGATTCCATGAGTATTTCAATTTAATCTTCTAAAATATCTGGATTTTCTATCTGGGGAGCACAGTGTGCTTGACAGCTATTGATGAACTAAGTTTTAGCAGCCCTGTGAGATCAGTAAACACGCGCTTACTACAGCTGCAGAATCTGAGCCACACAACACTGAAGTAATTTTCCAAGACCCACAGAAAGGAATAAAAATATCATCGTCCCGTGATCCCTCTGCACCACTTCCAGCCTGACCTGACACCTGACTCTCAGAAGTGGTACCTAACTTTCAGGCCGCTGGCGAGCTACACCCCTGTGTGCTACACACAGGAAGATTAAGCTATGGCAGGATATGGGAAGGGGATACCTTGCTTCAGCTGACATGCTGTCTTCTGCCTACTGTTCTCCAGGTTACCAAGCCATTATTAGGCCAGATGGTGGAAAAGAGGATAAAATCACATTAGAAAAAAACAGTTATTTTGAAAAGTAAGAGGCTAGGTGACAATAGGCTGGCAAGGACAATATTTGACAATAGTATTTGAACAAAATTTCCCACTTCTAGCAAGGCAATAATACAGTAATGTAATTATGTGAGAAAGACTGACATGGTGTCATTTTCCATCCCACAGAGTTGAGAGAAAAAGAAAGATATCAGGCATTTTGACAAGAAACCTGTGGAAATGATTTTGTTGATTTCTGGTCACTAATATTTTAAAACAGCAACAATAAAAAAGTGTATTTAGCTTTATACAGGTATAATTGATCATAATTGCTTTTGATTTTTGTTCATCAGCACTTAAATTTCGAGTGAAAATTAATTTCCTAGCAATACACTTGACCTGAGGTTCAATGATCATAAACAGGGTTTAGTCAGCGCTGACCTGTGTAATCTCCTTGCTAAGGAATTACAGGTTGGAATGATATCCTGCACTGTTGGGTTTTATTATGTCCCTGACCGTGGCTCTGAAAGGTTTTAAAAATTCATTTACAATTCAGGAATGAGTCACAGTAGTCCTTCATTATATATGGAGGAAAAAAGTCTAATGACTTCCACTGGGATGATCCTGTGTTCCAATAGAAAGACTGTAAAATCTATTTCTGCCTATGGCACTTCTGTTTTTTAACTCCTTCCTCTGACTTTCTTACCTTGAAGAACACAAAAAATTCCTGAGAGGCACTTAAGCATTTTTTCTATCCATAGCAGCCAAAGGAAACCCATTTTTCCAAGACACTTTCTCAGAAAAGAAATTTTCAAGCTGTAGGGGAAAAAACCCACCTAAAATGCCCTTAAAAAAAAAGCCAGCTTATCCATGAAAACAAAAGCGCATCAAACAAACATTTATGCTAAATTCATGTAATAAACACCCATAAATTTTAAGCTAGTTCTTTGCAGATGTACGTGGGTATGATAATATTATACTGATCACCGCATATGTTTACACATTCAGCATTACTGTACAAGACTCACCAATGTTACCTACTGCTTATATAGCAATACTTTAACCTGTTATTTTATAAGTGATGTTACTTTTTGCTAGATATATACTGGTTAAATAAAAACGTATCCAAAGCTACCCATGGTAACTGTTGGTAACTATTAGCTCTGTTACCTATATCTGATTCAGCATCCTGCATCATTTACTTACATGGTTTCATAAATGCTAACAAGTATTTTCAACAGTTCCATCATTTTCTTAGTTACTTTACCGACATACTTGTGTGCTTCTAACACAAAGAAATGGCTGCTTTGAAAAATGGAGACAAAAAAGGAAGAAAAAGAAGAAGGTAAGTATTTCTTGTTCAGGTCAACTGCTTTCATTTCGGCATGCATTCAGTTATTATTTAGTATGTATTTAGTCATGCAGCAAATCTGGCTTCACCTCTCAGACTTCCTCCATTACTGTTTCTGTGCCAGGATTCTCTGTCCTGGTCTCGGAAGTAATTGCTGGTATTTTTATGACCTGTAAGTATAAGGGCTCATTTGGTAAAGAAACTGAAAATCTGGCATAACGCTCTCGTAAATTCACCAGTCCCAGCAGTAAAGGATGTTGGTCACCCACAACAACTTTGACATGAAAAGAACTATTTAAAGTTGCCCATCTGCATATTTCAGTGCTAAAACTTATGCATGTATTTCCAGTTATTCTCCATGTGACTGGAATAAAGGAAATTCCAATTAATTTCTAGGTGAGGAGGAACAATGCATTATCTGGAAAGAGGTTTTCATTAATGAAATAATTGCATAAGTGGTGGCTACGTGCACAAAAGACTAAGAAAAGAGGCAGAGGAGACAATTCTGTTATTTCAAATTTTGGCATTGAAAGAGAAGTACCGTATTTGAAAGAATGGGTGAACAGATTGCTCACAAATTGGGAGCATGCTTCCAGGGACTGGATTCACACATGTGCTTAAAACAACAGGGAATAAGGCCATTATCTCCACATGTAGCCATTTTCCCTGTGTGTAGGGCAGAGCAATAAAGACTCAGGCCAAGTGCATGTAACCTACTACTAATTCCCAAGGAAAAAAGTCTGATATTCAAGCAATCACAATCAGAGGGAATAGCTTGAGCTACTTAATAATAGTGGTTGTAGAAGACATGTATTTTTTTCTACATTTAGCAAGGGGAGGAATAAATTAAAGGAATTCAAGAAGGAATTAGACAGTATTTTGTATGAATAATTCAAGCACACTCTGCCTAGGCCTTGTTAGGTGTTAATGTAGCTTTAAGTTTTTGGACATCTAAAACTAGACAGGCAAAGCAAAAAAGCTAACTGGAGAGATAAAACCTTGTTTGAGCTATGTACTTCTATAGGTGACACATAACGCTTCTGGAAAAAAAAGGAGGAGGATGAAGTATGAGGGGACTGGTGCAGGTGGAAATGGAATAATAAATGTGCCCGTTCCTCTAGAGAGCGGTGATGGGAGAATGGGACTATTGTTACCGACTGTGTGTCCTCGGTGCTGCTGTCGTACCTTCTGAAGCAAGGGGAAATCTATGCAACGATCTATGTTCATTTCACTGAAAGAATACGTCTAATTCTGAACCTCTGACAGCTATTTCAGAAGGCCCTTTGATTTATTCTAGGACAAACTGAGGAACTTCACTTGGCAAATACTTCTGGTTTCTATCCAACTTAGCTTCTGCTTATCCTTCAGTATTTATTGTGAGTAAGTGGATCAAGCTCCAGCTGTGTCAAATAAGAAACTTCATCTACCCACTGCCAAAACAGCTGCATTTACCTTGTACAGTGGTAAAGACAAGAGTGGGGACAGAGCAACTTCAGCTGAAGGATTTGGTTAGTTAACAACCCCACAGAACAGGCAAATTATTGAAATGCTGTAACAGCTTGCCCTTTCAGGAAGCCTTTCTGTCACAGGCAGCCCTCACAACTGCACATCTCTCTCACTTCAAAGTGGTTCCTTTCCTTCTCCCCCCTCTCTCCAAAACCAAAGCAAAACAAATAAACTAGGAAAAAACTTCTAAGCTTTGAAAAGGATGCAAAACAAAGGTTGCTTGACTGTTGGTGTATTTATTGCTAGTAATGGCATATGGAAGGTTCAGAGATACTACAGAGAGAACTATTGATCCTAGAAGGGACTGCTTTAAAATATATCCTAACTTGATTGTTACCTGTGGTGCAGGAAAAAGCTGCAATCTGTCTAATTCAGGTAGATCTCTTCATTTCTCTGTATATCAGTCCAGCAAATGAAGCACCTACTCTTTCATTTCCTAGTCCAGGAGTCTAACCTCAGTACTCTGAGCTGGGTGGTACCCAAAGTCACTCATCACTTCAACATGTAACGAGGTGTTTATAATGAATACTATGGGCTGATCCACTGGGGCTTCAAATGCTCCCTCTGGGGCTTCTCTCTTACCATGGCTTTCTGCACACTCTCACCGTAGCTAGCTACTATTTATTTTTTCTTTAAAAAAAATAAATCATCAAAGCCCAGTTGGCCAGGGTTACTCTGCCAGCCACCCTCCTTCCCCTACATGCTCACAGGTGTTCCTCACGTGGCAAAATTGGCAACATGAAGGACTGCATGGTGCTTGTTGTACAGAGAGGGACTTTTTGTGAAGACAGGCAGTTTGCCACTAGTGAGAGACTACTGAGTAAGCTAGAGCTGGGAAGGGGAAGGCTGTGCTAGGGTGATTTAGTGGGGGAAAAATAAAAGGGACCTATGCATCCCCCTGCAAGCTCCCAGCTGCGCTCCCCAGCTCTGGCCATTCACCCCTCCTGCAGAGCAAGGCACAACCTCCTCTTCACATTACTCCTCTCTCCCCTTCTCTCCCAACATGAATGGCTTTGCCATCATGCAAAACTGCCTCCCCACACCATGGTCAATGACAGGGAAGGGGTTTTGCTTCTGTTCTTTGGGCATTGAAATTCATTTCGTTTCTGCTTTGGCTGTGCTTTGAGCTGGCTCAGAGTTAAGTCATAGCAGGCATTGCGTTAATGTTGGGGTGGAGGAGTGATCAGCAAAGGGAGGAAAGGCTCAATGCTCATTCTTAATGACATTTTACACAATCAACAAAGATTATGTCAGCTTAGTGATCAGACCAAGGAAAATTAGAGCTGGGGCTCCTTAGCTCTGTGCCTTCCTTCTTCACTTGTTAGTTGCTTGGGCTTCCTCGTTACAGGCAGGTCTGATAGTAATCCTCCAAATAAGCAGCCTTACATCATCCTTTACAAGAACATGCTTTCTCTTGTTAGAGCCTAGTTTCCATTTTCACTGGCTCACTGCTGTCTTTCTGGGCATGTGTGTGAAGGACACCTTCAAGGGGCTCCATGGCACAGTGTTGCCCTGTGTCATGGACACAGGCACTGGGATGGGAAGCAGGGAGCTTTACTTATATTTGCCATGTTTTGGCAACTACCAGCTTGTCTCAGGGCACCATGTGTAAAGGAAGCAAGACACGTTTGAGCCCGGAGGCCTGGAGGGATGGTTGAAAATATAATTAATAGCAAAGAGTGTGAGGAGCCTGGGAGAAAGAGTGATAGAGGTACCGAGATGAGAGGAGGGGAGGTTGGTACTAGGTCAGGAGGTGGAACAGCAGAATGGGAGAAGGCAAGGGACAAGGAAGGCACCACAGTGGTAAGGGGGATACCAGTGTGACAGCCAACTGGGAGCAAAAGTTTGAGTGCACTGGGACCAGGGTGCTGGGGATAGGGCGGTATGCATCCTAGCTGGGCGAGGAGACTGGGACCAGACCAAAGAGCCAGGAGCTCTGTTTTGACCAGATTGCCACATTTTACTCAACTGGAGTCCAAAGCCTGAGCGTAAAATTTCCATTGCCTGTTGCTGTTTTCCATTACCCCAGACCTAGCAAGGAGGTGACACCTCTGGCTGCAGGGTAGGACAAGGGCTTGTAAAATCCCACCTCCCACACCTCTGTGATGGAAGAAGCAGGTATCTCCTTGGCGTCATCCTCAGATTGACCATGTGCTTGTCCTGGGTTGTATGAAGGAGATGCCATGACAGTTAACAGACACAGATCTTTGAGATTCATTGGTAGACAGTGCTCAAAATATTTGATATTAAGGTGTGTGCAAATACTAGGTACAGTTTTCTTCAGGAAAAGAGTGCCTTCTGAATATAGGATAAATACCAGGGTGGGACAAAGAAATATCAAATGAAACAGAGGATGTTTAAAAGGCTGTATAAGGCAGGAGATGGAACAGTAGAAGAACATGTGGGTTTTTCTGACCAGTGCTCTTTTTAGTGATAGGGATCCAAGCCAGATTCCCTTTCAATGCCAAATACATCTATTGAAGTCCGAGCAACAGACTTAATTGCAGCAGGAAATTGCTGTTTTAAAAAGCATATCTGTAAAGAATGGGAGAATGCATATGGCACATATGTGCCTCGACAGTTTTGCTAAATAAACCATGAATTTTGACAAGTGCGTATCTGTAAGTTTGCCATGGAAATAGGATTGTATAACATCACAGCTGAAACAAAAGTTCAGCCTCTGAAAACTGTGGGGGCGTGCTGCTAAAATGTTTGCTTCGAATGTTAGCTGAAGAGTTTCATAACTCCCATGCATCTAGTTAATGCTCTTTTAGACAATACACGGAAAGGGTGGATGCCAGGACTGTACAATAAAAGCATTAAAATTGTTGTATCTAATGGTCAGTACCCAATTTCAATGTTCCAGAAAATTACAGAAGTTGCTTGCATTAGAAAATTTAAGAGATGAGGCTTCCCAGATTGTTTATACAGGACTCTATCAAGCAAAGGTGAGAAAAAATATTTGGTTCTCTGTTTAATGAGGAAGTTACACTGTAGGGTTATTAATATAATTTGAGGGAGCTGGTTAGTTCAGCCAATCAATAAGGAATGGGCTGTAAAGGCTTTCTCTTTCAGGCTGTTAATACAGAGCCATTCCCCTGATGCCGAGAGCAGGAATTACAGTGAAGAGGAGCTGTTACCATTAGAGACCTCGCGATTCAGTTCAGGAGTCTCATCCAGAATCCAGTGAACACATTCTCACTCTGTAAACCACTGGCATGTTTGGCAAAGTGTCAGTTGTCCCATCAACTGCGACCAAGAACTACAGGTGAAAAAGCACATCCCCACAAGACACCTAGAAGTGGTAATTCTGGCACAGGTTCGGTATGCTAATTGCTTCATGGGGGAAACAAACTACCACCAACCACAAGGTAAGTGTGGACATCTTTATCCAAAAGATAAACAGCAGGACAAGGGTTCGGAGCAGCTTTTGTTGCACTGAGCACTGAAGTTACCCTGCACTGACTTTGCAGATCAGCCAGCCCATCTTGGCCTGTGTTCAGGGGACGCAAAACCTAAAGTAACCAAACTAAGTTGTCCAAATTTGACCTGAATTTCAAAGTCATTGGGATCATTCTTAGTCTTCACTGAAGGTCCATTTTGTAGTTCACCAAACTGGCTCATGCTGGTTCCTCAAGGTATTAGCATGACCACAGCATCTTTTCCAGGTGTCTTTGGCTACCACCTGTTGTAGAGGGCTTTCTAACCCTGTTCTGGGTCAGCACATGGCAAAAGCAGGGGCATCCTGCCCCTGGCGTATGCACCAGGAATGATCACTTCACCATACCCCAGTTTTGCTCTGTCCCAAAAGGGGAGCTGACTGGGGTAGGGGGAAGGGTGATGGGGTAGGTGTGCACACACCTGTGTATGCAGGTATGTGCATGCACACATGTTTGCATAGAACCATAGAATTGCCTAGGTTGGAAGGGACCTTTCAGATCATCTAGTCCAACCATCAACCTAACACTGACAAAAACCATCACTAAACCATATCTCTAACCACTATGTCTACCCGTCTTTTAAAAACCTCCAGGGATGGTGACTCAACCACTTCCCTGGGCAGCCTGTTCCAATGCTTGACAACCCTTTCAGTGAAGAAATTTCTTCTTATATCCAGTCTAAACCTCCACTGGCGCAACTTGAGGCCATTTCCTCTTGTTCTATCACTTGTTAGTTGGGAGAAGAGACCGATCCCCACCTCTCTACAGCCTCCTCTCAGGTAGTTGTAGAGAGCGATAAGGTCTCCCCTCAGCCTCCTTTTCTCCAGGCCAAACAATCCCAGCTCCCTCAGCTGCTCCTCATAAGACTTGTGCTCCAGACCCCTCACCAGCTTCGTTGCCCTGCTCTGGACCCGCTCCAGCACCTTTTGTGATGAGGGGCCCAAAACTGGACACAGCACTCAAGGTGGGGCCTCACCAGTGCCAAGTACAGGGGGACAATCTCTTCCCTAGTCCTACTCACCACACTGTTCCTGATACAGGCCAGGATGCTGTTGGCCGCCTTGGCCACCTGGGCACACTGCTGGCTCATATTCAGCCAGCTGTCGACCAACACCCCCACGTCCCTTTCTGCCAGGCAGCTCTTCAGCCACTCTTCCCCAAGCCTGTAGCACTGCATGGGGTTGTTTTGACACAACTGCAGGACCCGGCACTTGGCCTTGTTGAACCTCATACCGTTGGCCTCAGCCCAATGATCCAGCCTGTCCAGATCTCTCTGCAAAGCCTTTCTACCCTCAAGCACATGTGTTGGGAAACAAACCAGGTTCTTTAAGCTGCAGCCCTGGAGGAAATATGTCACTGAAGAAGCCAAAGTGTCCATTTCTCCTGTTCAGCAGCCACAAATGTCCCAGGCACTGTACAAGTTGTGCCTTACCAAGTGTTTCTCAGGTTGGCAGTATTTCTCCAGGGAAAATGGTCCAGCTATTGCTGTGTCATCTTTTGTTGTTTGTAAGCAAATTGTTTATTAGGACTGTATTAATGATAGTGTCCCCCATAATAAAAAGCAGGAAACATAGGACATACATAGGTCTACATCTCAATTCAGTCTCTCTAGACAGTGCCCCTTCCAAAATGTTGTGCTGGAATTGCTTGGTTTATACAGAACTGAAAACCTGATTCTGCTTGTATTTTGTGCCCAACAGATTTTGTCTGGCATAGGCATGTGTCACAAGTCCAAACTACTATACTACACATGAAGTTGGGCACATTAATGGTCAAGGTATGCACAAAAGCATTTTTGCACAGAGACACAGATGACTCTGTCATGGCTTTTACAGGTGTCCTCTCCATCTATCACATGAAACATCTCTTGGGCCACATGCAGCATACAGCTGCCGGGGAAGGCCATGCCATGGAGGGCTGAAACATGAGGTTAACGTACGTCCTTTTGTTCTCTGCTCCCATGGATTGGTTGCAGATAAAACTAAATCGGAGTCTCATTAGCAGAAAGCTTTGAAAAAAAGCCCTTGAAGTTTGGCTGTGACTACACCCCTTACATGGCTATACCTTACAGCAGGGTAATGTCATTTGCAAGACCGGGGTAGCAGATGCACACAGCAAATGCAGAGCATCTCAGTAGGAAATTTGAAATTCACCAAATGGCAAAGATCCCGTTACGGTAGTTTTTCTCCCTCATGGCCAAGACACTTGATCTATTAAATCATGGAAATCACAAACCCTGCAGTCCCAGTGCACTGGGAGGATTGTATTAAACTCAGTCAGCAATTATCAGTAATAGGGGATAAAAATCTTTACTCTGAAAGAAAGCTTTAAAAGGTCATAATGTAATCGCTGTCACTGATGGTCCCTGCAGTGGCTGTTAGTCTGATTGCAAAGCAACAGAGAAGAAATGCAGATGCGTAAGTTGAATGCAAACCCTAAAATGCTATTTCTGTCACAGTGTTACTGGCAAAATTATAGACACAGCACACATCAGCTTTCTCCACACTTGCTAGCCTTAATAAATTTACCTTTATTCTTTAGCAAATTTCCTCTTTATTGTTGTTCTGTGAATGCTCATTATGAGCAAGCACAGAAACGCCAAATGAGACAGGGAAAGTGGGAGGCGTGCCAAGGAGTCAGTGGGAGATTCAGACAAGTTTTCCAGGCCCTTTGCATTACTCACAGAAAATGTAATACACGAGTTAAAGCCGCACGGCCAGATTAGATCTGGAGCTGGACATGGTGGCACCTTTCACTGCAATGAGCTGTGGCAGGGAGACGTTTGGAGCCTGATTTGGTTGTCGGGGATTTACACCCTCACAGGTGTTACGAGCTGCCAGCTTTCACCAGTGCTGGCAGTCCCCAGCTCCCTCGCACCCACAAGTTCAACAGCGGAGGCATTTCTTGGTGCCGTTTCTTCATCCCAAGGGCACTCCCCGCTCACTCGCACCTGGAGTTTCATTCCCAAGGTGGCCCTGAATCCCCTGCACCACAGCACATGCTGGTTGCCCTAAGGCAACTGGCAGAATAGATTTCAGCTGTCCCTTGGCTGCTTCCAGAATCCTGCTCACATACCACAGCCTGGTTATGCACAGCAGTCAGCAGAGTTAATCCCAATCCATTTTTAAGGTAGTGAGGGTAAACTTCATTAAATTTTCTTGTGGATGCTCTCATATAGAATTGAAAAGGTCTTAGAGTGATTTAGTGCTTGGACTACAAGTTTTTGAGGTAACATGTTATTGCATGCCAGCTCCTACAAAAGCATCAGCGTGTGCTCTCTGCCCCAGCACCACTCAAGCTTGAATGACTTCACATTTGCTATATATTAAGAATCATTGACAATTACTGCAGATCCCTCATACATAATAATTTGCAATCTAATAGCTTGCTGCCTCTACTACACCACTTAGTTTATATCACTCTGAAAATAATTTCTGCTTAATTGAGTTAAGGTCAACTCTTATTGAGAGTGCTGGCACAGTGACTAAATGCAGTTCAGCTTATTTACTCTTAACTCATATTTTAACATTCCTGATTGTTAGTGTACAAGAAGCAGATTTTTCGTACAGGAAACAAATAATTAGGAACATCCTGAGCAGTACAGCTGTTTAGCTTCACTGTACGTTGTGATGCTGCACCTCTGACTATGCCCAATCCTACTGACACTAAAATGGTCTCCATTTCCTGGCAAATCGACTTCTTATTGTAAAATCGTTCAGGAAGTTACTTCTAATAGTGGCTTTACGAATGTCTCATGTGCTGCTTGAATGGCTCTAATTTGCTTAATAAAAGGACAATTTTTAGTTAATCAAAGGCTTCTCGGTGGATTCTGAATTAACAGTTGGCTTGCTGACAGGTAAAATTAATTAGAATTTTTTTGTCTCCTACTAAAGGAGGAAAACAATCTCTTGCTTAAACACATTTGTGATAGAAGCTACCAGGAGGCGTCCCAGGCATTTATTTTCTGAAAAGCTAATAATATCAAATTTAGTAAAAAATAATAAGTCATGAATACCGGGGCTTGTGTACAGCTATCTTTGCTATTAAACTCATTTTAAACAAGAAAAGTTTGCAGCCTTAAAGCTGCTCCTCCTTCTCTGTTTCATCTTAGTCCTAAACACCATAGCAACCCACCTGGCCGTAGGAAAGGCTGGCAGGTCCTGTTTCTGCCCACAGCACCCTGCCTGCCTCACACAAACTCACAAGCGCTCTCTTCTTCATTAAAAACGAAGATATTACCGCATGGGACTGAAGCGGGCATCAGAACCCAAATGCCACAAGTTTCTGAGTAACCGTCATTCCTGCAGCTTCCGAACCAGGCTCGATATCTCTGCGGCACAAGCTTGGGCTTTGTAGCAAAATGTAGCTTCTTAGACAAAACCCCAGCTGGTTAATGTAACCACCGATGCTCTAAGGAAAGATGAGACAATTCCTGTATTGACCCAAATCTAAAGCGAGCCCGAGTCTAAGGTGACCTTCAGCTTTAGCAGAGCAGAAGTTGCAGAGCGACATACTGCGCATCAAAACGTCAAACACTCCATGCTGCCTCCCAGCCTTCTTCCCTCCAGCCCCAAGCACAGCTGAGCCAAAATTTCCCTTCTTCCTTCATGAACCTTTGCCTGAGCCCCAGACACCCTTCCTGCCACCGCAGAAACAGGCCCACAGCCTCCAAGGGGGGGGCACAAGCCACCTTGCCATAAACCCCTCTCTCTCCCACCCTGATTTCCCGACCTCCTGTTGCCCATCAGCCCTGGGCACCCACCCCCAAACTCAAGGGCCTTACACAATTACACAAGTAACGCTGCTTCAAGCCAGCTGTGAAGTAGCTAATTACTGCTGATAGGTGAGGGACCATTGCTGGAGTGGTTCAAGAACGCACATCCCACCTCCCCAAATAAAATGATGCTCGTTCTGCAGCTGTGATCACAAGTCCCATCATATCATGACAGAACATCCCAAGGTGAAGCCCTTTTTGCTTTAGGCATTTTATAGTGTCTGCCCCAAAGTGAGACAGGAAATGGTCAAATGAGCTCTAGAAGATTCTTATTGCCAAGTGCAAGCCTGCATATCGTTTGAAATACAGCTGGGGTTACTGCAGTTCTGAGGTGTTTAATCAAGGGGTTTCTTGTTGTTTTTTCTCCCCAAAATTAACTTATAATAGCTATTAAAGCATGTGCCTCAGTTGTGGAGAAAGTCCCCTGATCCAGACCCCTGGCCAGACCCTGAAAGGTGCATAATGACACGGAATTTATGTAGATTTTAACAGGAATTGAAGGTACGTAGCACTTCTTAGGGCTTGGCCTGGACACATCATACTCCTCCCCTCCAAAGGGCAAGTACCAACATAAAATGCTGAAACTGAAAGTAATCTGTTTTAGAGATATGTGTACATATCTACTACGGTTTCCTTACATGGCTTACCTGGCATTGTTATTTATACGTCTGTCTGTCATTCCTAATAGCTTGTGAAGCTGCTGGCCAATTTCGAGGAGGTTTGACAGAGTAGCAGGAGAATCGCGGGTGTTTGGTTTGGACATGATTCATGGAAAGAGGAAGCGAGGCGGAGAAATGACAGCCACCCAAGCCGAACCTGTGTCCGCATGGTGGCTCAACCTCAAGACACAAATCTTGAGGGTATCGAAGCATAAGACTGGCTCCACTGCTCACTGAACCACTTCTCCGCCACCCTGAAATCCATCAAAAACATCTGCTGGAAGCTTCACTGCAAGTGGAGCAGGAATCTCAGTGAGCCAAAAGTTTCACAGGCTGCTAACAAATCACATTTACCTCCTAAAGTGCCGGTAAATCAACTGCTGTGTTCCTATTCACATATGAAATGAATAATACTTACCCTAGAACTGAAAGAGAAAAAACAAGCCATGTCACTGCCAGAGTTGATCCTACCAGCAGTGACATCAATGAGTGTTAGATCAATTCCTTTAAAAATACTAATTTTCAGCTTAAAAACAAACAACAAACCAAACTGGATGGAGTGGAACATTAAAATCACTTCAGCATCTTTATCCTGGAAGGTGTAGGCACTGCAGAATAGGAGTCAAAAGCAACTCTATTTGATGTGTGATATAAATGTTCATGAAGAGAGTTATGAAAAGAGTTGGTAAAGCCTACTGAATCCTCTGTGCCTTCACCTCCCACGCCTGTTCTTCTCTGGACTTCAAAACACAGTGGAGTTGACCTCCTCTGGTGGGATATCCACATGATTGCAAAAGAAAATTGCATTTGTACCAATAGCTTATTACATATCTCCTTAGGGCTTGCTATGGGCCTTGTATGTTGTGTTATGGAGGCAGGGTGGAAGCATCCCCTATGTGCAAGTATAAATGCGTACTTCAAGATTTATTTTAGCTGAGACTAAACTGGTAACAATAATAAAGACAGACTATTATGATAAGAAATGGACACTGTTATAAAGATTTGTATCCACACTTCCCTTATTTGCTGTCTTTCTTTATGTGGTGCTCTTTACAGGTTTTTATTTTACTCTTTATAATGGCAGGAGAAGTGTAATTATTCTTGGGAGAAGCTGATGTTGTTTGTGCTATCTCTTTCCTTTTCCCATCACTTCCTAAGGTAAATGGAAGAACAGCCTGTGTGGCAGCAAAATTAATTTATTTTTTCTCAAATACAGCTTCTTTTGCTTTGCGTGAAATGGCCACCAGCAAAGCATCACCCTCAGTCTAGGGGAACGGTGGCTGGGGTGGCAGCTCTCCCACATCCCCACGGGGAAGCCTGGGCCCCGGTGCTAGGGGGTGCTGTGGGGCAGCTCTCAAGCCTCCTGTTCCCACAAGCCTTGCCAGAGGGGATGATTAATGGGGTAATTTATCCCGGATCTAAGTTAGGATATATCCTGGATATATCTCTCTGCCCTGCAGCGCTGCTGATAGGAAAGGAGGCTGTGAGCGGTGCCCTTGTGATGTGTGGGGTACCTGCTTGTAGGAAGACCCTAACAAACTGAGGGTGCAGTTTACAGCTCTTGGGCTGGTCTCTGTTCCTCCTGGTGGACAAAGATACACTCCCTGTCCCCCAGACCAGGAAAACATAGGATGCCTTACAAGCAAATAGGCAGGGGCACACGTCCAAGTGCATCTGCCAAGCCTGAGTACATGATCTTGACTCAGACGAATACCTTGGATGAGAGGAAAGGATTCGATTCTCCCCGTTCCTCTGATTCCCAGTGAACAAAGGAAACAGTAACGTTGTCGGGCAGTCACAGCTGAAAGACCAAGACTGGGGCTGACTGTACGCAGCACATTAATCAACACACGGCCCTCCAAAAGCATGCAGAGAAGCCCTCCCCACTCCCTATTCCCTCCCCAGACACAGAGCTGCCTCCCCATAAAATCCTTTGTAATCTACAAAGATCAAGGGAATAAAGAGCAGGTGGATCCAGCCCAGCTTTGTCCCATATCCCAGCTCCCACCGGAGATGAGGAAAGCCTGGTCAGGCAGAAGGAAATTAGAGGTCAGTGAGTGTTGTGAGATACAGGTTTTCACCTGACAGTTGCTGTATCAGAAAAACTTCCTTTCCACTTAAAAAATCTGACAGTTTATGTGGCCATATTATTGATTGCAAAGGACATCTGAGTATCTTGGTGTACGGTTAAGGAGTTCTAAAGATTTTGCTAGAGTCTGGTGTGCATACGATGATCAAAAGAGACACCCCCAATTAGTATTGAAATCGAGCCAGGACTACTCATCTTATCAAAGATTAGAACTGGAGCAAAATTTGACTTTGTCACTACGTTAGCCTAAAATGCTGTCAACATCTTTTTCTTTGTGCCAACCCTTCTCTCACCCCTCCAAGCCCATTCTCCTCGCTGCAGTCTTTTTCAGCTGTGTATTCTGGTCTTCAACATCAAAAGACACAGCATCTAGGTAGAAGCAAGTCCTCCCTACTCTCTTATACTGGAGGGGACTTTTGGCCTTTTAAGAGAAGAAAGAAGCAGACTTTTCTACAGCCGTTTAAAAAATTAAATGTGTACTACCTAGCCTGGAGTTGTCTTCTCTATCTGCTCTTTCAGGACTGCATCCAGCTCGATTTTTCTTCCTCTTTCAATTGCTCCTGAAAACTTCATAGCCCCCTGCAACACCGCACATGCAGAAGGTGTGCCCGCACCGTGGCTGTCCTCCGCCCAGGTCACCCTCTGTGGGGGCAGGAGGCCGGCTGCTGCCTGCACACCCCCGCACGCTGAGGGACCACACGGACCTCAGTCTGTCCCCACCTAACACGGGGGCAGTTCTCAATACCATGAATTGGCTGCCAACGCGGAAAGCAGACACCAAACGAAGCATTATTACTCACGGGCAAAACTGCTCCTCTATCCCTTCGTCCGCGACTCCGCTGATGTCCCAGGGAATGCGAAGGGTCGGCTTTTTCCCGCCGCCAAAGTCCCTCTCCATGATGGAGGCGGGAATAAATCACCGGCCCTGCCCTTCGTGGGAGCAAGGAGCGCATGAAGCCGCTCTGCGCCGGCTGCCCCTCGGCTGGAAAAGACTGGTGCCAGCGGGGCTTACTCTGACGGAGCAACTCGGAGGGAAGGAGAATCGCAGAGAGGAGAGAAGGGGGGAGAGTGGCGGCGAGCGCGTGGAGCCCAATCACCTTCCATCATTTTGTGAGTTGGAAACAAGATACGGTTAAGAGGTCATGTGCCCTGAGTGATTTACAAACGCAATGGCTGCACGGGAAGCCGCATGAGGTTTTCTTTTCAGTAGAAGCAGCCGGGTTTATTGATATTTTGTCCAACATCCAGGCTTAGAGATTGCCCATCACATATAAGGGAGAGTGTTAAAGCACTTAGAAATATATTAAAGCAGTTTTAAAACCCACGCGGTTGGGGGATGGTGTTTCCTCCAACCGGTTCGCAGAAGTGTAGGATTTAGCACTTTCAGTAGCAGACTAAAAACCTCTCCAAGGCAGTAAGCGGAGCCTTGGATCCCAAGCCTAGCACTCGTATTCGATAAGGAAAAATAGCCTCTTTGCCTGAACCGGGCCAATTTACTACAGGGATAAGGAAGATGACACCGTGAGCGTGGCTCTGTGTGTATCCACGTTCTCCTCTCAAGCGAAAAATGAGGAAAACAGCAGCAGCCTTCCACTCGGTGTTGAATCAAGCCAGGATGCTAGCAGGGGAGTCTTCCACAACACAGTGAATAAAGCGCATACCTTTCCGTGTGGATCTCTGTCTGGATGGGGCTAACCATAATAATGCTTGTAAAAACAAGGAGAGGGTCTTTTCTTACGGGGGAATATTGTGAACTCGCATTCCAAGTGTTTAAAGTCCACCTAAAGGGAACTTTAAACGTAGCATGATCAGAGAGGAAGAGAAAGCTGTCAGGTACTTAGCCGGCAAGAAAAGGAAAGAAAGAGAGATGCTGAGCACAGGGGAGCAGGCTGAATGTCTCTGGAAGTCTTACCTCCAATTATGGAATACGGAGAATGATTTAAAGGGATATTGTAAATTCAAATTCAGTGTTTTAAATAATTTATAGTTAGGATTTAAGCCCCTTGAACAGTCTATCCCTACACTGGTTTGGCTTCTTTCATCTGCTTAATATATTTCACACCTCTCCTCTAGCACAAACTGAATTTCAAGAAGGTAGAGATTTTCTTTGAGAAAACAGGTTCAAACTTGGTAGAAAACGCAGGAAATGTTTTGCACAAAAAAAGGGACTCTTTGTCAGAGGAAGCTCTTTTAAAAATCTTAAGTGGGCTCAGTACCTCCTGCTGCTGAAGACCCCTCCACAGCTTGATGGATTCACAGCTCTCAGCTGTGCCCTGGTCCAAAAGGGGAAAATGTGCGGGATCCTGGTGCACCAGCCCCATCACACAGGTTAAACGCTGCAAGACAAATCTGTGACGCTGCAACAAGAGCTTGTGGCTGGACGATCCAAAGTAACCCAGGCATGCTATGCCCAGTGAGGTAGGGCTACACAGCATCCTAGGTAGCAAAGGCAGAGCGAGAGAGGCACCGCGGATAGGAAGGAGGCAGAGGCCCCAGGAGAGGAAGAGTATCCCTCTGTTGGCCACAGCCTTGGGATGGAACGTCTGGAGAACCAGAGCCTGAGGATGGGAGTTCATCGGCACCCTGCTTGCTGCTTCTGCAAGGTGATCAGATCTATCACATATTTTGTAAGCAAGCTGTGCTGGAAATCACTGTCAGCCTTCTCAGGGGAAACGAGCTCACTGCAGTGCCTTCAAGGGTAAATACCCAGGAGCGAGGGGCTTCCCACTGTACGTGAACTATGGCAGAAATTCCAGTGCTAGCCCAGCTGGGCATTGCCCACTTCTGCCTGCCCACCTCCTCCTGGCTGTCTCTCGGCGCGCATAAAAACTGTAAGGCTGGAAATGGGACATCCTCCTTTGGTTTGACCACCATTTGGTACTGTGACTCCATGACACACAGTCAAGGCTCCGAGGTACAACCGCAGCATGAAGAGCGATGAAGAGAGTGAGCAGGGTCTGGACTGGGACACTGCTGCCCCGCACCAGAGGCGTTACAGGGGCTCAGGGGTGATAGAGTGCTGTACGACACAGCGGCCCCTGGACTGCTACAAATTTCCTTGGCAGTAGTTATTATTCCAAGCCCCAAAACACAGATTTGAACTCATGATATAAAGTTACCTCTTTCCTAAGGTACCTAAGGAAAGTTCCTAAGGTACTTCTGACAGTGCAGATCTTGGACAGCATCATTTCAATTTGATGGCATTACTGTTTCCCTCCCTAGCTGGACGGTGCTTGGTGTTCTCCTTTCCTCCCACATCTAAAACAAGGACACTGCTGACGTTTCGACAATTCTCATATTGGAATTCCAAATGGTTCTGAGTGCATTACAGAAAACGCTTTAAGGGACTGTGGCTCTTCAATTATTTATGGCAATATTATACATCCAGATTTGTCTCAACATAAATAGTATCAAACAGGAGCAGAAAGAGAATAAAACATTCGAGGCTATTTTTGAGACACCTAACATGCCACGGAGCTCCACACCCGCCCTCCAAGATCTGTTCGTTCCACTCACTGCTGCAGCAGAGGGTGTGCTGGTAATCCTGCCAGGGATGAGAGAAAACCCTCCCTGGAGCAGATCGTACAGTCTGCAAGGTCCTCTGCAATCATTACTGAAAACGTCAAGTCACAGAATCATAGAATCATAGAATGGTTTATGTTGGAAGGGACCTTAAAAATCATCTAATTCCAACCCCCCGGCCATGGGCAGGGACACCTCCCACGAGACCCTGTTGCTCAAAGCCACTGTTCGTTTCACTTAATGGAGGCTCTGGATGCATTTCACTTCATGCTTAGTTTCTAGTCTGACAATCCTGGCATGGATGGTACCAGTGCAAATGTCTTTTGTCCCACTAGGGCACAGAGTAATTCGTAGGTGGTCAGTGGGAGACCAGATGGCTTCTCTGAGTCCTGAGTGTGCAGGTCTGAGTGCAGGCCCAGTTAAGATCCTCTTCCAGACTTGTTACTGCTGCTTCATTTTCCATATATCCAAAACATCAGTCAGTGGAGCACTTCATTGCATAAAATGCAAAGTATCTGGAGTTTTTAGCAGATGACTGGTGAATTCTAGAGTCTGGATAACATGTCTGCTCTTGCCTGCATGTATTACAAAGTTAGGAAACTCAAGAAGACACTCAAGCCTCCTTGAGGGTCGCTGGGGCAGCCACCACTCACTCCTAGGGGCTTTGAGGCTTTGAGCAACTTCCCGCAGGCAAGACTGCAACAGTGGGGAAGCCAACGCCAAAATGTTCTCTCTCCTTTGAGACTTATTTTCTAAAAGTAAATGTCAGTCCAGCAGTATAATAATGCCTCTATCCCAGAAAGCCAGTTTACACTGAGACTTAGAGGAAATACCTTACCTGTACAGGTCCCCTCGTGCCCACTTCAGGCACATCCACAGGCCCCCAGTAACTCCAACAGCATCGGAGCTGCCTTCGTTCCTCTCACTGTCACTGCCCAGAAATGCAGGTGATCTCTGTCACATGCTTTAGGGGAAGATACTCAGAAGCAAAAGGAAGAAAATTTACCTTATTTCATCTCAGACATCTGAAAGAACCCCCTTGCTTAGATATATGACTCTGTTGCAGTAATTTTCATAATTTGGCGATGACAATTAAGGAAAGTTAAACACAGCTCAGGGAGATGCATTCATATTCTTAATTTGACTTCCAAGAGCGATTCCATGGAAACTCATGGGACTGCTCATATAAACAGAGTTACAAAGATATGCAAGCTTTTGTGGCAATGGATTGCTCTATATCCCAGTGAATTTTAGAGACCTGCATCTCTGCTGATCAGTGCTCTATCTTTGGAAATGTCTTCTGCAGCTGGGTTTTCAAGCAGCAGCGGGGTGCACAATGGAGTCACACAGGCAGCCTATGCGTGCCGATGATTCACACGCTGCACAGCCACCCATCAAAGAATTGTATGCAAACCTCATTGTCTTAAACCTGGTTGATAGTTAAAGAAAGAAGGGGTAGTTAAAGAAAAGAAAGGAAAGGGAAAAGACAAATAAGCCAGCATGCCTGTTGTTGACAGCCTTTACAAGAATACATCAGAAAAATCCAATTCAGTCTTCCTTTTCCCATTGAAAAAGAAAAACATCCAACCCAAAGGCATTTTAAAAAGCTCCACCTGCCCTGAGCATGCTCTGGTACACTCTCCCTTTCCTAGAGCCTGTGAAAATAAAAAAGCCCTGAAGAATACCTAATAGCAGATTTTCTGTAACTCAACCACACTCCTACTGGGGAGCCTCTGCCGGTTGCAAACCCACCTATGCAGTCCATGGAGTATTAGTGGAGAAAATTACATTATAACATTTTGCAGCCCAATCCTATCCTTTCCCAGCCGGGGGGAGCAGATGGTGTTACACGTTGCTCACCATGCAGTGGTGGTCAGTCAGATTTGGGCTCCATTTACAGACCCTCACCTTCAGACTGACACCCGTGAATAGATGATTCACTGGGTGCTCAGGGACACCTGCCATACATCCCTTTCCCCTGCTATTATATTCAATAAAAACACAGAGAAACCAAAGTGAGGTTTCGTTTTCAGCAAAGCTAGGGCACAAGTGAAGGACCAATGTCGTCAAAGAAGAAATCCAATGGCATACTGGCCTGAGATCACCCATGAATCATAGGCAATACCAGTCTAAGGGCACTGTCTGTGTCGGCCATCGTGTGCTTTCCAACCTCAAAGACACCCCTAAATGAGAGACAGGGGGCGAAGGATGGGAGCGCGGTGTAGGAGAACAGACATCCAAGGAGATAAACGTTGCACATTTAATACTAGGAAACATTCAAACATAAAGGAAAGGAGGTAGAAACGACAAGTAATAAGTAAATCTATATGGCATGGAAATTTCCTTTTAATTTTAAGAAAAATAGCATTTGTACCTGTGCATGCAGTTTTCAGAAGAGCAAAGCAGAAATTATGTGAGTTACAATATCAGTTATCTTCTGTCTCATCTATGTTTCCATTATCTTTTGTAGAAAAACAAGGTTTGTGAATGAAGAAGGGAAACAAAAGGTGTCATGTATCAGGTATATCAGAATAACTTTGTTAATTTTCATACTGTGTAACAAGGTAGAACAAAAACATAGAAAGAAACCTTATCTTTTCTCACAGATAAAGAAGAAAAGGAAATATCTTTGTAATTAGTCAAATTGGTTTTGCACTTCTCCTTTCTAGAACATAAATCAAATGAGAAATATTTCTAAAGAAAATATTTACATGCACTGCAAGGCTTTTCAGAGGATATTCAGGATTTAGAAGGTCACCATGAACTTAATGAGCTTTTCATTCACAGGTAGCCTTCAAAAATACTTTTTAATTGACATAAGGAACTTTAAGAAGTTGTATTGTGTCTGGCTTTTTAAGAGAGGGAAGAAACAATAGCTTTTTGTTCTTTTTACATTAGAAGGGAAAGAAAAGCATTTTTGAGGTGGCACATGCTGGTGCTCAGCAGCAGTCTGTGGTGTTCCCTGAGGCACCAGCCAAGGTGCAACCTGTAATTTGCAAGTTGAATGCAGGCCATGGGGGGAGATGCGAGCAGCAGGGTGCCACGGCTGTCGGTAGGGATTCTTGGACACACGATGCCTCCTACAGGTACTGACAGGCTCCTCTGGATGTCACCTTTCGCTTAGGTCCCTACTGGCAATGGGCAGGTGTTTTTACTCAAAAAGAAGTGTCATCAGAGCAATAGCAAATCCTAATGCCGATTCAGAGGACTCCTTTGCAGGTCCTACAGGCTGACACTTTTAACCCAGTCAGTATCAGAAAGGAGAAAACTGGTTACTGCTCACTGAGTTTTCTTTCTGTTTGTGTTTGAATCACAATGCTGGAACTGAGATTTCCCCGAGCTGGGCGCTGTACAACAGGAAGAGGTAGTCAATAACCACAAAAGAGTGCAATCCAGATAGATGGGACATGGAAAGAGAAATGAGACGGGGAGAGACACAAATTGTCCGAAGTCACACAATAGCAAAGAGCAAGTCAGCATCCTATAGACCGAATTGGATTTTACCTTTTAATTGGAAACATACTTCATTCTTTAAACATTTATATCACTTACCTTCCAACATCAATCAAATCTCCATAAAAGCAAAACAGTTCTCTTGCTTGAAACACTTTCTAGGTTCCTCATAATCTCTGGTAAGAGAGTTCTAATTCAGAAAAGCCAGGAATCAAGGACTAAATCATCAGTACTGTTGCTTTTATTATTAGCACAGCTGCACTTCAGCTCCCCACAAATTTTACATACAGCTGTAGTGAAGCTGAGCTTTTATTTCTTTCATTGAACTATATGGGTAAAATTATACCAGGTCTTATTACCGCTTTTCAATCCTTCCCATATTTTGAGGGTTGTTAGCCGGGGAGAAGGAAAGAGAAAACGCAGTTGACTCTTACCATTAAAAACCAACAACGGTCGTTAAAAGAAAAACAGCAGGTCAGGCGTAACTTGCCTGTGTCAGGTGTGAACTGGGCCTGGCTGCTGCCAGCACACGCCTGTGTCGGTGAGCAGAGCTGACGGTGCACATGGTGGCCCACGGCTACCGGCAGCTGCGGGGACAGCCAGCATCGGGCCGTATTTCTGTGTCTCTGCGGCTCTCTCACGAGTCCTGCGTGGGCCACCCCTCTCACAGGCTACAAGCTGGAGGAAAGAGCAGCACCTGGAGTGTTGCTTTTCCCTTCCCCTTGGGGGAAGGGAACTTCTCCGAGTGGGCACCCTCTGAATCTGGAACGTGGCCGTGCTGGTGGAGAGGAGGATTTTCTCAGAGAAATCCCATCTTTTCCAAGCCCAAAAGAGAGAGGGAAAAACCACACGGACACCGTGATGTGCCTCTGACTCCCCTGTCAAGTTGGTGGAAGGGGAATAAATGGAAATGACAAACACGGCACCTGCATCAGGCCAGTGTGCCTGCCCTCTCAGCAGCCCAGTGCCCGCCTTGCTGCCGTCCCCCAACCCCACCGTACCCCAGGGACAGCGCGGGGCTCTCCCGGAGCCTGGGCTCAGCCCAAGTCTCTTACAAGTGCCCAACTCAATTTAGTTCCGAAGGACTGCTAAAAAACCCGATCATGCATATTTTGTAAACTGGTGGTCTCTTGCCAAGTCATTATCTCATTAGATTGGCTTCTTTTATATCTCTGAAAAATAAAGAGAGCCCTCTGAGCTTCCTGGACGGTAATAAGACAGCAGCGGGTGAGATTACACTGCCATACCCATTAACACACTAAATTTTATGTCCCTCTTTGTACCCGCATCATAAACGTGACATTTTCCTCAGGACTAGGGGATTGTTTCAGTGTTTACCAGGCACTCACTTTTCACACAATACTGTATGTTGCTCCTGAGACAATAATTCTGTCACATATACAAAGCTGAATTCAAGTGAGAGAAGAGGAGATTAACTCCTGAACAACAAAATTATTGTTTTCACAAAAGTATCCTTACAGAGGACAGATTTGACTACCTTTGTTCATTTGGAGTAATCTTTTCCTCTTCTCCATGGATGGGTGAGTCAGGCTGCAGGAAGGTGGGCAGAATTTGGCAGGTGGAAAGCGGCTCTCCTTTCTCCTCTGAGCCTCCCCCTCCTCCGCGCTAAAGAGAAGTATCTGGAGTTGGAGTCCTAATAAAGTTTTAGAAAGATGGTTTTATCGGGCGTCACGGGTTCTTTCAAGCAATTCATCAGTTCACGATGAAATAAGCTCAAAGATGAGATGAGCGGATCAAGTCAGTCTGATCAACAGAAAATGAGAAGATTTAAAAAAGGAGGCAATAAACACATTTCAGCTTCTAATTAATCTATCAAAAGCTCCACTTTCCTTTTAGTCTAAAATAAAAGAGAAATTTTTTTCAAAGAGCAGATGTATGATTGTTGTACTTGTTCTTTTATTGACATTGATTTTTAACCTTTCCTTATGAGAACAATTTTGTTAAAAAAAAACCTTATGTAAGGAACATTTGTAAGCAGCTTTTTCTCTTTTTGTAACATCTGCATGTGTGAATGGCAGAGAAATTAGTACTGAAGTCTTGAAGGAGCCTCAAAACACACTGCCTCTGATGGCGCTAACAATCAATAGACGGGGGATACAACAGTTTAACCCACAGTTTCCCGGACTGTTTCTCTCCTCCTCTATGCACCCATCTTTCCTGTAGCACAGCAAGGAATATTAAAAGCATATAAAACGTGTTTTACTCTGGATAAATTGTAGAAATAATTCAATTTAAAAAGTAGACTCTCCCAGACACGCTACCTTTCCCGCTCCACCTCCCATCACCTCTGGGCAGACGAAGACGACCTCTGGTGTGGACTGTTTGTCCTTCTGTTTCCTCTGCACACACGATGTTTTGTTTCTGTGAGGAAGCAACACTGCAGCCCCAGCCTGGATAGGATTGCTAAATGTTTTGACAGTTTGAGAAAAATCCAATAACGCAGCTTGTTCTCATATTGTGAGCGTAACGGTTTGCATAAAAATTCAGAGAGACACTGCTGAGGAACACTGTTTAATTGGACTGTAAGATCTCATTGCATCGTAGAAACAGTGCAATCAATAAGCCCTACCTACAGTTGCTTAAAAATGGAAGTCATTTAGAAACAATAACATCTGACAAAACCAATTTAAACCATTGCCATGCTAAAGGCCTTGTTACCACTTTGCATCCTGTGTTGTAAACCTGCAGACATACAATCATAGAATAGAATCTTAGAGTTGGCTAGGTTGGAAGGGACCTTTCAGATCATCAAGTCCAACCATCGACCTAACAATCACAAAAACCACCACTAAACCATGTCCCTAAGCACCATGTCTACCCATCTTTTAAATACCTCCGGGGATGGTGATTCAACCACTTCCCTGGGCAGCATGTTCCAATGTTTGATAACCCTTTTGGTGTAGAAATTTTTCCTAATATCCAGTCTAGACCTCCCCTGGTGCAACCTGAGTCTGTTTCCTCTTGTCCTATCGCCTGTTACTTGGGAGAAGAGACAGACCCCCACCTCGCTACAACCTCCTTTCAGGTGGTTGTAGAGAGTGATAATTTCTCCCCTCATAGGTGGACTTTTTCTTTTTTGGCTCAGCTCTGTCAAGGCCAGTGAAAATGGGAACCACATGTTGCACAGAGGGCTGTAAACCTGAGCACTATACGTATAAAATATATATATTAAATATAAAGATTCAAAATAACATACCTCTGTTTTCCACACTCAACAACAGCACCAGTCACTGTCAGCTGCATAAAGAGAATGAATCTGAAATCTGTTGCCAAATCAAACTTGAGCCTTAATGTGAAAGCCAAGATTTTATAAAAAGGGTAGATGTTATTAAGAAGACAGCTAATCAATCAACTACCCAGACACTCAGCTTCTCACCGAATCTGGTGCCGTTTGTAAAACATGTTGAGATCCTTGACTGGAATGAGATGCAATAGAAAGGCGAGGAATGATTGTGGGCAATCACACCCTGGTGATGAAGTGCCAAGGAAACGTCAATAGTAGTCAAACGGTAATTTTCCTGATTACAACACGCAATCTAGGCTCCCCCTTCCTCAGGGTTGATGCAGAGTTTTAGATCAACTGTGTCAGACAACTGAGTTACAAGCCGTGACTGGGTAAAAAAAAAAGCACATATTGAAGACTAAGCGTATACCTTAAATACATTGTCTTCAGTGGAACATAAGCACATCCTTAGTTTTATAAATGTGTTCAAGTACCCTCCTGGTGGGAAAGTGTTGTTAACGAGGCTTATTACAGTAATTTGTATTGGAGTCATTTACAGGCCAGAGTCCCAGTGTGTTTGGCATAGTGCAAAAATTGGAGTATCAGTTTCTCTGCTCTGTGAATTATAGAATCCCAGTACAAGGAAGAGAAATCAACCGACTGGCAGAAAGCGATGGGAAGCGGCAGGAATGTACACAGCAATGGGACAGTGGAAAATAATGAGGTAAACAGTGGCCACTGTAGTTGGAGAATGGCTTTCATCTCATCTAACTTCAGATTTTACAGTGTAAATTTGTGCATCTGAGTAGGTTGCCCAAGACTCCCTACATCTGATCCATTTAGCTGACTCACCCTTTTATGCTGAAGACAAATCATACTTTAACGTACCTCTTCATCTCCAAGTGCTGCAATGGAGCCCAGAATGACTAGCTCAGATCCAGCCACGGTATAGAGCCACTGCCCATAAAAAGTAATACAAGAGAAAGGATGGATAATAATACTGCCACCCACAGTAACTTTAGCTAAAGGGTGGACTTTCACAGTGTGATATTAAGGAAAAAAAAAATGCAGAATTTTAGTTGAGACAGAAGCAACCACAGCAAAGGCAGACAGACATATTTGCACATCAGTAGCATGGTGAGGGCAGCTACAATTCACTCTGAACTAATTAACTCAAAGAATGTCTGTGGTGGAAGACAAAGAAGAGGCTGACACCTGTAAATCTTTTCTTGAATTTTCATTTATATTATATATATAAAAGCTTCGGGTGCAAGCTGATGCTGAAGCCTCACCTCTTTCTGTATTTATGCAATTCAGTAGCAAGTTAGAGAGGAGCTCCTGGGAAAACCTGAAGCTTGTTCAGAGAAAGCTGGTTCCCGCATGACCTGTGATGCTGGCCCAAGCAGCCCCCTAATCCGTGTTTGTAGGGAACCCTTTGCCTGAGTCCTCTGCCATATGTGTAACAGCCCTTGCCACAATATCGCATGGGTGAAGCCTGGTCAGTCAGAAGGTCCCTCTATAAAGGTTTTGCCCTTCCCCGCAGCGAGTTGCTTGGTAAGACTGACAGGGAGCTGCCAGCCTCATCCCACTCTGTGAAACCCCATGGGCCTTCCAGCTGTACGTTGCGTCCTGCCACACTGACACTCGTCCTTGAGCTTATCTGGTCCCACTACAGGCTAGCGGGTGGCTTTACCGCAATCTCATTGATAGCGTATGTGACAGATTTGATCTGGAGTATGTGGTACTGCTGAGCACGTGCCTCCCATCTGACCCTCTACACGGCTGTGCTGAAGTTAGTGCATAAATGTGTACATGATCCACATCTGAAAGCTGCATTTTCTTTTTAACCAGTTAGGTGGCATACCTATCTCCTAACTACATCCTCTCCCAGGCACACCAAACAGGTAGACCTTCTTGTTTCTTGACACTGTCTTGGCTGGATGAGGGGGACCAGCTCCAGCTTGATTACCAGTATCCTTCAAAAGCGCCCAGCATTATGACCCATAGAAGCAGATGAAATGGTTTAACTGACCCTAGAGCAAAGCTACCAGGAACAGCAGTTCTAGGGTGGATACATGAAATATGGAGCCAGGAGCACCCCCTCTTTTTGCATGTTCCCTGGGCTGTACTCCAAGTAGGTGGTTCTGGACCAGAACCTGCTTTTGCTAGGTACTGCAATAAAGGAAAATCATAAAGATGGCCCTTAGATTTGAAAACTTATGTGATAAAAGAGAGGAAATGGAAACGTAAACCAAAACCAGATGTCACCACTGTGGTGGTCTTGCAGTCTCATTATACTTGTTTCACAGTTTTCTTTGTACTCTTGGTCTACCAAGGCGTTTCTGAAGAAGGCATTAACTTTGCTATGAAGAATTAATTCCTCCCTAAAGTACATTGCAAATTATGTTGCACTTACAATATTCAGTATGCCATACTACCGATATGTTTCTAAAACGTCAACAATTTCTAAATAATTGCAAACTGCATCCATGCAAATGAAACGCTAGTAGAAACAGCTATGTTCTATTGTTCTCTAGATGCGTTTACTGTTTTGGATAATCTATTATAGTGCTGCAAAAGGGGTTTCGTATTCATTAGCTGGCTCTTGTTTGTTGGAAGCAGTTGATTTACTAAATATCTTGCTTATTAGTGCGGAGGCATAGAACAGAAGGCAATACTTCATGATTGCATTTTAATAAACAACATTGAATACTTTATTTTTAGCAAGTGGTTGGCAGGAATTAGGCTACCAGTTTTCCTTTGTGAAATGATTCAGCTGATGGAATCTGATGCTTCCTTTAAGTTGACCGTGTCCTTTTCTGTCATCTTCCTACTAACACAGTTCTGCCAACCATTCAGGCCAAGAATCTTGCCTGTGATAGCTCAATAGCTTAAACAGTTCAGATCCCAGCAGATAGCAGCACCCATTACTGACTCATTTTGCAACCTTGAGCTAATCATGTCATTTCTACTGTTGTAGAAAGCATGTCAAATTGATTCTGTTGTGGCTTAACCCCGGCTGGCAGCTCAGCCCCACACAGCCATTCACTGACTCCCTCAGCGGTGGGATGAGGAGTAGAAGCAGAAGGGTAAATCTGCAAAAACTCATGGGTTGAGATAAAGACAGTTTGATAGGTAAAGCAAAGGCTGCATGCACAAGCAAAGCAAAGTAGGGAATTAATTCACTACTTCCCATCAGCAGGCAGGTGTTCAGCCATCTCCAGGAAAGCAGGGCTCCATCACACGTAGAGGTGACTTGGGAGGACAAACATCACGCCTCCCCCTTCCTCTTTCTTCCCCCAGCTTTTATTGCTGAGCACAACGCCATATGGTATGGAATAGCCCTTTGGTTAGTTGGGGTCAGCTGTCCCAGCTGTGTCCCCTCCCAACTTCTTGTGTACTCCCAGCCTTCTTGCTGGCAGGGCAGCGTGAGGAGCAGAAAAGGCGTTGAGGCTGTGTAAGCACTGCTCAGCAATAGCTAAAACACCCCTGTATTATCAACATCACAAATCCAAAACTTAGCACCATACAAGTTACTACGAAGAGAATTAACTCTACCCCAGCCAAAAATAGTGCAGATGCATTGTGCGCATGTACTGCATTTTGGAGACATAATAATTGGTTAAGTATCACCTTCTGCCACGGGGTAATGGTTGGAACAACACCCAGCTTTAGAGTTAACGTACCCACCTATCTCAAGCCCTGACTAGTGTGAGGATCAACATCCTTGTATATCTTTAATGAATTTTGCCTCACTTGGAACCTTTGAACAAATAAAAAGACATGTTATTTATGAGAAAATTAAGCAAAAATTAGTTTGAAGAAATCAAGAAATATATTGAAATGATAAGCACAACGCTCCCACCAATAACTTTAGCAATAGCTAGTTAATGCTATTCTCTATCCATCAGTATAAACATCAAATTACCAGTTGTGTTTTTATTTTGTCTCTCTTCTTCTTGCAATAAAGCCTGCGCCTCATATTGAAGATGCACACTACATACATATATATATATATGCTATTCCATCCCTACCGTAATGGCACTGCTGGATTTCAGCGTGCTGAGGATTTTGCCCCAGGATGTGTTTGTACATCTGTGTACGTGGCAGAAGGCATAGGGAAGGCATTATTTTTCACTCTTGACAGCATGCGGATTTGAGCACCGATGTTAGGCACACCAAACCTCCTCGCCAAAGTGAAATGAAATCTGCTCTAAAGAAGCAGTGGCATGGCAGAGGCTGTCTCAAATGCATGCTTTGAGACTATCACTGAAGTCATGCAATGAAAGGTGCTAAACAAAAAGGAGCTGCGCTTCCTCTGTTTAGTCCAACCAGAGATCAGAGAAACCCAGATACATTCAACGTGAGACTTTAATCACTAACCTTTTAGTCACCCCTGTCTTTTACACACATCAAAAATGAAGCAGCATGAAACACAGGCTTACTTGCAGTTCTTGTTATTATGCTGCTTAAATAGGCAATGGGGTTTAGGGGAGAATAAGGGAGAATGTGACATGAGAAGGTGAAATGGGATTTGAACAAGAGAAGATGTTTTGTGCGTGAGCCAGGCTAATCCAGATCTCCAGCAAGTCCCCAATTCACAGACGACTGGGACAACAGAAGGGCCACACTGACTCCACAGGTGGTTCATAACCTAAATGCCTAAATTACATTCAGAATTTTCTGAAATCTGAATCAGTTCAGTCCAGAAAACCTTACACCGCAGTAAGCACTACCAATTCTTTTCTGCCCACACTTACTCTTTGTTCCAGTATGCTTCATTTGATTTTAAATTTATGCGTTTTTTTTCTTAAGGGAAAAGACTGCTGAGATTTCAACCCTGTTGTGATTTTGTAATGCCAAGAATTCCTGGATTATGCCAACTCTTGTTCTGCTTTGCTAACCATTACCTTAGTGCATGGGGAACAGGAAATTAAAAGAATTGGTAAGTTTTTCTTGTTCCATTTGGACAAAGCATTTTCTGAAAAAGAAAGCGTAACAGGGGTTATTCATTGTTTTCATAGTATTCCTGGGAAACCAGTACTCGTAGTTTTTCAATAAGGTTTTTAATCTGGCAGCATCCATATGGTCTATATGCAGGCATAAACAAAAGAAACACACGCACACACAAAACCTGATCAAACAATATAGTCAACCCACGTGGCACCCCACGCTAACTGAAGACATCCCCAGATATGCCTGCACGGCTTTCCAGGGAGAACCCACAGTGTAAATGATAACTGGGCCAAGAAACTGTCTTGGCAGCCCTAATCCTGTCTCCAGATCAAAATCAATTGCTAGATGAACTGTAGCAATCCAAAGGTAACAATTCTGCCCAGATTGCGATACGCCAGGCAAGCATCACATCCAAAAATTTGTCTCCCCTGATAGCCGGAACACGTTCCAAGGATCCTTCCGAAGGATGGAGCATGAAAGCTGTGTGACTAATCTCAATAGCATCTACTGCTGGGGAAGCCGTTGGTCCAGAATAATCCACAGTAAGCCTTGGCACATGGATCAAGTCACCACAAGGTGCCAACCTCCGCAGCAGTTCTGCTCCACAGCATCCCTCCAAACGGGTGCTTGCAAATTTTGAGGAACACGCTGTTCTTTCCTCCATAACTCTGCAAGCTCCCAGCCTATTTGTATGCTTTTGAAGCACATATATTGCCTTCTGAAGGCTGTGATTATGAAACGCTGGTGTTTGCTACTATTTTTCTCTCCTGACGATGGGTGAGAAACAGAAATTAAATTGCTATATTAACACAGAATCAGGAGAAGGAAGTTACAATGGGTTCCCCAAAAGACAGATGATTCATATATTTCATAAAAATTGTACCATAAGTGTTAGCTATCATTCGCAGATAACATTATTGTTGTAGGCATTGTTGCACGTAAGTACTTCATTTATCTAAATTGAAGCTTTACACTTCTGCTCACTCTGCAGGTCTCAGCCCTGCTATGATGGAGCTACTGTAGCAATGCATTATAGTGTCAAACCAAGTCACATTTCATATTTTTAACTAAAGAAGGTCAAAATAACAAAATGCAGGCAATGAAGGAACAACTGCTATCATCTGCAGCTGCACTGACACAGCAGCTTACTTCCTCTCCTTTTTTTTGAGGATGGTTCCTGCAGAAGTGGAGAGTGATATTATGGAAGTCAAGTTGCAATTTTAAGAATCTGTTTTCAGATGTCCATGCTGATATCCTTTACACAGGATTGATGTTCATAAAAAAAAGTATTCAGCACTTCTGACAAATGGGGCACAGTTCAGGTCTCTCATTTAGATACTCTCAAACAAAAGTATGAAGAATCTCATGTTGCTTTTGAAAATTTTTTAAATTATTTAAGAAAAAAAAAAAGTCATGTCCTAAAGCAAGCTGTTTTACTCCATGAAGTGCCATTTTCCTGTTTTCCGTTAAAATCAAACCACGAAAGACACTTTTATTGTTTCTAGAAATTAAGAGTTATCAAATAATAGCATGAGAATAAGATAATATGTTATTATTGACAACTTGTAAAGGATGGAATAAAATATTTGACTTTCATTAATGCAATTATTTACTTCTGCTAGAAGAAACATCATTGAATTTTTTCCTCTACTACTTGCTAGCCCTAAATATTCAATGGCTTCCCAATCACAGCATGTTTCCACTTAACCTTTAGGGTTTCAGGGTTACACACCCATTGCAATGAGCACATCTTGTCACCCACCTTCCTTGTGAATAGGGTTGGTTTCTATCCCACTCTAACAGGTCCCTGCCCTATCAGTAAGGGTGGTGGAAACATTGTTGGCATTTGTGGGAACTTCCTGACCTTCTCAAACCTCTTGTCCCCTCAGTCTGCTTATATAGTACTCATGAAGGTGGTACTTTTTGATAGATGGAGATTGTAATGTCAACCAGCCTCAGCCCCAGGGTTGAGTCTGTATCAAGTGCAAACAAGGAGTAGGAACATGGGGGTCAATCATCTCACAGTTCTGATACCAGGCAGACAAGTTAAAACTAGATCCAGGAATATGGAAACCAAACATATTTTTAGTAAACAACCCTGGGCCTAAAACTACTTGGCAACTGTAAGAAGTCACCTATTTGCTTATTCTGCGAGCAGGGGAGAATTTGCTGGGAGACCGACATGATGCAAGTCGTAAAATGTTCATTGTCACAAACCTGAGCTGACTCCACTGGCAGCCTTTCACATTTAATATTTCCAGCTGTAATTAATGAGCCCTTTTCCATTGCTCTTGCTTGGGGAAGCCAGTCACTGTAACCAGCATAACCTGCCTGTCCTCCAGAAATGAGCTTGCATTTCATGATTTTTTTTTTTTTTTTTTTTTTTGCTTTCCCACAGGTGCTTGGAGAATCACATTTCTCTTCCAGCCCTGCTGTATTTTGGTAGCGTAAGACTGAGCTTCCTCAACTTCTCCCAAGATCTAAAGGCAAAACTAAGATTCTACAACTGTCAGTATAAGAACTGGCTGGAAATTTTCTGCTTCTCCGTTCTCGCTTTCACAAGCTCCACCAACAGTGACAACTGCTGGAGCATTCATATTGCCACAAGTTCTGTTTTCTCCCCCCTGCTGCATTGTCCAACTTCAATTCAAACCTGTGCTGATGATCCAGCTGTAAGAAGATCCGTGAGCAGGGTGCATTAGACCATTGGAACTGCCCTGCTGTAATGGAAAAGCAGGAGGTGGTGTCGTGGTTTTGGCCGGATTGGCCAATCAGAACGACAGATGGCCCTCCCCCCCCTCTCCTCAGAGAGGAGAGGAAGAGATAAGGAGATTTACGAGTTTAGAAAAAGAACTAAACTACTTTAATGAAAATAATAATAAATAAGGAAATAAGAAATAATAAGAAAATAAAATTTAAAAAAGCATACAATATATACAAAACCGTATCCAGCTCCCAGGATGACGATCGCGTCACCAGCAGACACAGGGAAAGTCCCAGAGTGGAGTCAGTGACGGACAGGAGCTGAATTCCGGAACTAGAGTCAGGAGTGCTCGGATCGCGATCGAAGGCAGATGAACAGACAGGGTCCTCCTCAGACGTCGGCCATTGAAGAAAACGCAAGCCAGAGCCCCCTTGTCCCTTAGCTCTTATACTGAGCGTGATGCAGATGGGATGGAATACCCTGTTGGTCAGTTTTGGGTCACCTGTCCTGTCCGATCCTCCCTATAGGTGTGACCCCTCTACGCTTCTCCGCTTCCAACCCTCTAACGGGACAAACAGCGAAGTTAGCTGACCTTGGTTCTTACAGCAATAAGTATAAGCAAGAGCCTCTCTGCATACCATTCCTTGGTATAATAAAGTCTTATCACTCTGAGAGTGAACAGTTTCTGAACAATATGCTGTTAATTTCAGACTTTAGTCAGTTAGAAGAGGCCCAGCTAAAAAGTAAAATTACAAATCAGAAAATTGGTTCTGTTTTACCTCAAACCAGGACAGGTGGACAGAACACGTATGCCAAACACAGACTGGCTGAAGTGAAATGGGTCCGGTTGTTGTTTGGGGGTTTTGGGTGGGGCTTTGTTTGTTTGGTTCGTTTTGGTTTTTTGCTTAGGATGAAAACAAAATTTCTATCAACCTAAGTCATAAAACAAACAAACAAAACCTCAAATAAATTCAGAATCCACCAAAATAAAACCTTAATTTCTTGGTTAGTTAAGAATTTAATTGTAGAGCATGGGCTTTGGAAATATGGAAAAGAACCCACCAAAGACTACAAAGCAAAACCAAAAAATCCACCCTCATTCCCGAAAAATCAGAAGTAGCGTCTTAATTTAACGGTGAAGTAGCTTTTTAGCTTTTCTTTTCCAGTTGTGTGTTCTCTGAGGTACAGGAAATGTAGAAATATGAAGTGGGACGACAAGAAGATGCAAAAGACATACGAAGTTATGTAAATATGTCTATAACAAAGAGCTCCACTTGCCTTGAGACATGCCAGGGTGCATACATTAAGTTAATTTCACTTACAAATAAAACTGTCTTTCTTGCAGCTAAGTTAAACTTAAGCCAATGCTTCATTTCACTTTGCTTAAGGGCGAGGATGCCAAGACAATATTCCAAGCAGCAAACATACGCCCAGAGATCTCAAGACAGGAGTATTGTTTAGGAATCTCTCCACAGCACCTTAAAAAAAAAAAAAAAAACACAAAAAACCTACCACGTTAGTGTAGTTCTGAGCACTTTTGCAGTGGGAGGAAGGGCAAGGGCACTCCCAAACCCTACTTAAAGAAAGGGCAAAGTGAGCACTGAATAGCTGCTCTCACTTTCTCTCTACGTTGTAGTTTCCATTTGTTCTGAGACTTTTCACTGAACAGGCCCATCAGTTCCCATTTTTCAAATAAATTTTTTCTTGCCTTGAATATCTTGTGCTGATAAAGCACTTTCAAGTGTGACTTTCTGAGTTTGTCTTTTTGTTCTGCATTTATTATTATTGGAAAGTAAAACTCTGTAACTGCCATTACAGCAAAATTGTTCCCACAGCATTCTTTGGAATAAAAAAATTATTGGAAAGTTGTTACTTCAGAAATGCTGACCCTTTCTGATGCTCCTCTACATTCAGCAGTATTTCAAAAAGCAAACATTCAAAGACCAAGCCCACCAGTGCTAGTCTGTTTGTTCTTCTAGCCAGTCTTTTGAAACTCCCTCTAATAAAGCAATATTTATGATACTTGATTGCAACTGCAGAGTTCCCCCTGGAGGGTCATTGGCGGAAGCACAGACAGTGATTCCTGCCACCTTTAAATTACTGACAAAGTTGGACCACTTATCCTTTGAAATTTTTGAACTTGTCTTACATCAAACCAATCAAACACACCCAAAGAAATCCAGCAAGCAAAACTGTATTTATGTAATTATTTTAGAAACATTTCTGTGGTGGCATTCTAGGTAGCTCTACCTTACTCAGTTGAGTTGCTCAATATATTTGTGATACTGAGGAAGCATTATAAGCCCCAAATATAGCACCTGACACTGAAAACAAATCTTGAAAAGACTTGAGCTTAGTAACAAATATCTTTTCATTTCCAAAGGTAAAATCACTTATCTTTCGCTTATCTGATACTTCTTGGAGACCTCATCTTTAGAGTTCAGAACCAGAAATATCACACTGCCATAAATCAGGATGTTTCAGCAGGGCTGGACATCACCTCGCGGGTAAAACAAAGAGATTGTCTGAAATTTCTGGACCAAAGAGAAATGTTTTTGTGAACCTGAGCTTTCAAGCACTGACACAGCATGAAACCTTTTGAAAATTTTCTCTCAATCCCAGCCATCAGCCACAGAAAGGGCAAAGCCATCACCGTTTGATGGCATTTCTGCAGTGGGATGAATTACCATTCCTCAACCCAGCTGGCTCCACACTTGCTCTTAGTGGACGCGAGGTAAGAAATGGTAGGTTGTGTTTCAGTGAATGAAGCTTAACAAGAGAAAGTGGAAGACCAATAATTTATGGAGCATAAAATGGTGGTAATTAACGAGCATTATAATTATCACTATCTAGCTATTTTGACAGGACAGCTGGGACTGCGCTTAATCCAAAAGAGAAAAGCTAAAAGTATGCTGTAAAGCCTTCATGCTGCTGGAACTCAACAGTGTAGCTGAAGGAGGACAGACCGCATTCTCATCATACATTTCCTTCTGTAAACGTTTCCATTCTACACACTTTGCAAGAAGTTCTGGCAAGATATTCAGAATAGGAGATGATTTTTCTGAAAAAGAGAGGAGCATATGCTTCTATGTCAGGGTGCTTACAGTTGTAACTCTAAAAATATAGACAGCTTTTACACTGAGATCAATAAAAATAGTGATGCACTTAGACTGAAAGACGACAGTGATTTCATAAAATCCAGAAAGCCCTATAACAACATGATCCAGTAGTTATGGTAAGATGATAGTGTTGGCATGAACGCATCATTTAAAAACAATGCAATACATCTCTGAAGACTATAGATTAACTCAGATTTACTCTGGGTTCACTGCTCACTACCCGCAACTGCGATTTTATAAGAAGCAGCCAATATATTGAGAAAACATTTTAGAAAGCATGAAATGCGTTTCAAGTTCCAGTAAAATAATTGGATCCTTCTAGGGTTTGCTTAATTATGCAATACAGTTAACCCCCAAGTCAATGATTTAAAACTTCGGTTAAATATATGAGAAAAGCTTGTCATTTTGCTTGAAATAAATAAGATTTTTTTCATAGTATGCATTTGAATTAATTTTTTTCATATTGGAAAACTCCTATATGTTATGAAATTACGTTGCCCTGCCAAGTTAAGATGCTTTAATTAAATTTAAAGCAGAAAGACTTGCTACAATTGCTACAATTTGCCAAAAAACAAAATATGAAAAATTAAGCTGCAATAAAGAAATCTTTCTTGAGTCATTTTATCAAACCAGTGATTTTGAAGTCTATTAACAGCTGTAGGCCCAAAAAGCATGTGAAATCACTCAGGCTGACAGATCCTGAGGTCCTTTATCATTAGAGGTGAAACTATAATTTCAACAACAGATCAGCCATTATACTGAAAAACTGTACTGCCTACAGCTAGCCAGTGGTCAAACTCCTATAACATATTATAGAATTGCTATAGAATTATAGTTATTATAGAATTAAGTATATTTCAAAACATACAACAGAACACGTATGAGAGGTTTGCAGAAATAAGGTTCATCATGCAGCAGCTCGTGCTATGCGGAAGCAAGCTGTACTGAGTGCATACACAAAAATCTATGTTTATGTCCTGCTAAAACACTGTGATTAACTGGAAGTCTTATAGCGGACATTTTCAGAAAACATACAGAAGGCTGATATTTATAATATCTGCCCTGAAAATACAGGGTGCTGGCCGATGAAAAGGTTTATGGGGCCACATCCACCCTACCAGCCCCACTCCCATGTGGCTCTCCTGCAGCCTACAGCTGTTCCATCCCCACCATGGGGAGGGCAGTGAGCCCGGGTGTCCTGCACGCAGCACGTCATGGTCCACACAGCAACCAGGAGACATGGGTCAAGCCAGGGGTTTTGAGAGAAAAAAAAAAAAAAAAGCATTTGCAGTAGAGACGGTGGCACCTGTGGAATGGGGGAACTTTCCATCCAACCCTACGGATGTGCCGTTGCTATGAAGAGAACAAGAAAGAGCAAAACACAAGCGTAGAAAGGCTTGCCGTCCTCACCTCCCTTCTGTTACTGTGTTACCTGAGTAACCTGCTGATAATGTGCTGAGGGCCACAAAGATTATCAGAGAGATGGAGCATCTCTCCTATGAAGACAAGTTGAGAGAGTTGGGGCTGTTCAGCCCGGAGAAGAGAAGGCTCCAGGGCGACCTTATAGTGGCCTTCCAGCACCTAAAGGGGGCCTATAGGAAAGATGGGGAGGGACTGTTTGTCAGGGAGTGTAGAGATAGGACGAGGGGTAACAGTTTTGAAGTGAAAGAGGGGAAATTTAGATTAGATATTAGGAAGAAATTCTTTACTGTGAGGGTGGTGAGACACTGGAGCAGGTTGCCCAGGGAGGTTGTGGATGCCCCATCCCTGGAAGTGTTCAGGGCCAGGCTGGATGGGGCTTTGAGCAGCCTGGTCTAGTGGGAGGTGTCCCTGCCCAGGGCAGGGGGGTTGGAACTAGATGATCTTTAAGGTCTCTTCCACTCTAACTGTTCCATGATTCTATGATTTTTAACATCCCTTCTACACCGTTATCTGCACTGTAAATCAGAGACCCAAGGGTTAGGTGTGTTAAGGGATTCTGGTTTTGCAGCAGCGAGCATTGCAGTATCTGTCTCCTCAGTGCCTGGCTGCCGAGTGCCACCTCCATCGAATGGCGAGATGCCACAACAGCCCAGGCACCGAGACACCAAGTTTGCAGCAGGCAGGGCCAGGAGCAATGTAGGCATGGTGCTTAGGTTTAGCGGTGGACTTGGCAGTGTTAGGCTAATGGTTGGACTCAATGATCTCAAGGGTCTTTTTCCAACCGAAATGATTCTATGATTAGCATCAGGCTGGGATTTCTAGCTTGGAGTCCTCTCCTGCATTGCAGCTGTACATTGTACTGGGCCCTTTATAAAGCAGAGAAAAGTCATTACCTGTGTGACAGGGAGGCAGGAGGCTTCCATTTTAACTAAATTACTTTGTACAGACCTCACTCGCTACCCCAATCACCCTGCCACAGCTTTTATGGTTAGGATGTTCCTCTCCCTTTCCATTGCAGTCGTATTCCTGGGCAAAAAGTAATTAAAGATTCAGTAGACAAAAAAGAAGTAGTTTAATTCCTTAACTGGTGACTGGGGCACTCAATCAGAAATGTAGAGGCTCGGTTTCTAACTGCTGCTCCAACAGCTGTCTGTAAGCGTGCACAGAAAAAAATCATGAGGTACTCAGTGAATATTAGTAAGAAAATCTGTGTATCTAAAGCATTAACTGAGGGAGTGGGGAGTAAGGATCAAAATTTGGCGTTTAAGTTGATAAATTACTCATTCCCATTTAGGGAATCTCAACCCTTTGTGATTTTAGGCCAATAATGAATATGACAGAAATCGAGTACTTGAACCACAGGCTCTCTAGGCTGAGCCACCAGACTTGCATCTCCTCCACAAGCCACTCTCACTGCCCTGGAGATAACAGCGATTTATATGCAAAGATGTATACATTCTTGCAACAATATTGCTTTGACTATTTGTCAGCTACAACAAAAATAAACCCTTCCTAATTAACTACACAACTTCATATGGCAGCTGCAGTGGCTGCCCATAGCCTTAGACATTATCTTGCGGTAATGCGCACGCCCTTACCCGGTGAGGTCTTAGTAGGATGCCAATAACGTTAGACCACCAGCAGCTTCATTTTGCAGCCTGCTTTCCTCTGTATTCCCGCTAAAATATTTTCCAAGTTTCTGATACGTGCATGTGCCTTTGCAGATACACTGGTTTATTGTTTAATTTTTCAGGGTTCCATGAAAATAGAAGCACATAAAACTTTGCCAAGATGTCTAAAAAAAAAAAAAAAAATCACATTCTTCAGTCAGTACAGGAAACACAGTTTTATAGAAAAGCAAATAAAAAAATAACATCTGAATCACTGCTTCAAGTTTTTCCACCACTTTTTTGGATTTGGTCAGTGTCTGCAGAGACTCCAGGGTTCTGCTAAAGCCTGATCTCTTCTTGTCCCTGCAGCCAACTTACATCTGTGTTTCTCTGATAATCAAAGAAAGACTGCTTGTAAAAAAAGCTTTTTCCTTTTATAAGTACTCATCCTCTTCTTCAGACAATGTCCTTCACTAGCCAGAAATCAGTTTGGTCATCTGTTTCTTGGCTACCTGCTCATCCGTCAGAGTATTATTTGCTTGTCCTTTACCCAAGGATAACAAACTCATACAGTTTTGTAGCCCTCTGCTAAATACAACAGCTTTTCCAACCTGCAACCTGCCCTAAGCGTGCCAAATCAAAACAAGGATGTTGTGTTGTAGATATGGAAGCAAACAGTACCCACAGGTAGGTGAAGTTATATTTAGCCTTGTACTGACCTGCCACATGACCGATGGATGCAAAGTCAACAAGTTTCTCAGGCGCGCTCATTTTGTTAAAGCTTTTGGTAAAGGGAGAGTCTCCCACCACTTGCAAAACAAAATGCCAGCCAAACCACCTTCTTTGAAAACACAGGCACTGACAAAACTGGGAACAACACATTCAAAATGTTTTGTTTGCTTTCCAACAGATTGAAAACAAAATCCTGAAGCCTCTCTACAGCAAAACAAAATGGTTAGGGATGCCTCTCCCTGAGGCACGGAGCACGGGAGACCAAAGGCTGCTGTTAAAAAACAATTTCAACTATTTGCCCCTGGTTACACAATGCAAGGGGTGGTTATATGAGATTGTCCGTGTCTCCTGGTGAAATCGGTGTCCATAGGCTTCGGCGAACACATTTGCATTTTTAGCCTTCTCTTAATCCACAAAAGAACCTTACATGTATCAAGGTCGCATCTTGTCCTTGAATGCTCCTTTTTCTCTAAACTCTCTAGTTTATTTGGCGGTTTATCTGTTGTCTCTGCTTTCTTTGCAGCCTCTTGATACCATCTGTGAATTTGATTGATGTGTAAGTTTTCTTCTGTTATTATTTTAGGTCATTTAGAGAAGAGAGTATTAGGCTCAACACTAATCCCCAGTGAGCTCCACTTTGCTATCTTGCCACTCATAATTGCTTTGGTTTCTGATTGTTCAGCCAGTTTTGTATTAAAACCGCAATTATCCCTGTGGTTTTTTTAAAGAATTTTTTTAAATTGGATTCCCTTTGTGGAATGCCTCAAATTTTTGCAGATAGTTTTTTTCCTTTATCTACTGAAAGCACAAATGGATCAAAGAAAGGAATCAAGTTTGTTGGGCTTCTCTTCAACCCATGTGGCCTGCAGCATACCTACTTATACTCACATATGACCTCTTACACAACAATTACTTTCGTACTTGCTATACTGTAAAGGCAGTATACACATAGTACACTTCTATATATAACATACTTCTACACATAACATACTTCTATACATACTGTATGGAAGTTGGGATATATAGGACTTTTCCACAGCTTAACAACATTTTCTTTTAACTCACCATGACAGTTGTTTATATTTGAGGATACATACGCTCAGGACTTTTACTATCAGAGCAGGACCTGAAATTCCTATTCTTTATCTCTTCTTCTTCCTCCAGGTAAGATGGAAAAAGAACTAGCTCAGTATTTATAGGTTTCCTTATAAATGCTTTCTCGATATAAAAGTTCAAAAATGAGGGGTAACTTTGTTCTTCTAGGAAAAATATACTCTTTAATGTTTCCAGACAAACATTAAGCATTAATTAATTACCACATACAGAAGTCTAAAGCTGGTCATGTATATCTCTCTCCTCTAGAATAACACTCTGAAAATAGCACAGTTTCCACCATGAAGTAGAGAGCACAGAAAATGCTTGATTTCCACATCAACAGGACCCGTCCATGCTGTTCATATAATCTTGTACCTTACCCAGTGTCACCGCGAGGTGACAGTACACAAATTGCTCCACTCCGACTAGCCAATGACCACTGCTAACCCACTAATAGTATGGAGGGCTGGACAGTATACACATTTCCCTGTCCTTACAGGCAGCTGTACTCAAATTTTCAAGTTATTTATCAGAGGCAAAAGGTGCTGACTTCACTTTCCTTTAGCACATTTCAGCTAAAGCACAATAAATGTTACAAGATGACTGGAAAAATACCTAACATAACCCTACATTCAAGGAAATGGTGTTGTCAAACTAGGGGAAAGAAAAGTTTTTTTAAAATATTTTGACTGACTTGCCTCTTATGCTTTCACGTCTGCCACTCATAGCTCCACAAAACTTGTCAAATGCATTTTTCTAAGAGGAAGATGTGAATTTTCTTCCTGTTTTGCTCCGAGATGAAATCAGGGAAGAGGGAGGTGTCCACAGGAGTCTTCTGTAATCTTTCCATACACTAAGTATTTTTCCCTCTGCACTTGGACAGCATAATCAAGAAGTCCTCATTTAGAATGTGAATCTTTAATCACGGTTTTCCAAACAAAATCCTCTCTGGTTTGATGGACCCCATCTGGTTTGATGTTAGTTCTCCTCGACAAAACCCCAAACTGATTACTTGACAGGGAGCGTTATCTAATTAATTATTTAGAGAAACAACTACCAAATTACACACAGAGATTGAGCAGCATATGGTGAGTCAGTTTTAATCCTCTACTCCAGAGTCTAAATCCCAGGTGGGGGACTACAGTCTTCTGAATATTAATCTAACTGCACATGTACTATCCCAGAAAAATGAACTTCTTGTCCTTATGGATTTTTCATCATTTCACCCCTAGTGACAGAGAAGCCTACAGCCATCCCAGTTTAGAAAGCATGTGTTACATGTCCACAAAATCTACTTGTTCACCATATTTCTGAGCAGTTCCTCAGCATTTCTGGACATTCTCAGCTCCATAACGCTCACTTCCATCATCACCCCCGCAATGCCACCCTCAGCACTTGTGTGACGGGGCACGCACTGAGTGCTCTACTCCTGATGAGCAAGTCTCCCTTGTACCTCCTCAATGCAGGAAACCCAATTTCCTACCATTTCCTATGGCACCATATGGACTACACTCCCACCTCATACATCAGCTCTTCTCCCAGATCCAAACATGGTCTTACAATAAGTCACCTCTGCTAGCCACCACCCTGTAGGCACTTCCCTCCAAGCTAGGCAGAGATGGGCTCAGGCAGCCTCAGCTGCAGCTACCCAACTCCAAGGTGTCATGGACTACTTAAATCCCCATACGTGGCTTCAATCCACATAGTACAAAAAGCATGGCTGCTTTCTCACTGATGCAACAGGCTGGGTGAGAAGAATGGCAAAACAAAACCCAAGTTGCATCCTCCACTGTTTTCGCACCATAGGTTCCTGAACAGAAAAGAAATGTGAGTATTTAAAAATTGGGATTGGTACGGCACCAGAGAAGAACACAGTCTTACAACAAAAAGGATGCTTGAGCTGGTGTTTATTTCTCCCTAAGCAACATTAGCTTTCTTAGTGCTTTCACAAGAACTGCTGTAGGCTGTACTGTATAGGATCTCTGCTCCAGGATCTGAGAGAGCACAGGTTTCACTGACTGGCTGCACTTGCCAGCAATGACACCAGAAACCACGGTCTAAATGTTGCGGGAGAGGCAGGCAAACCATAGGGTCCATCCTACCTACTCCGCGCTTTTTGTTTGCCTGCTTTCAACTGGACATTGTGTACAGATTAACCAGTTATTTGCCAGCTCTCTCCCTCCACGGTTAACAGTTACTCTTCCCACGTTCTGTGCATTTATTTTTTTCCAAGCTTCTGTCTTTCCTCTTGTGTCACGGGTTTCTGAACGCTCTCATAATAACTAGGTATAACAACAGCTAACCTCTGCTGGGCTTGGAGCGAGAGTGATTTATATTTACAAAAATTCCCTCAATAAAGGAGAGCAAAACCACTAAGTAAAAGCTGTAGAATGTCACAAATCGGTTTGAATTTATGCAGATAGTACAGGGAGGGATCACCTTACCTAAATGTATGCACACGCACCTGTGTCGAGCTTTCGACTCTAGGTTCTCTCTCTAAGCAGCAATGGCCCTGTTGCGGCAGCCACTTCAGGGCAAGATCAGTCACACCCTGGAAGTATTTCTTCTGTCCAAAGACTACAGAGGAAGTTCAGATGTGGATATCTCGGCTGCCATCCTCTATATACATATAGTGTTGGGCTGAATCCTACCCTACCTGCTTGAGCAGCAAGAGAAAGAACAAGTTTGGGTGGGTTTTTTTTGTTCTTTACCAGAAGAAACCACAAGTTCAGATTTGTAGTGTGACTTTGACCCACTCAAAGCTCACAATCTGGGCCCAGTATTCCTCAGATAAATTCCTTCAGTATCTCCAAGCAGACTGGTGGCAAGTGTGTCCTCTCTTGTCGAAGCTACAAGGGGTGCAAAAAAGGAACCCAAGAGCTGTATGGGGAAATCAGAACAAGCAAGTGGAAATATTACTCTGCAGCTCAATGAGGAAGAAAATTCTTCCTTCCAGGTCTGCGGCTCCCGCTGCTCTTTCTGCGCAGTGAGACAGTGGTGGCCTCATGCAGCAAGGTCTGTAGAGCGCATGGCAAAACGTCCCAGGTTGAGTAGTTACCAAACTCAGATCTCCCACTTGCTAATCAACCTTTTAAGTAGTGTATCAAAGGGACTTGCCTCCGCATTTCCAGTCTGTTCCTCCTCCCAGCTTTCGTTGCAGTGGCTACTCTTGCTGTAACGTGGGTTGCACTGCCATTGGCAAGACGCATGCATCCTCTAGCAGATGCGAGTGCAAAGATTGATGCTCAATCTGTACATCCCAAATGGCCATGCAAACCCGACACAGGTGCTAAAAGCTCAGTTCAGCTTTTTAATATTTAAATAACTTCACCGGAAAAAAGCTTTGGCAACTACAGCCATACAGATTGCTGTACCACATTTGGGAAGAGAAAGGATTTGTGGATTGCTCCCTTTGGCTTGCACAGATCTGACCTCAGCCTAGATTTCTCTTTAGACACCTACTGTCTTTGACAGAGCTGGGCCTAAGGCACCAGTGACAACTTGTTGCCTCTCTCATTGCAACCAGAGAGAGACAAATAATTCAACAAGTGGGTCTAACAACATAAACAACATATTAGTCTTGCCCATACAGTGTAGAAACAGTGGAGTGCTCATCTTGCTTCCTGTTTTCTTCCGATGCATGATTTCATCAACTTCATCATCATGCAGAGGGCTATTCTGTTACTATGGTAAACAATTTATCTCTCTCACTTTATTAATAGCCGTTCCAAACAAGTAAAAAAAACTGAATCTACAAATTTAGATTTATGTCTTTGGCAAAGGCAGGCTGTTTTGTAGATTAGCAGATATAACCGCCCTACCCGGAAAACCTTGCTATCCGAGGCTTGTGTTATGTTCGCACAGATGTTCACAAATAAATTCAGTCTCTGATTATTTTCAGATTAATGGCATCCTGCTTTATTAGAGCATTGCCAAATCATCATTTTATTGCCAGTCTTGCAAGGTTTTGTGCTTTTTTTTCTAAAGCTCCAACTCTAAAAGACGTGTGACTAGCCAAAAAACTCGGTTTTCCTTTCTAAAGTCTCAAGCAAGCCTTGTCGCAAGCTTGACTCACGTTACCCTAGGGGACCAAAGAACAGGAGTTAATCTTCACATTTTCTTAATCACTCTCAAGACTTTTAAGGCTCTGACTCATGATTTCTAATGCCTACAGTTGGCAATACTGCATATACATTACATGTGTCATATCATCCATCTGCCAGTAAGCAAAAGCTTTAAGAAACGTCCAATTAGTTGCTACTCACACTTTTTCTAATAAATAATTCTTTTTAAAAAATGCACAAATCTCTGATGCCAAATAAGTTATATCACTGCAGTAGTCACTTAACAGCAACAGAAAATAAATTCCTCATTAGTCTGATTAAAAACAATTAGTAAAATCTACCTCCTACTCAGTCATGCATGTGAAACCTAAACAGAACTACTTCAGATTTCTTAACTCAGCAGCCTACAAAACAGAAGGTTGTAAACCGTGAAAACTCTTACTAAATATCAACTATGGAAGCATTTGCCGTTTGCCTGTCACAAAAATACAAGTGTAAGAGGCAAGTTGTGAAGGTTTGTTGCATCTGAGGAGTCTCTCATAGCATGCTTACCGATGCCTCCAGCCCACCAGGGGAACAGCGTGAGCACCTTCCGCGTGGGCTGAAGGCCTTTTGCGAAGAACTGCAGGTTACCTCCATCCTTCCGCCCAGACTGTCACCTTCACCGCATCACCCATGTGGCAGCAGATTTATCGTATACTGTATTTCTAAGAAACTTCTGTAAAAAAAAGGGCAGAATGTCTCATGACAGTGGATGGTGGCATTTCATATGTTTAAGTTAAAATTGATAGCCAAATTTGATGGTTTGATTACTCATGCTGACATTTAATCAATTTTACACTTGACAGAAAGGCCCTAATTTACAATATATGGCATCAAGTAACAGAGACAAACGAGAGCACCACATTTAAAGTAGAAAACCTAGAAATACATGCAGTAGAACTAATTTCAGGCATATTTAAATTATCCGACGACTTGACTATATGCACTGTTCAATTCACCTGACTCTAATTTTGGCTCTACTTTCAATCCTACAAATAAAATCCTAATTATAACACATATTTGATGATTATACTTCAAAATGAATCAGAAACATCTAAATACTTAAGAAAACTATGTGCAACTTGCTTAGTCTGAGCCAGAACTATTCTCCTCCTCTCCGTGAATCTCATAAGCATGTTTTTGTAATTTTCTAGACTACTGGAAAACTATAAGCTAGGAAAGAAGAAAGGCAGTAAAGTAAGAAAGTACTCAGGACATATCTTTGTTTCAAGGACTTTAATAACTTAATAATTACCAATCTAATAATTAAGAGCTTATGCATGAAGACTAGAAAAAGTTTAATAAATTGAACATTGACTCAAGGTCCACAGGTATTAGAAGCACAACCAGTACACTACTGTTGTGATGGGAATGTCTGCTGTTCATTTTGCCAGCAACTAAACAAATTTATCTCTACATTTCTTGCTATATGAACTCACTTTGTTTTCTGGCATCGCACTGAAATATCCCCATGAACATATCCTATGATTCAATGCTTTAATACCTGGGTTGTTTTCCCCAGAAGTAGATCCAGTATCTTGTATTGGTAAGAGAAAAAAAAAAACGTCATTCTCAATCAAAAACTTCCACCATCTCTAGCAACAAAACAGCAGAGAAATTACTCCATTCCTTAGCGAACTCTTTTACAGGTCTGTATTAGTGCCGGGATTTATCAATTTGGATGTCACAGGCTTGTTCATTCTCTTTATGACGACATTATCCACTTCACATGATGTGAGTAACCACTCACAACTGACATACAAGAACAACAACATACATGTTTTTTGCCCCCCCTTTTCTTTAAAAAAAAAAAACAAAACCCAAACATATTTCTCTTTTCCGTCTTTGAACACGTGTTTATACTTCACTGATTTTATTCAGCTTGCTATAATCCTTAGGCTTAATGCAAAAAAGTCATCTGCCATATGAATTAGAAGGGGAAAATACATAATGCATGCAACAGGGAGGATGCATTGAGTTAGATCTTAGTAAGCATCTACATCTGCCACTCAGTCATTGCTGATAACATTTTCCCAAGGCAATATATATTCCAAACTCTGTTTGGGGAATTGGGGGGTTGGGGGAGAGGCGGTGGTGGTGTTGAAGTAAAAACCACCCAAAAATGAGGCAGAAACACTGCACTGGTACCTCTGACTATAGAAGTATAGAACCCGTATTCACTAATTTCATACAGAAAAATGATGCAGCTATACAAAAAGCTGAAAACCCCTCCAAATGAATTGTTTCATAAGCAAGTGAAAAAATTGACTATGTAAACACATTGAGATCGTACTGATTATGGTCAAATGCATTGCAAAAGCAACACACCATCTAGAACTGTTGTTCCAGGGAACCTCATTACCCTGAGATGTATTTACATAGAAAAATAGATCGGTAACTTGACTTGTTAATACAATTAAATGCAATCACATTGCATTACAAAGGAGATTCTACAGGACACAGGACAAAAATATATCTCTTGATGCAGTGGGCCCAAGTATGCTTATGTTGTGGCTATTTGCCATTTTCTCCTTAAATTTAGAGAGTTTGCACACTCCGAAGTGCAAACCTGCTTTCCAGCTCTGTTAATAGGTCAAGAAGTTAAAAGCAATCAAACATGAAGTTCAGATCCGTCTGTCTAAGAGCTGTCAGCATTGTGCTTTTGTACAGCTAACTACCACAAGAAAGGCTTGGTTTGAGACTCATGTAAGAATACATGTTGCTTCCTTCTCCCCTGCCCTGAAAAGCTAACGTTTCCACTCCAGTATACATACTTTTGGGAGACGCGCTTAAGACTCCAGAGGGGAAAATGTATAATCTTCAAGAAATGAAGGATTTAATATATACATATATATTTTAAGTCCAATAACAATCTCCCCAGTGTATTTCCCAAATGTCTTGATAACGCTTTTTATGATGCAAACATGAAAAGCAGTTAACAACTTTTTATTTCCAATCAGCGTTTTATTTCCTCTTTGACTGCTGACGTTCCTCTTGGCATAATCCAGAGCAAGGCCATCCCGCACTACTGTTTGACAAGTTCCCACTAAACATTTCCAACATAATGGCTGACCACACACACGCCGTTAGCCCACACCAAATGTCAAGTGAAACCCTAACATCTCCATAAGCTTGCTTTCAGAACGGGACACGGAACATACTTTAAATTAGCAGTTGGTCACATCTGCCTCTCATCTCAGAGGAAGAGGACACGACATGAAAGCCTGAGCTTTGAAACAGGAGCCTGAAAAACATAGCAACACAGTAGCAAAATGAAAGGCAAGGCAGCAACTCCTGGTAGTGCACATGAAAGAACAGCACAATGTTTTTTTGAAGCATGATAGGTACAAAGTAAAGCCTAAAATGAGGCATAAAACTGAAGAATATTGCATTTATATTTTGTTAATATATTCTTCTTTGGTAATTTTTATGATCTATGTAAAGCACTTTACATACAGTTTCATTCTACTGTGGCACAGTGTCAAGTTACTCGGGTACCTTCGTGGTGACAAAGTCAGAGCAGGTAATGAAATTAGCAGTATTTGGGCAGACCGAACATCCCGGGAACTTACATGGCTGCACACTTCGCCCGCCACATCAGCCGCATTACCTGCTTCTAACCCCAGGCTGTGACTGCTCTCCGCCTTCTCCCAAAACTGGCCATACTCAAAACCCTGCAACACTCTTCACATTGGAGCAGCCCACTCTTGAAGGCAAGTGCAAGGACTTGCCTTCAGCAGAGAGGTTTTCCTGTTTAATATGCACTATAATTACACTGATATAATTTCCCTAAATACACAAACAAGACCTCCTTAATTTGGAACCACAGCACACGTGAGTTATGCAAACAGTTACGCCAGTGCCAGCTATTACTGCCCATTAACCTGCTTTCTCAGCTCAGCTCCTCCTCTGCAGGAGACTGCCTCTGAAGTCTGCTGGCAGACTTGCTCATGTGAACGCTCCCTAGCCTGCTTCAGTCAGTTTTCCACATTTCTTCAGCTAACCTAAGCCATTTTGACTGAATCAGGTTAGAAAACATTGATATGAGTAGCTCTACAAACAGCCACCAACAAATGACAAACAGCTGAGTGCAGAAACCTCTTTCATCCGTTCAGATGGATATGAATCCCATCAAAAATCTGATCACTCAAGAGCATTTAAAGAGTTCTAGATTCACACCAGCAGTATAACTATACTATTAAGCTTCCCCTAGCCATGTGAGCCCTTGAATATTCCATTCAAAGTGAATTTTGGGGGGCCACAATGATACATCTCTATGTATTTTAAGACTAGTAAGAATTTCCCTCTTACCTAATCTGGTTCAAGTTCTTGCAAGTCTCTTGGCACTGCTTCAGCTTAAAAAAAATAAATAATAATCAGGTATAAAAATAAGAAAGCAGTAAAAGAGTAGTGATAGTAGGGAAGAGGGATGTCAAAGATGTACATTACTGTCATTGAATATATAAACCTAAACTTTTTAAATTTGAAGGGATACTGTCCAAGGAAATCATGTCAATTAAAACTGTCAAGAAGCGCAAAAGGGTGCTACTTTTGAGAAATTTTTTTTTGTTGTTATGAGAGCAAGATAGTTTGTAATATTATATCCAATAGCAGCTTCACAATAACTTCACAAAAAAGCTTATTCACGTAGACTACACTAACTGGACCTTCAGGGTTTCCATGCCGCCGCCTCACGTCTTTTGAGAATCATCACAACCTATCGACAAGCCAATACCAACACTATTAATAACCCCTACAGGCAGAATTTGTCATTTTAACAGTTAAACACAGTGACACAATAATGTTTAAACTCTCTTCATAATTTGCCTTGTACTCACAGGTACCAACAGCAGAACAAAAACAGATTTGCCATATTATACACACTCTAACATTCTTGCAATCGAAAGGATTAAGGGTGGACTTTCAGGCAGCATTCCAAGATTAATCTCTTGTTAGATACTCGTTAGTATTTTGCTGAATTGTCTTTTTAGAAAAACAGGGTCAAAGTCTAGAATGAAACATGTTTGCAAAGTAGATTTTGATCTACTTAGAGTCTGCTAGAAACTCAAAACTTCTGTAATTTGAGAAACACTAAATCTTACAAATGTTTTGGGGTGGGGTTTTTTTGGTACAACAGAAATACATTTTACGAGTAGTACTACTAAATGGTAATCTTTAGACGTAACGATAACCAAACCTGCATGCATCCATGCCTAACATTTGTTTAACAACCATTAAGTTTAGCAGACTCTTTACAGAAGCTTTTCTAAAAAGCAGAACCTAAATTGCTAAAACCAAGGTAATCCTTATCTTTTCAGTTCAAAAGCTTCAACACATCAGTACACTCTGCAAAGTGAGTGACAATGAATGCCAACAGTAGATTTTGCATCCCCTTTGGTCTCTTAAGCCTAAACTTGCCATTTACATTTGAAAGATGATTCCTCATAACTACTAGTTTCTGCAAGCCTGGAACAAATGTGGTGAGTTTTGCATTACAGGTAAGTCTGTCTTGACATAGCAGAAGTTTCTGAAGGCCAGAATTCTAAGTCATGGACGAGGCTTTGATGACAATTAAGACAAGAATTACATTTCAATACTGAATGTGTTGTCAGATTTCTAGAAACCCAGTTCTCACTGAATTCCTATTTCCAGAGCTAAAGTGTTTAACTGTCCAAAGAGACATTCTTCAAGTCTGTAGAAGAAAAGCCAATGATACAGAAACGGTTTCTCTCCCTATGCTGTCAAAGACTCCACCTCTCACTATATGCACACATAGCAATCTCAAAAATTCTAACCAAGGACAAACAAGATGTTTTAGACAGTCAAAATCACACATTTACACAGCAGCCTCTGTGAACTTTATTAAGAAAATAAGTGTTTGCCAGTTAAACTACCATCACTTTATTGACTTCTTCACTTACTTGTAGAAAATCAGTTCTTTCATAACGGCTCTGGAAATCATTTATTGCCAGGTAAATGTTGAATCATTGGTAACGTATGCTCTCCTTGGAACTCTGGCAGTCTTACCATAAAAAGAGCACACCTTTGCAAAACGCAAAGTAAGCAACACACCTTTCATTCAAGCAACTAAGCCATTCTTGAGGCAGATGTCATGCTAGCCAAACAGCAAAACCACCTTTACATTAAACAATCTTTTCTGTCATGACAGTTCCACAAAATGAATTGCAATTTGTGAGGAAAAAAATCCATAAGATACCACTTATGCATTCTCTCCATGTAACTGTGTAGTCAAGTCTTATTTCTCAGGCTGGAGAGGTTGAGCTAAAATGAAATACAGCATGATGATCTATCTTCATGAAAACGTCCTGTTGCTAATGCATCTGCTTTTGCCTCATCTCTGCTTTAATAGTCCTATGCAGTCCTATGCATTAGAAGTCAGAACAAGGCTGCTTCATTCATCTGGAGTCAGAGTTATGTTCAATCCTCTAAGCAACTCACAACGCAGTCTATACCCATCTCTGAAAAGAAGTCCTCTGTTTTTCAGGAATCCAACCATCACAGAAGATACTTCCCTATTTTTTCAACTCCAGAATTGTTTTAATTTGTTTTTCATCTTCATCTTGTAGCCACGTGGCAAAATAGCATTGTCATGGGCTACGTATAGTAGGATTTAATCTTTATTAATAGCTTCAGTAGATTGCCCGAGGATTTTTAGTACTGTAGTAGGCTTCACATGCAGCTACATAAGCAGATTCTGGGAAGAAATCATCATGGTATTCTGCTAAAAACCTGAGAATAAAGCACACAAGAACAGAACATGAACCATTTAAGAGAAAAGCTATTTTCAAATTAATTTTTAAGCTTAGCAGAACAACAGTCTGGAAACTTGAGAAATAACACACTTTAAAATTTGGCATATAAAAAGCTTGCCCTATTTTTCCAAGTTCTACATACTGCAAAATAGCTTTCCCCTATCATTCTGAAATCAAAATAGCATTTGGATTAAGCTCAATTAAAAAAAATAATCCAAAAGTTGAAGCTACACTTGGAAAAGAATGCAAAGTATCACAGAAGGAAAAAAAAAGTGGAGAGATCTTTCTGCAGCTTCTGTCAGTCACCTGCTCAGCATACAATTTCCACTTACATCAAAACAAGGATTTTCAGTTATCACTATGCCAGTATCTTATATAAATGTCCAGTAACCATTAAGTCAAACTGTATCTTTTAAGGTAAGTAAAGCTATGATTTGTTCTTTCATGTGCCTGTGCATTTAGAGTCTCCACCCCTCGTGAATATCCAATTCAAATATGACTCTCAAAGACAAATACACATCCCTTGGTGAATCCAGTTCCCTCATTTCAGATTTCTCCAAGCTGCTCCTCAAACAGTTCCTCCTTATTCAAACAGTCAAGCACCCAATATTTTATGTCTTCCTGCTCTAACACACAATTCTTCTTTGTTTTAGACTGAAAACAAAAATAAGCAGTGCTGCTACTAACATGAGTAACAAACAGCTAAAATTACTATAAGATCTCTGCTCTGTAGTTTGTATACAAAGATACTGGGTATAAAAATGGGGGCAAAAGTGCAAAATGATCAAGTTGTACTTCAGAAAAAAAAACCCCAGACATTCAAAAATACCTGGATATTAAAGATCAGCATCAATAAACATGGCAAAATGTTAGCTACAGGTTCTCTGAGTTAGAGTAGGAAGTAATGGAAACAACAGGAAACAATGTCATTTGCAGAATCCAGTTTCTCTTAAGAACTACTGGCTAGGCAGATGACGTCACTAATGAAAGGTAAAAATACCAGTTTTGCATAACCAATACGCTGGACATAGAAAGTCCAAATTAAAAAAAAAAAATGTACAGGTGAATGAAATTAAAACCATACTGCTTCTCCAACCCCACTCACAGCTACACTGCCTGAACTAGGCACATCCTTTGAACTTAAGAAAGCCAAAGCATCAAAGAATACTGACAAGATTCTCTACATAAGGCAATCTAAATTTCACCAGGAATATATTAATTACTGAGAGCTCATACAGAAAGGTTACAGCACAAAAATGCAGGTAAATGAAAACAACGTTGATTTTTCCCGACACACAATCCTTGTACTTAAACACAGGCATCAAACAAGTGCTAAACTGGAGGAATAACTGGTTAAATCCTACTAATTCTAGGAAAAGCAGTGAGAAATACAAGCTTTTTTAGAAGAAATCAATCCTTCAATGTGTCACCATTTATTTAGAAGGCACTGTGTCTTGCTTATTTCATAGGAGTTCTGAAATTAACAGTATAGAGGGACCTAGGGTGGTTTCTGATGTAAATGTTTGAGGTCTAATACATGCAAGTGAACAGGCTGGACAACCAATACACTTCCAGCAGATCACATGGCAGCTTGTGTTTGTTTTTAAACATTACCTGAGGAATTGAGCAGAAAAGGCTCTCTTACGTGACCCGTAACAGTGCCTAATCAAGCACATAATTTCTGGCAATATTCATCTGGGGCAGGTACTGCCAAAAGGGAGAAAGATCTCTTGTATTCAAAGCAAGGATTCAACTGGCTCTGCCACAAACTGACATGACACAAGCTATCATAATAAACTTGTAAGAGCTAAGTAAAGTTAAAATTCCACGGAGTCTTCATTCACACAATCCTAAGTACATTAAATATTTTAGCATACAGCAGCTTCCAATTTTATTAAACATAAAAAAAAACATAAAAATTTTATTAAACAGCACAAAGCAAAAAGGTTGAGAGATAATTTAAAAAAAAAAAAACTTTTATGAAAACTATTTTGCTAAATCAAAAAAGTTGGTTTCAATATTACAGCATGTTACAGCTGCATTATACCAATTTCCCAGTCACAGAAATAAATGAATAAAAACATCAGTGAAATATTTTCCCCTGGAAGAACAAAATGCAACCAACTACTACACAGTGAATCCAAGGTAGTTAAACTTTGGAAAAAAAACGGGGCCAGAAAAAATAGTTTTATTCTTTCTTGAACTAAAAAAAAAAACCACCCAGGACAAATCTAGATTGAAGACATCAGTATTTGATTAACATGCTGTTTGAACCACGCAACTTAGTGATTTACCAGCCCTTGTCATTAAAACCATTCACCACCTAATCTTCTAGGCTTATTAGAGCAATTTATGGCCTGGTACATTATAAAATTTTTTTTGTTTTGTTTTTTTTCATGAGAGAGGGAGAGATACCCCTTAGAAAATAATCCAAAGAAACACAAAAACAATTCACACAATCAGATCCTCCTAATCTTCAGTGAAACATGTCGTTCATTTGCACTACACGCACCCCTTACTCCAGGAAAACCGCTACAAAAGAGTACTGAAATCATAGCAGCTTAGAAGCTACTAAAATACCCGAGGTCCTCAACTGCTATGACCTCTGACTACAGTTAGCTACAAACCATCTTCTGGGATATGGGGGTTGGTATGAGTGTGATAAGGCCTAAACCTTAACAGACTTGAGTCTAACTTTTAACATACTTAGATTGCACAAGATTAAGATGACCCACAAATGGAATTTAATTAATAATTCTTCATTAACACATATTGATGACTTCAAGAGATAAACAGCGAGTACAAATTATAGGAGCCGATCAAATTCTCAGTGTCACTGGCTAACATTCTGTAAACACAGCACCAAGTGCCAGACCATATGAGGCAGTATGTTTTAAAAGAACATCAGTAAAACAAAGGGACCTGTAGAGGACATTGGGTAGCTGACAGTTCCAAGAATTTTAAGGGCAAGTAATGGGAAACAGGTTCTTTTTCTCTTACAAATTTCCTGACTTTTGCTTAAGATCATCAGTCATAAATGCCAGTTTGGTGCAAGCTAAAGTGACAGCTGGTAAAGATAAGAAATTTTAGCTGAGATGCTTTTAAAAAAAAAAAAAAGCAGGCAGAATGCATACAGTCAAATGTACATCTCTCTGTTCTTATTGTAACAGTTGTGAAAAACAAAATACCTCAGAGCTAGCAGATACAAATTACTTTCTGCACAGAACTGGGAGGAAACAGGCAAAACAACACAAGGTCAGATTCTGTCCCAATCCCTTGTGTATCTGTTTACAAAGAACAGTGGCCCTTCTGAAGCTGCTTTCTATTCAAACTACATCGCAGTGCAGAAAGCTGGCACAGAAATATTAGGAGTCTCATAAGACTCTTAGCTACTGGATATTTCATTAATGCTTTGCTCTTGGAAAAACTGAAATAGCACAAAGATCAATTTCACTGGCACCTGCAAGTCATGAGCCAAGATTTAAAGTCAGAGGAAGCTGTACTTAGCAAGCATAGACAATGTTCTGCTATAGATCAGAAAGCACTTTGCTATTTAGCTATTCAGAAATTGTTTCATTACTTTTAACTTACAAATCAGATGAAAAAGGCAATAATGCACTGAATTTTTTTATAATTTTTACAGAGTTTGTATGCGTACACCTACACAGTGAAACAGCTCATGAGTAACTGAGTTTTGAGATGCACAGTCCACACAAACATCCTGATGTAAGACTGTACAGTTTTTTCTCATCATTAGCATCCACAAAGAGAATTCATATGCTTTACACTCCTCCTCAGAACATAGAGGTAACAAGGCACAATGCAGTTATTTCCTTCTCTACCTCAGGCTCCTACCAGAGCAACACTTCAGAAAGGACTAGAGGGGATGGAGACAAGGGAAACAGACACGTGGCCAACCTAGCTTGAAGAATTCCTATGTTCTGATCTTCAACTGTAGCAGTCCATAAGCAAGCTTACCTCAGGTGATTCCGAGCAATCACCTCACAAATATACTACCATCTGGCTGAGAGTTACGCAGGCAGATCTAGCAACAAGAGGCACAGAACTATCATTATCCACATTAAAAGGCCACTTGACACTTGGTTTCTCAACCAAGTCACTGAATTAGTATGAGCTTTAAGAGAATCATCTGGTAGCGAAAATGTCCTTGTCTTGGAGGCATCAACACAACATATTACCCGAACAGTCTCTGCATGAAGAAGACGACTCCTCTAAACATCAGCTACCATCACATGAAGAAACTCAGGGATGGCCTGAGAAGTGACAACCTCAACCATAAAGGTAAAACAATACAGAGTTGAAATGAAAAGTTGCAAGGAAGGTGACATCTTACACACTTTTGCTACAATTCAGTTCTAGAAGGTAAGCAGATGCTTTAATGAGATAAGTGGCCTGGGCTAGATGTTGCTTGAAAGGAAACTGTAAGCAAATTCTTTTAGATAGATCATTAAAGAGCATGATGGGTCCTAACTTTATGAGTCACTCATCAAAAGAAATGTCATTTACAGATTAAGAAGCTGTCTCCTCTCCAAGACTACTACCCCCCAAATGCAGGATTTGAAAACTAAAAGGCTTCGTTTCACACAAAAGTGTATGTCACCACCTGTCCCCCACACCCTTCAGCTGACAGGCATGTCTCCACCTGGAAGGCTGTTCAGGGCAAAAGCTCACCAAACACAAAGTTCATCATAACTCCAATGCAGTCAACAGAACAAGTGAAGTGAAAAGTATCAGATGTTTATTCTGATATCCAGTGTCTCAAGAACCATGCCAAAGGAATCAACAGGCTTGTTTGGCTGACTGGACTCTTGTCCCTCTTCCATATTCAGAAACCGAGATCATCTTTCTTGGCTTTTAAAAAACGGCAACTGCAGAGAACTCTGAAGATGCCAAGCTGCCAACATAACATTTCAGGTAATCAGGCTGAGTGAGTGAGTGAAAATTAAAAGTGGTAACTTCTACTAGACCTTTTTTTGAAAACAGTTCTACAAGAGCTCAATACAGGAGTCCTCGGTTGGTCTTGAGGATGAAGACCTGCTTTTGACAAGGCCAGCACAGATACAAGAATCAATTCCTAGAGCTGCGTTCTAAAAAAGCTACCATAACACTTAAAAATATTTTGGACAACCTCTCACTTTTGATGCGTGATCCAAACCTCTGTTATTATGATTAGGAATATGCTCCTGATTCAAATACCCAGGCACCTGATGATTTGGTAAGCAGAAGGAAGAGAAGCAATCCACATGGTGCAGTTTCAGGAAGTATTTTGGCAAAGCAATCAAACCTTAGTCAAGAACAATAAGCACACACGAGCAGATTCCGCAGACCAACCAAACAACAAAAGCCTACTGAAAATAAGAACCTGTACAATACCAGGTACTCATTGATTCAGCTTTCAACATAAAGGTGCTGAAAGTTTGAGAGGACCCAGAATGGCAGTTACTTTTCTACCCATTCAATGAATACAGCAAAGCCCAAATACAACAGTAATAATGCCTTAAAATAAGGCATATACATTCACTGTGCAAGTAGAATTCCTTCATTTCAAAGTGTTTCAAACTGTGCTGCTAAACCCACACCTGGCCATTGACACTCAGAACCTTGATTTTCTCATATTTAGGCTCCAATTCCATGAAGTTTTCTACTATGTCATAATTTCTATGCTGCACAGGTACTTTTTGTCAAATAACCAGTTAATCCCAAAATTGAGAGGCAAATAGAAAAGCCCTAATCAATATAAGAAACAGTAGCAGAATCGCATTCTTTTGTGATCTTTCAAAAAGTGATTTTTAATCAGTTGCCATCTCATAACTTTAAGTCACAATAAGTAGAACTCTGTCACAAGCAACTTCACCTAAATAAAGATGTTTTCTTTTCCATTCACCATGTGCAATGTTTCATTTTTTCATTTTCAGAAAGCCACTAATAACCTCTCATTAACTGCACATTAGCACAGACTAGTGGTCATAATTCACCACTGCAATCACATATAATAAAATTACTACAGTCAAAAAAAGTGTTGTGCTTTCAAAACAAGATATCTATTTCTTAAGGTTACTTCAAACAACTTGTCATCTTTCTATATACACATTTTATTATCACAGCCCTCTAATTTGGTCACATTCTGATTTGGCTTCTTTCCCATAAAATACTCCATAGTACTACAATATTTGTCTACCCATGGAGCGGAGTGGCACAATAGATACAAGCAGGTTGTAGAACATCAAGGGAAAAAATGAGATCTAAAACAAAAGAGGCAACTTGCAGGATATGCTGAGTTTGAAATATCAGAGGGTTTTTAACAAAACTGAAGTCTTTGACCATTAAGTATGTAGTTTTCCATAACCTGAAATACTGCATACTGGCCTCATCCGGGAAAGCGTATTAGAAATTTTAGAAACATTATGTTAGAAATATTTCATCACTCATTCTTCCCTATTTCATGAAAGTCAAAATACCTATGGCTTTCTGAAGTGCTGTACCATTTTGTTTTGCCTTTTTTTTTTTCCTAAAATGCAAATGACATTGACTGAAATTACCTCAGTGAAGATGGGTCATGCTATTCTAAAAACAGACATGTTATATTCTCCTAATTTTTAAGTATCTCCTGTTGGTCAACAGTCTTGAGAGGCAATCTCTCTGATCCCAAGACAGTTTTCCAAGGCAAGGCTGCATTCAAATCAATGGAAATGGCAAAACAAGAACTGGCACCTTCTTGCCTATCATTTCTCATCACTTAAGCAGGAAGGCTGAATCAGGGGTCCTTTGCGAGTAAGATTACCAGTTAGTAGACACCAGTTACTGCGTTAGCTTCCACTGCTTGCTTCTAAGGACCGAACTTAAACTATAAGTGAAATCCAGTGAAACCAACTGGCGAGTTTGTCACTAACATCCATTTCAGAGTGTTATTCTTCTGCAAGTGTTACGAATTATTTCAGAGCTAAGTAATGTGAAGTGAAGACTAGGAGTTTTGTACTTAATTTGAGAAACTGATTTTCTTTCCTTCTGCAAATTCTATAATTGAGAAATCAACTTTCATGTTCTCCGTAAAGAAATTTTCATTATGCACACTTGTAGAAAGCTGCCCTAAGCACAAAGGGTACAGCTTCTACTTAATATGAAACTCACAAAGATGTATTTCATACATCCCTTAAAAATATATGTTGTCTGGGAAACTGAGATCAATCTTATCTAGCAGCAATCTGGTGGCATGACTGGAAAATATTACCCATGTAATATTTCAAAGTGAATTTAATGCATCTATCAAGTACTGAGTAAACTCAATAAAACAAGCTTCTAGACAAAGTGTTATATTAAATAAGTCTCAGTTTCTCGGCCCACATGAGATTAATAGTACAAATGTTAAATGAAACTCTAAATTTTACCCATAAAGTAATAATACAAAATTAAATCAGTATCTATGCCAGAACTAAATCAGTGCTGTACCACATGAAAGTTTTATTTAAAAATACATAAGCTACTTATGCTTGGACTATTCTACCTAGAATTCAAAGAAGATTCAGAAACAGTTTTATTAATGTGAAAAGACAGCTTCAATCCCTTGTCTGCTATTAGAAAACTAAAGAAATGGAGAGTACTTCAGCTTGTTGCTCAAGAGCAATTCACTAAAAGAAATTAGGCAGTCTTAAGTAAACTGACTGCTATCATCTAATGCACACAGACTGTGTAGGACAGTTCTTACCTTCCAAAAGGTAAAGAATAGAACTGACAGAAAATATTTTTAATAAACATCCATTAATCCTTTCATTCCCAAAAAGGAAAAGATGGAATGTGAAAACTGAAGAACTAGTACAAGATGTCACCTCAGCCTCAAGTTTTCTCTTGTGACGAGAAACAGATAATGCAGAAGTATTTCTGTGATATAAATCAAGTCTGGACAAGCTTCTAGAAAATGTAATTGTTTGTCCACTTTCAATGACATACGGGACAAAGACAGAAATACACAAATGAAAGATGTCCTAAAGTCCCATGAATACACGCTGGGGGAAAAAAAAAAATCAATCTAATAATTTCTATTAGTTCCTATGTTACCTATTTGAATACACAGTATTGGTTCTATGTTGCCTATATGAATTCACAGCAACACATAATACATGACACTGGCTTAGAAAGCACTTGAAAAAACACACAGCCCTCGAATACTTTGTTGTACCAGCTATGCAATATCCACACTATGCTTGCATTGGGGGACTCATTTTGGTTTAGTTTAGTCTGGTCTTGAAGAGTGAATGCCGCCTATACTGGAGCACACTTCTGGTTAAGTATTTTCCAAAAGGAATCCAGCTCGTGTACTCTGAGCACTCCGCAATGCAACACAAAGCATGGTAAGTGGGAACTACCGAGAGATTCGCTGTGCAAAAGCACAGTTCTAGCTGACCTAAAAATGCTAATGTGGAAATGTCTTATGCCTTTTTTTTTTATTTCTATTTATAGATGACTACACATTTCAACAAGATGGTCAGATGGAAAAATAAGACACACAGATACTACCAATAGAACTTTCAGTTTAATCACCTCCCTACTTGTATGGGGGTGGGTGACATGTTTCCTCCTTCCCTCTATTCCACTCCACCACAACTCATCCATGCAACGGGTATGAAGAAATTGCTTTTAAGATGCTAAAGAGTAGAGACCTGCTCTGACCAACACCAAAGAATCTGAACAGGCAGAGGTCTGATAAAAACTGATTTAACTCCACAGTGAGTTAAGCACCATAAATAATATTCACTCCAAGCAAAAATAGGTTTCCAGTAATAGGCACTAATGCTGTCCTGTTTAATGTAAAGATACTCTGAATACTCATAACAATCTGACAAAAATAGAGATGTAAAAAGGAATCGGTAAAACTTAAAAATTAAATGCTTCAAGAGAAAAATTTTGTATTGTAGTAACTTTGACATTTGAGACACCTTTTATTTTCAATAAACACTTAAAGTAAAAGCATTTTAAGGCTTTCATCTCCCTGACTTCTAACAGGACTTTTGATATGCTAGTGCCACATTATGCTACTTTTCAGTATGTGGCTACTTAAGACTCTCTGATCAAAATTAAGTTAGGAGTTCCACATGTGTTCCAGGTGTTTACCATTTACAACACTTTCTCTTGTAAGTTTTCCTTGGCAAATTTATTTTCCATTGTATTAATGCTGCACAATACAGTGTCACACTAGATATATAACTACCACTACAATGTCATGCAGAGATATCAACTGGAGTTAATAAACAAAGCTGATCATGGAGCAGCTATGACCATACTGACTCCAGCCGTGGAGCCAGCATGATCAGAGTTTGGGTTCCTTTACAAGCCACTGCATGGCATAACTGAGAAACCTTTCAGTTAAAGCAGACTTTAAAAAAAACCTACCACAACTGAAAACATGTTCTAAACCACAAGCTTCTCCCCCTGCTAATACTGATGCAACATCAAAACTCTCAGATTATGCTCTCAAAAATAACAATGAAGCATTTGTATTGCTTCATAAAACACGCTTCTCAACAGAGTCAGACTTGTATTTCTATACATACTAGCAAATATACTTTTATACTTCAGCTCTCTAGCACTGTGTTTATCAAAACTTTAAGTAGGGAGTTCAGGTTCCCTTCAATTTGAATTACAGAATCAAAAATTATGTATTAGTCTTTATTCAAATTGTTATTATTAAAATCTCATATTAATTTAATCATATTCTTGTAGTTATAGAAAATTAACATCTTACTTTAAAAACCCTTTGTCATTCTAGGACACTTAGAACTATGTAACAATGCAAACACTGCTGTGGTGCATTGTGTCACATTACCTCAGAAACATTTCGAAGTGTTTTACTAAAGCCTTTAGGTTTTTGTCTGGAAAGCACATCTTCCCCAGTATTTCTGGTAGCTTTACTGTAAATAAAAGAAAAAAATATTTACACCTGTTCTTTTAAAAGCAACTTGTAATTACTTTAATTTACTATACAAAAAGGCAGAATATAAAAATTTCTTCTTCCTGTAGACTCTACATTTCTTTGCAAGCTACTCGGTGATCTTTCAAAACCTCACTAAAAAGAAACATGCTGAGAAAGCGAATGCTGCTTGCTTTAATGATGTTTGATAGTGTATTGGAAGTAATGCTTGTTTACTTCTGTTAAATGAAAGCTTAGAGAGCCGGTAAGAGATAAGCAAGTTTATGAACAGCCTCAGAGTTTTAAACAGATTAAAATGTACTCTTTGCCAAGAATAAAACTAAATGTGATAAAGCAAACAGAAAATCATGGATACAATGACTCCAGGAAAAAAACCAAACAAACACAAAACAAAACCAAAACAAACAAAAACCAAACAAATCAGAAAACCCACACAGACACACAAAATAAATAAAGCAGTTTTGATTCAGCACAGTTTTGCATCAGTTTACCAAACATCCGTAGCAAATGCTGAGATCCATAGATATATGAGGGAGGTGGTGGTTGATCACTTGGTGGATAATTCTCTGGCATCAATTTCCAGGACAAAACCTAAACATAAGACATGAAAATGTAGTTATAAAATCTTTATAGCACCATAAATAATTTAGTCTGTGCAGAACTTCAAAAATCAAAGGTTAAAGTAGTAATACAAACAAAACATAGCACTATTCTGAGGTCAACAAAACCTTTAATCATTGAGTCTAGGGCAGTAACACAAAAATCTGTTACCTCATTTAATTCATTGTTTCTTCTACCTTCAAAGCCAGTGAAAACTGCACTCCCCTCTTTGCTAGGAGTCAAAGTTATAGGTGAAGATGATCCACTATGGACAGGAGTTTCTTCAAATGGGAAGGGAAAAAACAACAAAAGAAATCAAATAAATTTTATCATCTGTTTTATGGAACTACAAGCCATTAAACATAACTAAGGCCTGCTGCTAAAATGTTTAAAGTCTTAAACACCACAATTCAATAAATGCTATCCTAAAGTAGGCTCACAGAAAAGCAGCTCCTTGAATTCTGTTGAGAACTACAGTACCAAAGTACTGAGAATATTGCTTCGTATATCTCCCTTTGGTATAAGCTTCAGAGATAAATATTTGATACAAAAAGTAATGAATTCCTACTTCAATCATTCAGTTCACAGTCCAAATGACATTAAAATAAAGAACAAGACTTAAAAACTCATTTAGAGTATAATTTAAAGAGCAAAACCTACTTTTTTCCAGGTGCAAGAAGAGCTTTGGCATAGAAGCTGGGGTCTCAAGATGCCGCCGTTTAGGTTGCGGGGAAGCACTGCTTTCCGATAACCTGTCACAGTTAGAACTATGGCGTGTAGAACGCCTCAGCGACTGCAGAATTTCAGGTTCAGCTTTCCGTCTTTTTGGAGTGGCTGGCTCCCCTGTTGTAGGCTGGCTGTCAGTTGACTGAGGCGTTGGTGGATTCAACAAAGGAGGACTTGGGGAAAGCTCCTCCTGATTTCTAGGAAATAAAGGCAGCTTTACAGAAATGAAGAGGATCAAGGCTCTTCCCAAAAAAAGAGATCCTTCTAGTTTCACAGATCTCCTTAAATACTTATTCAAATTAGACAATCTCCTCCCAATGACTATCAAAGTGACAAGGCCTTCTTTTAAACACTATTTTCCAGAAGCATTTTTATTTTCAAATGTAAAAGTTAATGAACACAAATTTACATTTCAACGTACTTTTTTTTTCCCACAAAGTTGTAGCCTAAATGTACGCCAGTTAATCAGATAGAAATTCAGAACCTGAATTCAGGCAAGCAATTCACAGAAAAATTCCACAGTTTATCAAGACAATTTTTAAGTCAAAGTCTGCGAGAAATCATCCTATTCTGAACACATAACCACCTTCTATTCCTCAGGAGATAAGCAGTATTATACTCCGTATACCCAACCTACCTGTTAGTATTTGTTGAGTTTTCTTTGATGGGAAGAAAGAATTTTGATGAAGTCACCTTCTTAAATTGAGCTTGTTCATAAGGATAGAGCAATATTAATGGAAGTGTGAAGTCAAATGTTATTCTCAGCCCATCCACCATCTCTTTACACAGCTCAACACTAGAGAGAAAAAAAAAAGGATTAGGAATTTCAAAGTTGCATGTCAAAATTTTTCAGTGCAGTTGTAGGAAATTCCCTTTTAATACAGATCATTAATGTCTTAACTACAATATGCCTACTTCATCATTAAGTAATGATGAGTGATTAAAAGCATACTTAAAGAGACAGTGATTCCTGTTGGTAGCTTTAGACAAATACAAATTTTAAAAGTCTGCTTAATAAGGTCAAACAAAATCATAAAATTATTCTATTGTACTACTATCTACTGGATTAATAAAATCTACTTTACAGTAAATAAAGTTAATTAGTTTTTGATGTAAGCATTTTCTTTTTCCAAGTTTACTAGGCTCAAAAAAGAGGCGCCCTCCAGAAAAAACTAAGTACTCGATAGACTGAATCTCTGTCTAAAAGGCATATGCAGAATTTGATCTATAGGTACTAAGATGCAATTAAGGCAGTGCTTAAGAGATATCCAACGAACCAACTAAACCAGATACATTTGCATTGGAGATCTTTTCTAATGGCCTGCTCCTGGTAACCAAAGCACTACATTTAGAGGCTACTAGGAATTTTGGTTTCAGCTTGCATAAAAGACTCATGGTGCTAGGTCATGAGTAGATGTGCTGTTACAAGCAGAACCAAGAACACTGAGTTCAGCCCACCTCCAACATCTCACACCTCTATGAAGGTATTCATCTCTCATGGCTCAAGTACATGTATGTGTATGGTAACAGTAATTTGATTCTGCCACAATGCCCCACGTTAGAAATTCCATACCTCCTATTACCATTCCATACCACCTGCTGAAACGCCTGCCTTTTTTTTTTTTTTAAACACTACATATAAACTGGGTCGGGGACCATCATGTACAGAAATTCTATCACATCCAAGAAGGCCAATTAACTTCTGTGTTAGAGCAGTAAGGGCAATACAATAGTTGTCAGCTCAATCTCTCCTCCTTAACGCATTTTCTTAGCGCCTTCTTTATTGAGGTTTACCAGTTCACTTAAAAATACACCTTTAAAAATTGTAATATGCATACAACCTTCCATTCATATTTCTGATGTCTCATCTAAATTCTTTCTTGGGAGATTATATTACATAGAAGAAAAGTATCATTAATCTGCCAAATAACGAATGACATCAATATAAACCAAGATGCTCACATAGACCAAAATATTGCAAGGAATAGCATAATTACACATCATTGAAATAGAACATGTTAAAAGTCAAGATTTCTCTTTGACAAAATACAAGATTTCACCCCAGTGCAGACTTAGATAAAGAAGCAGTCTCATCTAATATTGAGGATCTTTAACATAAGAGAAAAAACAAACAAAAGAAACACCAAACTGCAACTGCAGGGTTAACACACTGCATATGTAGCATGGTAGAAGAATATACAGCTCAGCTGAGAAAACGCTAACTAAGCGTTCTTCAGTTTTATTTAAGCAGGGAATTCCCATATCAGATACTCTTGCAGTGCTCAAAAAATTCTTCACATAGACAATAGCAACACATTCTTCCAAAATGGGTCACCATATTCACAAGAACTTACATCATAAAAGGGGATACTGATGTTGTTGCATAATGCCTTTTCATTTTACTGTGCTATGGGTATCTGTCAAATATTGTAAGTCCCATAAATAGACAAACAGCACAGTGGACGCTCACAGAAGTGAACAGCCTTGAAACAGAACACCGACTGCAAGGTCATTCTTCTTGCAACAACAGCAATGGTTACCTACTTCTTCTCTGGTGGCACATAATGAAGATTCATATTAGCATGTGGAGTCATCTGATGGTGCCGAGATCTTTCATTGGCTGAAAAAGCGGCATTAATAGCAAAATGTTTCACATATGACTCCAGGATGGTTATTATATTTGTCTGACAAGGAAGCTTCACTAGCTGAAAAAAAACGACAAATTCATGTCTTACAAAAACAATTAGTAAGTATACCAAGCTAAAACAGGAGCTTGTAATGTACTGACTAGTTTAATAAGTCACTATTGCATTAAGTTATTTCAGGAGTGATTAATATGAGCACTTAAACTGCATTTTTGATCAATCCTATACAAATATCTGGAGAAACAAAAATACGGTCAGGTTAACAAGCTTACTACATTTCCAGCTTTAAAAAAAAGAAAAATTGAATTCTAAAACACAATTGGATACTGAAATGTTACATTCTTAAATATAGTGACAACTCACCAGTTTAGCTATAGAGAAGTCTGCTCCCTACACTCTCTTTATTCTTCCTTATAATGTCTAAGCTCACCTTTGCAATAAAGTTCAAAAAACCAGTTGTGCAATAAAGTTCAAAAAACCAGCTGCTATACACAAGAACTACTTTTGATGCCCTCCCCACCTCTCCATGCACATTCATTTCATAGCTTTTATTTCATACCCGTTTTCTTCTATTAATATAGTAACAGTCTTCCTCAAGCTTCTTTTTCAAGACTTCAGGAATTTCTATGTTTATTGCTCTATCTTCCATGTCCCTTTTTGTGTGAGTGTCTTGTTCTTCTTTCTACAATAGACAAGAGCAAGAAACAATACACTGGTTGTGCTTAAGAATATTAGTGAAAAAGAACTTCAGTAGTCAGGATACAATATAACAATCAAGTTTTGTCACGCAAAAATAAATATTTACTATACTTTATATATTTCAAGTAGATAGTAGCCTTCCTGTAAACAATTTAACAATACTGCTTTCAAGTCATCTACAAATTTATTTTTTAAAACATTTTTTTTTTAATTTAGCATTCACTTAAGTATTTAACACAGAAGACTAAACAGAAATTTGTTAGGTTTTGCCGCTTCAGATCACCCACATTGTAGTAGTTAGATTCTACAGACCTTCAGAACAACTGTTTATGCTGCACTTCCTTTTCCATAATGTACAGAAAATAAATGCGGCTTTTTTTTGAAGTCACTCTTTTTTGTTTTAATTTAAGACCAGAGTTGACATGCCTGGTTCAGTAAAATACAGTAAAATACAAAAGCCAGAAAGATCCTGGTGCTATTAGGATTTGTCCAACCTCCATAGAGCAGTAAAATTTTACAGCACCCACAAATCTGGATAATCTAGTTTGCTATGCTTTCTCTGCCTAAGCCTTATGGGTAGAAAGACATGAAAAGAAACAAATCCGTATTTCTAGATTAATATCAAAGAATTCTACATGTATATGACATCTCCTGTAATTTTCAAAAGCTCAACCACAGTTAAGAACCAGGAGTTAAAAAATTATGTTTTTAATTCCAGCTAAATAACCAGCTGTGGCCAGAGTTTCAAATACAGATGTTTAAATTATATTAAGGTAAGGAGCTTATGAATATACCATTTCTGTCCTCTCTTCTATGTCACTTTCTTCACTTTTTATTTCTTCATCTGTTCCTTCATCACTGGCATCAGAAGAAGAACTACTTATAGCTGTGTAAAAGAGATTTCACATATTTATCTCAATTTATTACATTGCAGAAGTTAAGACCAAACAATTTCAGGCCTCAAAGCAAAAAAAAAAAAAATCCAAAACCCAAACAAACAAAAACCACCAAAAAACAACACTCCCCCCAACAAAATCAACAAATGAAAAAACCCCACAACTAGCTTGTTATGTTTAATGACGATGAATAATTCTAATTGAATTAAACACACGAGTATTATTTACAGCACACAATAAACATTTTAAATATGTATGACGAAGTTTTCAGGAAGTGTTCTTGCATCCTCTCTAATTGAGAAACATTCACTTTTAAAAGCTCCCTACATTTCTGAACACTCAGATCTTTCCAATTTTTATGAGACTTTAGTTCTGAACAGGGGATTAATGTAGTAATCATCCAATCAGAAGGTCTGGATCTGTGTACTGACAGTTGCCAGAACATCAGTTAAGTGCCAGTCGGTGTTCCTGTTGGTTTTCAAGCTACAAAGCAAAATGCTATGAAATGAAAGAGCTGACCTGAGAGTGAAATCAGCCAGTCAGCTGACAAGAAACAGACCTTTGTGACAGGTAGACAGGGGAAAAAGAAAATCTTATTGCCCCCTTAAATACGTAGAAACACTAGCAAGGAAAGTGCCTTGTTGCCTAAGACCAAACAAAGAAAACTGAGGGCTTCTTGCATTTAGTAATACTACACTAAACAAGGCAGCGTTAAGTTCTGAAATCACTGATTAGAACAGTTGAGTGGAACTGACACAAGGAAAAGCCTCTGGAACACTAGAAGAAAGGAGCTATCTTAATAGATGCTTAGGATGAAACATAGTGCTCACTCCCCATCCGACTGCCTACATACATTTCAAACAGGACTGTGATACTCTCACATCATCCTAATAGGAAGTTACAGCATGCACTATACCCCTAGCTCAAAAAGTTAAAGGCATCACACCAGTTATCAAAAAATAAAAACAAGCTCACAGTTTTCGCTACTCTCATCATTTTCTTCAGCAGGAAGGCTTTTTAATACAGAGTCAACACCAGGCAACCTGCAACGTCTCTTCTTTCTTCCCTTCCTTCTCCTACAGAACATAAAATGGTTCACTGAAATTTGGCTAATATTATTTAATTTGTTTATCCTAGCTAATTGCATTACATGCAAATACACAGGAAATGTACGTTTGAGATTTTTTTCATTAATTAATGTTGAAATAATTTGGACAATGCTTATTTGAGAGTGGATACCTTAATGTCTGTACATTACCTCATATTCATGTTCTCAAGCAGATCCTCAAGCCATGGCCAACCAATATTAGATTATTGCCTTTGGCTGAAAAGTACTTCAGGTTTTCCTAAGTTATTTTTCAAGTACATTTCTTTGGGAAGATATAGATCCAATATATAGGCATTTCACAGCAGTACTTAAGAATAACATAGTTATTAAATGTTAGTCAGAGTGTTGTTTAATAACAATATGTAGGTGTCTACCTTAGTATGAGAAGAGTAGCTCTCTAGAATGCACTGACTGTACTGAGTAGGTGTCTACAATCTACAGCATGAGCTTAGAGGTCAAGCTCACTTGTAGACACCTGGATGTATCTGTTTGAATCTGAAAATGAATCTCTCATTCATTTTGAGACCAAAAGAATTTCTTACATGCGAGCCACAGCCTTCCGTGCCAATTTACGTTGTAATCTGCGGTTTTCGTCTGTGTCACGAAGAACATGATCTTCATCTGCCCATCTATCCCAGCTAAGGACAGGTCAAAAGAAAATTATTAACTGCTATAATATATGCCACGCATGATTACTAATGAATTAATATACATTAAATCTAAAAAGCACTCTTTTAATGTCATTCAGAAGCAACATCTGTATCACAAGGTTTGCATCCTTTTGTATTCACATGGCTTCAGCTCCCGTGTTTCTACCTAAAATCTCTCAAACCCTGACTTAACACACAATAGGGTTTGTAGCACCAACACATGCTATAGATCACAGTCAGGGACTGCACTCATGTACTGACCTTGACAACCAAGCAATCCAAGCCTAGATTTAACAAATTATAAACTCTTTTATTAATGGAAACCTAAGAGCCACGAGTACATGTCAAAGACAGATTCCCCATAAAGTTTAAACTCATGGCTACCAAACTGATCCACAGAAATTTAGGGATACAGACCAATGGGTCAACATGAGCAAGCATATTAAAGGCATTCAGAAATCCAAAAATATTCATGCAAACATTAAAGTCCTTTGATATTCTGTGCAATGCTTTTCTTTACAGAATAAAATAGAAGAAATGGAAGAACTGAAACCATGTATACACGTCCTTACCTTCTGTTCCAACCGTTAAAATGGATTAGATATTCTGGAATCTTTCTGCCTTTCTCATCTTTTCCAACAACAATATCAACAATCTGAAACAAATATTGAATAGCATGTATTAAAAAGCTTGAGAGAAAGTCAGCTTTCCAGTATTTAGGGAATTTATGCACAAAGAAAAAAAAAGAAGTGTTCGTTTATGGACATGAAATATACCTATAATTTTGCCAGTGAATATTGATATGAGCAGAAGATATGGATTATACTAAATGATCAGAAAAACTAGCTTTTCTGTTGAGCACTTTTTAAGTTGGAGACCGCTAACCATCTTTGTCCTGTCCCCAAATGTCCCATGCTTTCAAGACAAAGGAAGATGTGAAACAATGCAGTATCACAATATGGATATACAGATATACATCTGGGCTACTACTGTTTTCTCCTGTGTGCTGTCTCTTCATGCCCTCAAACCCGGAGACAACAGAGATCTATACATACAAACTTCAGAAACACCGCTCTCTTGAGCACTGAATCTTAGCCACAAGACATTCAAAGGCCTTGTAAATATCTGAGCCTTTGTTTTCTTCCTCTCTTTCGCACATGGAAAATGGGCCAGTCTGAAAGGGCCTGCACCTCAAAAGACATTTCAGGTGGATCATTAAGAGCAACATCAGGACTACCAATAATAGAGGAATCATTCTGCCTGCACTTGAATGGCTCTCGATAGACCATGTATCTCCAGACGCACCCAGCAGTTAGGCTACCGTAATCTGGGGGAGTGCAGAATTTAAGAACTATTGATGGAGTCGAGGACATTTATGCTGGAGTTTGGGGCTTCTGAAAGTAAAGCAGAAAAGGCACTATTACTTTTTGCACTCAGGTTACCTCTAGGGCTGGCAATTAAGGCTGTTGGGGTGGTCAGAACATAGGAGTACACACGCAAACAAAACAGTAACCCAAAATATTACAGGAAGGTGGATTTCCTGATCAAAGATGTTTGAAAAACACTGAAAACTTGCAGCAAAAAGCATTAATTTGGTCAAGAATCTAGTTGCAATACCTCCCTTTTCACCCCTCTCCGTTACAAAACAAAAACCACAAGTTGAGTACAGATGACTTAACACTGAAAAATTATTTTGTGTCCCACCGATGCCCCGAAACAATATTATATTTACATAAAGCTCTGCAATTATTATCACCATTCTTCAGGCCAGGCCCAAGTGAGTCAGTCACCTCACAGCAACACTCTGGGTCCACCACTCACTGCTTGCTATCGTATTTCTGAGTACTCTCCTGTACCACTTAAACCCTTCTGAAAGGCAGAAGGGCAGGCAGTGCGGGTAGGAGAGCAGGGAGGGGGGAACAAATCAAGCTACGCTACGAAAGTACAGGGATGAAAACAGAATTTCAGAATTACTTGGCAGGTGTTCAGCCGAAAACGGAAGGCGGGAAACCGAGTCCGACACTTCCAGAGCCCCTCGGCGGCTCCGTTCTCTACCTGACGCGAGAGCAAGGCCCCGACGGCGAGGGCTCCGTCGCCTCTTTGTTACCCGGGCAGCGGGCCGCCTCCGCCCCGCAGGTGGGAAGGCCCGGAGGCTCTTACACCGCTGCTACGCGCACCCCCCTGCCCCCGGGGCGGCGGGACCGGTGTGTGTGTGTGTGTGTGTGTGTGTGTGTGTGGGGACGGGCACCGGCCCGCTTTGTCTCCCAGCCCCGTGACGGCGGGCGGGCAGCTCCCCCCTCCCCTGGCCACCCTCCCTTCCCCGCAGCGAGCGCTGCCGCCGACAGCCGCCTCTCCCCACCTCCGCCTCGGCTGGGCCGGCGGCCGCTCCCCCCTCCGCCTCCCGCCCGGGGGCGCGCGCGCAACCCCCAGCGGGGAGCGTTAACGGCAGCAACGGCGGCGGGCCGGGCCGCGCTCCGGCCCC